>OX438962.1:7870000-8273755 GCA_949316185.1 Pyrausta nigrata
TGAGAAATTAAGTTTTCTTCGCTCGGCTATCGCGCCTGGGATGTATAGCGAGTGTTAAAATTCAAAATGCACAATTACTCTCCCTATCGCAAAAAAAAAATTGTAGGTCTAGTATAGTCCATAGCTGAATTTCAGCGTTTAAAGTTAGAAGTTTGCAAAATTTCCAGAAAATATATATTTTTTAAAGTGTAAAGTAAATTCTAAAAACAAAATTCAAAACGTTAATTATAGGAAATTATTCTACAACATTGCGTAGAACTCTTTTCTAGATATATCATAAACAACTTGATATAAGATTTTTTAATTGCGGCGGCGGACGTGAACTGGGAGGGATTGGGCATTTTACATTTTTAAACACTCACTAACCATACTACTAAACCACATAATATCTTTTAAAACTAAAGGACCGTTTGTAAGGTAACCCTCTCTATTTACTCGAACTTGATTAAGGTCGCTGTACAAATTCCACAAGTTTTTTTTGGATTCGACGTCTGAAACAGCCTTAACCTTCACGTATCATGTGACACAATAGAAAATTAATTGTTATCAACTCAGGTCTTATGGGGTTTGTTGACAGGTTAAAACACTGACCTCTCTAATACAATACAAGTACGCTGCACTGCATACTGTCAACCTGAAAATGAAGCCATTTGATTATCGCCATTTTGGCGCTGACGGCTGTAGTGAGCGTGTGATAAGCGTCCACGGAACTAATGAGAGTTGACATAAACATATTCAAGTAACTCTATTTCAGTTTCCTGGACACTCGGTGGGCGAGCTTTGATTCGGCACAAAAATTATCTATCATTTCTCAGAGAATGTTTAGTCCAGCGTACTTGTATTGTATTATAGAGGTCAGTGGGTTAAAATTATGTTTTTCCAATAAATATTTTTCCGGTGTAAAACATCTGTCATGTTTAACACACGCATTTTACATCGCTGTAAACATTCAATCTCCAAAATAAACTCCGCGGTTTTGCCGCCATAATAATAAAATGGCGGATGTGAAAATTATCATATAAATAGGTTGGTCGCCGCGATAGCGCACGGCAGGTAGGATCTAATAAGTTAGCACAATGTTCTGTGGCTACAGACAGATTATATACAGGGCTACTGGTAAATATAGACAGATTTATTTAAGTACTAGTGGTTACCCGCGACTTCGCCCGCAAGAGTTGGATTTTCCATATGAACTTTCATCTCCCATTTCACCCCTTTAATGTTTTATATCACGAACTGTCTCCATACCAAATTTCATCTCAATCGGTTCAGTGGTTTAAGCGTCAAGAGCTAACAGACAGACAGACACACTTTCGCATTTATAATATTAGTATGGATATGGATTAGAAGTAATCCTGTGTAGTATAATCATATCAGCCTATTGCAGTCCACTGCTGGACATAGGCCTCTCCAAGACTGCGCCAACTTTCACGGTCCTCTGCTTCTCGCATCCAGCCACCACCGGCCACCTTCCTCAGGTCATCGGTCCACCTAGCAGGGGGCGTCCAACACTACATTTCCCGAGACGTGGTCTCCATTCGAGAACCTTCCTACTCCAACGACCGACGGTTCTGCGATAGACATGACCAGCGAACTGCCACTTTAGCTTACTGCACCTCTGAACGATATCTATGACTTTCGTCTATACTTACACTATATTATTATGGAAGTTAGTAATTTTTTCAGGTGACTCTGAAGCGAACTAAAGTTAAAAATTTATTGTTTACGTCAATGAAAACAGGATTTTGACGACCGTCTTGGTGTAGTGGTGCGCACCCCGGACTTCTAAACCAGGCGGTTGCGGGTTAAAATCCCGCAAGGGGCAAATGTTTGTGTGATAAGCACGAGCATTTGTACCTAAGTCATGGATGTTTATAAATGTATATAAGTATGTCTATCCGTTATCCTAGTCACCATAGCACAAGCTCGCGCTTAGTTTGGGACTAGGTAATTGGTGTGTTTGTTGAAACAATTTATTTATTTATTTATTCCATTTAATATTAAAAAAAAACATATTTCATCGGTAAAAAAATTAGGTGAATTAGGTATCCTAGGATAACTAGTTTTATTTTAGTGACGTACTTGTATTAAAATCGTGTCAAATCAAAAGCATTCGTTTAAAAGTAAAACTGTAGTTTTCATTCGCAATCTGTTAATAACCAAAATTCTTGCGTGTCAAAAGGCAGTTTATATCGAGGCATAATAACTTCAGCGGGGCACAGCAGTTTCAGAACATTTCCAAAAAAACTCTATTTGAACACACTTAAAGACTATAATCGTTTAAGTAAGAACTAAATTAATATAATGTGTCTTGATTACATATTTTTGGAGTTAACACCAACGATATTTCATTAAAATTTTGACGGTTTCCATGTATATGAAGAGATTACATGAATTTATGACTATATTATTCTTATTAGCAATTAACTTAATGAGTTTTAGACAAAATTAAAACGGAGTTTAGCGGAGCGCGAATACAATATAGTGTGTTCATTCTGTTAACATAAGTTTAACAACGCTTCAATTGTCGATTTTGATTGAACAAATAATATGCTTTCTAGACAATATAAACTAACTAGCTGTAGCCCGCAACTTCGTCCGCGCAATTGTTGAACGAATTTTGGTACAGTAGTACCCACTTGATAAGGCATGTCGTGAATCTTCGTTCACGCAGAAAAAAAGTATGGCTCCGAAGATTACCTAACGAATAGGTTTAAATTTACAATAAACCTTAAACTGCACTGTCTTAAGGTCTATAGTACTCTGCAGGTATTAGTTCGTCACTTTCGAGAGTGCTAGCATGGCGACAGCTAATGACCAATAGCGGAACAGGAAAAAGACGCGCGAGTGTGCTGATTCGCCAACAGTATTTCCCGCGCTTTAAAATTAGTGTTCTGAGCAGATACATCAGCAAGCCATATCAATTGGGTATTACTGTAACTGCTTGCTACGCCATTGATCGATTTCATCAATACTTTGGAAACTTCTGGAGCAACATCAAAAAAACATCGAGTGTCTAACGTCCTCTGTAGCTGAGTTGGAAGAGCAATCGCCTGGATAGCGAGGGGTGGTGGGTTCAAGTCCCACAAGAAGACGGTCAATGAATTTTTGTGAGCGAAATTTATTTCGTAAAAACTCGCAAAGGAATTGCTTAGATTATAATAATAATCATACAATAATCTCCTAACCTTATCACTTTTACATTTGACTGGCGTAGAAATTAGAAAAGTGTAATGTTATTATGAAAGCCTATATTACTAGAAAAAATACATTGGATTTAATTCCAATGCCTGTCTAAGATTAAATTTAGCTTGAGTCTCTCTCTATCTCTGCCAAACAAATAAAAAGAGACAGACTATATTAATTTAGAAACGTCAGACTAAACAGCCGTTCGTTGCTATAATGAAATTAGAGAACCATAGACAATTTAGTAGATATCATTCGAAAACACGCAAAAACTTGTTAAAATAGTAAGAAATCTCATCACTTAATTTGACGTTTCTAAATTATTGTAGTTTGTCTATTTCATTTGTTTAGCAGAAAAAGAGAAAGATTGATCTTCTTAACCTTAGACAGACAGAACATACCTACCTATTGGAATCGAGTGCGTTCTTTGAATCTCCACCACGCCTATTTTCTTTGTGTGTCAATTAAAACTGTATCAGAATATTAGTCCCGCTGTACCAGTGGTTATTTTGGGCCAATCCCCTTGAGATTAGATAAATCAACCGTCACACAAGCGGGTCCTAATTACGCAGTAACTGGCTCAAATTACCCACATCTCCTTTCCTAGAGTTGGGTGGGGTGCTAGTAGCAGCGTTTAGTAAATAATACCTAATAATATTCTTTCTTGACAGTCAAGTCAGTGTCAAACGAGTGTCAAATCAAATTAGGAACAAAGTCTAACAAGGCAGTCAAGACTTGACTGCCTCGTTGGTCTAGTTGCATTCACGCTGGTTATTATCCACTTCGGTCCTGGTCCTGGGTTCGGAATCTAAGTCGGGCCGAAATTCGTTTCTCGTTTTTTTTTGTCTTGCAATAACTCCGGTGTCAGGAATTTGGTGGTGTTAATACCTTCGTGCCTCGAAAAACACGTTGGTTCTGCGCCTGATCTCTCTCCGGTTATGTCGGATTGCCATCTCACTTTTCTTCTAATGTTTCAGCACGTTAGTAAAGGAGGTGGCATAAACGTAGTCAATGTGGCATAATAAAACCTGTTAAAAATAAAGTAAAGTTAGCCTATAAACTTCCCACTGCTGGGCAAAGGCCTCACCTCAACCACGAAGAGGTATGAGTCATATTCCACCACGCGGGCTCAGTGCGGATTGGTGGAAGGGTGTTTGTACGGCAATTAACGTTATTGTCAGATTTTATTAACTACTACTACTACTACCTAACTGTCGATTTTATCAAGCTACCCTAGGACTTACTGACTAGGCTTAGTGACTTAACCAATATTAGCTGGGCTGGGATCAACTTCTTGACGTGGCTTGAAGCACGGAGTTGCTAGTGTAAGACGTCTCTTAATGGTCCAAATGGTCACCCATCCAATATTGCCCACCCACTACTAAAGCGCTGCCGCCACTACACCACAAGCACCTCATTAATTAATGAAAAACGAGAATATTATTGTATTACCTTATTTGTACCTACTCCTCTGTTTCTTCTTTTAGATTAATATTATATTGCATGTTGTGTTTACGTGTAAGTAATCACTACACTTAGCCTAAGTATTGGAAATGTAATTAACTTTGTTGTGTAAGTTGACTGTAAATAAGCCAAATAAATAAATAAATTAATGCCTTTATCATAAAACAACATAGGTAGCTATGTCATTAAAAGTTATCTAAGTTTTGACAACAAAAGGAGGTGGCTTACCTGGTGTTGACAAGGGATGTAATCCCAGGCAGCGCTGGTTTTTAACCACACTGTTAGGCGAGGGTATAGTCATAAGGGGTTTTGATACAAATGATATAAAGAATTAACAATTTTGCAGTTTACCAAAGACAAGAGGAATAATTAAAAAAAACTTTAATTGAGACTTGACCTTGACTAAAGAAAACCTGAGGTTTTGTTTAACGGTGTGTGGTGTACTACACTGAAGAGTTTAAGTATATTATAATTCCTCTCGCTGTTATTGAGGACTCACACTCTACAAGGGCCGAGCCACAGGGTTCCCTGTATGCGATGCTCTATTGGGATTACAATTCATGTATAGGACAAGGGCATGAGGGGAGTAGAAATTCAATGTCAAACTTGATTATTTTTGATAGGTACAGTTAAGTAACTATGCTTTTATTAGGGCAATGAATAACTTCCTTGATTTAACTAAAGTATGCTATGAGAGGTGTGAAAGTTACAGTTCAGTAGCTAGCACATTAGACTATGCATTTTTGTTGCATAGAAGTCACCTCTATTATTGGACTTATGATAATTGTCTGAAATATAAATAAATAAATTATTATACCTGCATAGCATACCATTAATTAGGTAAATGGTGGTTTGATACAAACGCTTACGCTTCGAAAATGTAAGCACGTTATGTACACTATTATTAAAAACTAAATTAATTATTGGATTGCCGTTTAGTTTTGAATTTAGAAATCGAAGTATATTAGCATGTTAAGACAGCATAATGTTTGTGTACTTTTACAAATAAATAAATAAACTGAAGTAATAGAGTAATGAGCATTACGATTCTTTGAAACGGCAAGAAACTTGAAAGATTCGCTTTTTAATTCTCTGAAATTTTCTGCAAAATAATATTTACGTAGAACGCCAAAAAAGACGCTTGCATAGTTTTTCAAAAAAAATCTCTGTCTTCTCTTTATTTCTTTTGTTATGTGATATCAAAGGGGTTCGCGAGCTATTTGCATGTTCGATTTTATTAAAATACACTTAGTTCAGATATCAAAATAGTAACAGTAATATTTAAATGTCTACTTTATGAATAAGTTAAGGAAATTAGCTAAGAAGACATACGAAGCCTTATAATTACATCAAAGGAAACAGTATATTCTTTGAAAGAAAATCAGTGCCTGAAAGAATTCATTAGTGTGAAAAATCAAAAGATAAATATACAGTAATTACTGTAAATAACACACAAAAAGACATTACGAAAGGAAATTTAGACTACGAACAAAACGAAGCACCAATTAATTAACAATTAAAGAAAACAAAACGCACCGGATCGTTATTAAAAGTTTTATAATTGTAGACAACGGCGTGGCCTATATTGAGTCATATCATTAAAAACAACAATTAAAAATTCAATACCGACGGTATTACGTACAATTTTCTACCAATTACCCTCTTCACAGAAAGCATTTCCGAGTTTTAATACATCGGTATGATTCGGACTGAAAAATGTTGAAACTACGGTCCGAATCTGAAATCTACCGTTCAGAGTTTAAAGTTCCGATTTTGTTCGAACGGCCAGAGACCACACACGTCGTGGCTTTTAAAAAAGGAACGCGGCAACCGCGCCTCGTTCGTTACCTCATCACCGGCTTCTTTTTTCAAATTTCTTTTTTTTTCAAACCCGCGGCGAACGCTATCGCTACATAGAGGCGAAGGCAACACGCACGCCTTTTACATGGCCACGAAAAAAGGTTATAAGACGGATAATGTTGTTGTGGTTGTGTTATTATGGTCGGTTTCGGTCGGTCCCCAGCTCAAGGCATAAATTAGGCAATTTTATTAGGTTGAAAAGCTTCTGATGCGCCGACCGCGCTGTGTATCGTTTTTATAGTTTTTTAAATATTCCCCTTTCGAGATTAGTTTGTTATCGGCCAGTAATAAAGTAGGTAAGGGTATAGCTTATTTGGTGGCGTTCTTTTTTTAATTTACGAAGGAGGTTGGTAAGGATCGTTTTGGTGGGAATTTTCCTGGTGTCATCAGATAGCGGGTAAATAAGGAGTGATGGCTTTTTAAATAGTGGGACGTGGTAATTTGGGAGGCTTTTGGATTAGCCGTGTTACGGGATATGATACGATAGCTTATTAAAAGTATGTATATTTTAACAGTTGACTGCCTCGTTGGTCTAGTTGGTCAGCACGCTGGGTACTATTCACGAGATCCCGGGTTCGAATCCCGGGTCGGGCCGAGAGTGTTGGGTTTTCTGACTTGAAAAAACTCAGACACAGCACCGGAGTCAGGAAGTTGGTGGTGCTAACACCCCCGTGCCTCGGAAAGCACGTTAAGCCGTTGGTCCTGCACCTGATCTCTCTACGGTCATGACGGACTGCCGTCTCACCGAATTATGAGAGTAAAGGAATAGAGAGTGCACCCGTGTATTGCGCGCACACTTGTGCACTATAATATGTCCCGCGCAGTTGGCTAATCTCTGTTGAGATAGGCCGCCGTAGTCGAAATTTTGTCAGGAGGACATTATTTTAACAGTTACACTAATAATAAGCTCATGATGATTTCAATAATAGCCAACTAAGCCGGAGATGTTATAGTGCTGCAGTATTTGTGCGTAATAACAGGTTCACTATCTCTCTTTCACTCTCATAGTTTGGTGAGACGGCAGTCCGACATGACCGGAGAGAGATCAGGCGCAGGACTATTAAAAATTTCGAGAAAAATATCTATAATTAGTGCATTTCATTAAATAGATCAGCTTTACATAATTGGCTCTACCGGGACTCGAATCATAGGCCAATCCAACACGGCGTAGCAAATATAATTTGCAAGATCTCCACTCGATCCACAAGATCTGGCAATAATATGAGCCATATTTTATCGGTTTTAATAGAAACATAAAGCTGAATATATATGAATATTATAAGCGGTTATAAGGGCGTCGACACACTAATGTGCCAAGACATGAAATAGTTGCTTTTGGTAAATACCCGATGTTATCTGAAATGAAAAAATCAACAGTTTTTTGGTATTACATAAGTAGAAGACAAAATTGATGCAACAACGATAAACTTTCTTAATAGGATCAACTTTGAAATCCCAATATATTTATTTGTTAAACTATGGGACGCGTGTCTTAAGAGCTTTTTTGTTTTTTAAATCTTCCGAAATATTTTATTTTAAGACAAATTCACTGTAAGCTAGAAGAAGATCATTTGCATCAGTTTTGATTGGCTAGCACATTAGACAATTTGACAGTAATTGTAGGTAAAAAGTCACAAGAAAATTCCTCCTACTTACAATAAAGGTTTAATTAAATATACTTATAATGTATTCACCTTTATTATAAGTATATTTACTGCGACTGGCTGTGTTACTAGTCCGACATGACCCATAGGCATGGTTAGTTCCTGAATGAATGATACAATTGAACTACTTCACCTATCTAGTTCATATGTACACTCACTCACTCACTCACTATAGTCCAAAGCAAGCAGTTCATTTAGTTCAGTAACTCAGTGAAAGAGAGTAAAACGTACGAATATATTTGTTAATACTGCAAAAGCAAGACTGCAGTATTCTGCTACTGCACTGCAGTTTTCTATGTAAAATTTTCGGTATTAATTAATACGTTTTTACTACGTAACGTACGTACATTACGTACATAAATAACACTTTACATCCGTTGTTACACGCGGGTAACAATATCTTCGAAATTAATGAAAATATTTTTAATTCGTAATTCTAGACTTAGGCAGTCTAGAATTATAAATGTTATTTTTTAGTAATTAGAATTCTCTGTAGTACACGATACATTTAAACAGAATGAAGTAGTGAGTGAGATTTTGATAGTAGATCTGCTGAACTAAATGAACTAATTGAACTCGATGAGTGATTCATATCTTTAGCTCCCACTGAAATATATCACTCATTTCACTTCAGTGAACGATTATGTCTTATGATGACCCATCCTCGGCCTGCCATTAGTTCAGATTGTGGCGTTATACTGCCTGTATTAAAAAAAAACTTAGTTTGAATGCTTCTACTTAACTTGATTCTTTAGCATCAGTGTGGCAAGGCCCTAACAAGTAATTTGTTGTTCAACTCCTAAGATTTACATTAATTAATGCTAAATGTAAACTTTAACTAAGTAGTTGGGTAATTCGCGGTCTGATCTAGCCGCAGATTTGCTAGATTGGAGATTTAGATAGATTTAGATAGTAGGTTAGTTTCTAGACACACAGTCTAGTTAGTAGTCTAAGAGTCGATTTTACCAACATGACTTATCCGACGGAATAAGTATAAAACGACCGATTTCAAAATGACATTTACTTAAATGATTGCTGACCAATAGGTGTTGTTTTCAAATTAGGCGTTTTGTAATCCATTCGACGAATACTCCTTATATGACGTTGGTAAAATCGACTCTTTAGTCAAGTGAACAAGGTTTTTCTTGAGTTTTAAAAGTAAATTTAATTATGACAGACAGATGTCTGTTTGTATTATCTTTACGATGCTAAAAAATAATATTGAATGGATTTTCATGCGGTTTTTATCTAAGGGAAAGTATCGGTGTATAAATAAAATTGGTCGAGGTATTTTATCCGTCATACCCATGGGATACCGGGGCCGATCGCTAGTAAATTAAAAAATAATATTTATTTATCTTTATTTATGAAAACAACAGCTATATAATAGTACATGTAGCTAAAGATTGAATTAGTACACATAAATGCTAGATTTAACGTTTTCGATGCTGAGTCATTCATGTAATGGCAAATAGACAATGCGAAAAAATATATATATTTAAAATTCAATAGTTTTTTTTTTATTTAAACCTATATTTAAATTTTCTTGCGCGCAAAAATTGATCGACCGTGTTATCAGGTCAAGCAAAATGTACTTTCGTAAGAACTTGCTTTATTAAAAATAATTATATTTTTATTGCGATCAACTGTAGGTACTTTTTATTTATTTATCTCGGTATGCACATTCAACGCTGAATAATCTGTCGGCGTCTTTTAGTATGAATGTATCCTCAATTCAAACGAACTATTTCAACTATTTATGCCAATTATTGAATAGTTTTTTGCGATTTTCAAGCCGTTTAAGACTATTTTACACTGTTAGGCATTTGTCCTTATAATAGTGAGTACGCGCATAGGGATGGGCGAATGTCGATAAAAATATCGACAAAAGGGCAATAATTAAGATATTTTTAATAAGTCGTGAGTTGCTAGTGCCTTTGTTGATGTAACTCACCACACAGGGTAGGATAGGATACATTAAAATTAAAATTAATTTATTTAGTAAATAGTGAATGGTGATAAGATGGTCACAAGATGGTAAACAGTGATTAATAGTATAGTTCAAATTGAATTTCGCTCACAAAAATTAATCGACTGTGTCATCCGGTGGGACTCGAACCCACGTCCCTTCGCTATCCGGGCGAGTGCTCTTACCAACTAAGCTACGGAGGACGTTAGTCAGCCTACGAAATTTCGTGAGTGCTTGCTACGCCAGTGATATCGTATCGGGTACATTCCCCATTTACCACCACATTTATATTTTTCTATATCAACTGCCTCGTTGGTCAGCACGCTGGGTACTATCCATGAGGTCCCAGGTTCGAATCCCGGGTCGGGCCGAGAGTGTTTGGGTTTTTCTGTCTTGAAATTACTCAGACTCAGCTCCGGAGTCAGGAAGTTGGTGGTGTTAAAACCCCCGTGCCTCGGAAAGCACGTTAAGCCGTTGGTCCTGCGCCTGATCTCTCTACGGTCATGTCGGTCTGCCGTTTCACCGAATTATGAGAGTGAAGGAACAGAGAGTGCACCTGTGTATTGCGCACACACTTGTGCACTATAATATGTCCCGCGCAGTTGGCTAATCTCTGTTGAGATAGGCCGCCGTAGTCGAAATCGGCTAGGTGGACATCATTTTTTTATATTTGATTCATGAAGCTTTTCTTGGTCTTCCTTATTTTGTTTAGGTAGTTTTCATTTAATCATATGTTTTAACTAGATTTGCTCTTGACTCTAGACTAAGTCAGACGTGGCGTAGACAGAGTTGACGGTGGGGCGAGCTTACACAGAAGAAGCCTGAGCCCATAGACAAGATGCAGTATATTCTAAAGCGAAGGTCGTTATCGCTAACAAAATGTATGAAACTTTGGTTTTATTATTTTTCCTGTTTTTCTTATTTAAACTCATACCGTGTTAATGCTGCACACTTGACATTGGCGGAACAGTGAGCCCAGAACTGGGTGAAGCTTAAGTTCGCTCGCCATGAGAAAGAAGAGGAAGAGCAGTGGTAGGGCTTAAAAATAATATGTTGGGACGTGTATAAGTGCCCCCTGTGGGCCTACATACATAAATAAATGACTTTTTTTTAATGATGAAACTGAGATTAGCCATCGAAATAAGACGTGTCTTATGCATACATTTTGTTGGCGATAGCGAAGTTCGCTATATAAAGATTGCATCTTGTCTAAGGGCCACGACGTCCACATTCCATATTATTTAGCTATATAAATAGTTATACACCACGATATTCTAGTGACGCGCCACTCTCGATAACTCAGACAAATCGATATCGTCACGCGCGTAACGTATGGCTTCTTCGCGGCTGTCATGCGCGCGCAGCGTCAGTTAATAGGATAATTGCTGGCGTAATTATTGGAAACATACGGGGTTGAAATTCGAGCCGGTACGCTGCGTTTGTGGGATGAAAATACAGTCATTCGCAGGTTTTTTTTAAAAAATCTGGATGTAAAACAGCTTTTATAAGAAATGGTTAGGAAACAATGAAAAGTATCTGTCAAAATACTGGCTTCTGCCCAGGAAACAGGTACTGGATGTAAAATCACTACTACTGGGCCTGTAGACAAGATACAATCTATTTGAAAGCGAAGTTCGCTATCGCTAACAAAATGTATGAAACTGACAACAGCCATCGAATTATCACGTGATTTTGGCATACATATTTTGACATTTCGTGGCGATAACTAGATTGCATCTTGTCTAGAGGCCCTGTTATGGTTTTGCTGTCTCGAAATAACTGGAAAACAGCTTAGAATTCAGGAAGTTGTTGGTGTTAACGCCTCGGAAAGCGCGTTAAGCCGTTGGTCCTGCGCCTGTCTTCTATCCGATCGTGTGGGATTGATGTCACACTGAACTTTGAGTATAAACAGAATAGAGAAAACACATGTGCACAACTTGTGCACTATAATATTCCCGCGAAGTTGGCTAATCTCGGTTGAAAGACGCCGCCGAAATTCGGTTACGATACTACATATTAATACTATTTCCCAGAAAGAGTCTCTGCTGGTCTCGGCTGGAAGAGAGCAGTGGAAATCCCTTCTTCGAGCCCTATGTCCCTGATGAGGGACAACAGGATTGCATCATCATCATCATCATCACGATTTCCCAGAACACTTTAGGTACCTACTGTATAACATAAACTGCGTATTGATGCGTGTAACTTCCCGTATGTTTTCACATAATTGAAGCTAAAGATGGCGGTCGTAATTGAAGAGACGTGCCAAATGGGAGTCGATAACAGTATACACTTTAAAATATGACCGTGTGTTTGTACCAATTTATAAATGGCACATCAACCAAGCGGACATTGCTTAATCGGAACGACATACCATCACTACATATCCATACTAATATTATAAATGCGAAAGTGTGTCTGTCTGTCTGTCTGTTACCTCTTGACGCTTAAACCACTGAACCGATTGAGATGAAATTTGGTATGGAGACAGTTCGAGACTCTGGAAAGGACATAGGCTACATTTTGTGGCGATATAAATGGGGGATAAAAGTTTATATAGAAAATCCAGCTCTTGCGGGCGAAGTCGCGGGGAATTACTAGTAACTTATAAAATAAAGTCTGCCGCCGCGTTTGTCTGTATGTTGTGTTTGCAATAATCTCGAAACCTCTGCTTCACACTGCCTCGTTGGTCTAGTGGTCAGCACGCTGTCTACTATCAACGAGGTTCAGGGTTGGAATCCGGAGTCGGACCGGTGTTGGGGTTTTCTGTATTGAAATAACTCAGACACAGCTGTGAGTCAGGAAGTTGGTGTTGTTAACACCCCCATGCCTCAGGAAGCACGTTAAGCCGTTGGTCCTGTAAAAAAGCCCCCCCTCCCTTTTAGAAGGATAGTATCTAAATAATTACTTATTATATACACACGTGCTTTCCTTATGAATTAGAAGAATGCATTATTTATTTCATTTACAAGCAGGTCGACCCATAGGACAAAGGTCCTAGAGTCTAGGACAAAGGTTTGGGTAGAGAACATTTAGATTGTCTAGGACCTAGACGTTCTAACTAAATGTTCTGCGTCAAGCAAAGTCACGGGTGAAACCTGTCCCAATAATAATGCATCTATCTAGGTATGTAAGTTGCCTACATCTGCTCTAAGCGCTTAAGTGTTTATGTGCAAATTATGTAAATTGCATAATTTTGTGTTTACCTTAAAATTATCTTAAGTTGGATAAGCAAAATATTTGCAGGATCTATTATTATTAAGATAATTTTAAGATAGCGTTATTGTTTATGTCAGTCAAGTAACTAGGTATATTGTATGTTGTTAAAGAAATAATGGGGCCGGCAACTGTCAAAGTGGCGCTAGTAGCGCAAAGACCAAAAGCAAAGTTGTTTTTGTATGAAATTTGTGAATTTAGACCATTATTGAGGAAATTGTGTATCAAATTGTAAAGAAACTAAAGGTCGCCGGTTTCGAGATGAGAAACTTAAAAAAAAATTACGTAAACTATTTATACCTATCTGCACAACATAACCTAAAATGTTGGTAAGTTCACTTTTTGTACTTTATAAGAGAACTGACTGCCCAAACTTGAAGTTTCATAAGACTCAGATGTGTGATTATTATATTAAAAGGTTAGGTTAATAATATTAATATTTTTATTGGGATTTGAACTCGCAAACCATAATGTCCTCCTAGCCGATTTTCGGCCACGGCGGCCTATCTCAACAGAGATTAGTCAACTGCGCGGGACATATTATAGTGCACAAGTGTGTGCGCAATACACCGGTGCACTCTCTGTTCCTTCACTCTCATAATTCGGTGAGACGGCAGTCCGACATGACCGTAGAGAAATCAGGCGCAGGACCAACGGCTTAACGTGCTTTCCGAGGCACGGGGGTGTTAACACCACTAACTTCCTGACTCCGGAGCTGTGTCTGAGTAATTTCAAGACAGAAAAACCCAAACACTCTCGGCCCGACCCGGGATTCGAACCCGGGACCTCGTGGATAGTACCCAGCGTGCTGACCACCAGACCAACGAGGCAGTCCATAGTCGCAAACCATAGTCGTATTCCGAAGCGTTTTGTAAATACGACAAAACGGACATTGTGATCACAAGAACGGCCTCTGCTTATAGGAAAGTATGACGAAATTGGAGACACATAATTACGCAATTATAATGTACTTATATATTAAGCTTCTGTATACGCAACGAGACACCTCACCAGTTCACCACACGTGAGGCCATTTAAAGTGAGACATATAATTAGTTTAATACAGGGTGACCACAAATTTCTTAAAAATTATAGTGGAACCGGAAATGATAAGTTTTGACGACCTCCGTAGCCGAGTGGCTTGCACACCCAGTTTTCAAGGTGTCCTAGAGGTCCCGGGTACGATCCCCGGTCGGGTCAATATATAAATTTTCATTTTCTATATTGTCTTGGGTGTTGTGATACCACTGTTTTTTCTGATAAACATATCACAAATGCCTAAGCTACTGAACTCTTGGATCTGAGATGTATGTGATGTTGTCCAATACTTATTAATTAATTTACAACGCAAATCAAAAAATCAGCTTCTTTTACTCTCGCTCTTGACTCTAGACTAAGCCAGAAGGAACAGAGAGTGCACTTGTATATTGCGCACACACTTGTGCACTATAATATCTCCCGCGCAGTTGGCTTATCTCTGTTGAGATTCACTCCCGCAGTCGAAATTCGGCTGGTAGGACATTATTTAAAAAAATATTCAATACTACGTCTACACTTGCATTCCTGGTTAAGTTTGAGAACCTGAATGTCTGTTTCACAGAACAGAAAAAATGTGTTTTAAGCTCGTTTGTAATCGCAAAAATAACCAATCACAACTACTTTTGGTTTGGGTCATACTTTGATATTCTTATTAGTGTGTTTGTTAGGTTACACTGATTTTCATACAAATAGGTGGTGAGGCGACTTCTACCGTTTTTCTGTTCTGTGGTCTGATTATAAAAGCACAAAATACCAAGAATAATAAAAGTGTTAAGTAAAAGTTTAGTTACAGTACACACAAACTCAAAAGAATTATCTCCCTACTCCCTACTGTCTTTGTAAACCTTGTGTGTGTGAATGTATTTTCTTTCTTTCTTACTTATCTACTTACAAAGTAAGGTACAAGACATAATCGATTTCTGTTCCACCCTGTATAAATATTTCACGTAGTCCAATTGTCTTGTCACATCATTTTCGTACATAATTGCATATATTTTGCAATAAATTAAGTCAGAACTCGAACGACTTGCCGAAATAATTGTACAGTCAACAGCTGATATAACTCCGAATGTTTTTCAACCGATTGACGGTTCTACGTTTCACTAAATAGAGATCAATTTTGATTTTTCTTAAGATTTTTTTGTAGGTAAGTTGTAAGCTATTTACCGGTTTTAAAGTGCGAATTCTCGCGCTAAGAGGTTGAAAGTCGGTCATGTTAAATTGGCTTCAAAAGGGCATAATTGGATGTTTAATTAAATAATTAATTGGTACTAATTGGGAAATATTTGTACATAATTAACTAGTATCTAGTGTGATATTAGTATAGTTGGGTTACCCTAAATAAATAAGAATAGGTATACATTAAAGTTATAGTGACAATGTATACCTACGCTTATTTAGATTAATAAAAAAAATATATAAAAATATATTTATTTCAGGCATTGCCCATAAGAAGTGTAAGTAACAAATACCTTATATAAGCTATGTTAGTACATTCAAATAATTAATAAAGTACCCAAACGTTCTCAAATGGGGACTTTAATATGTCCTTCTAGCTTACCATGAAGTTCAACGAGGACGCAATGTTACTCGTAACTAATATATAATCTGTGGCAATGTGCCGAATCTGCCACTTGGCAGATGAAACGGCTATACACATACTCTGCTCATGCGGATCGCTTGAATTAGCAAAAACCGGCTAAGTGCGAGTCGGACTCGCGCGCGAAGGGTTCCGTACTTAAACAGTGTAGGCAAAAAAAAGTATATATTTTTATTTTATTTATAATTTCAAAAGTATTCATCACAGGATACCCAAAACAATTTTAAATAAGAGTTTCCGCGCAGGGGTTATTTAAATCTTTTATATTTTTGAAAATGAGATCTATATGTGAAGTATCCTCGAACCAAGTTACATGCAAATCAGTCCATAAACGTAGAAGATATTCTGCTGTGACAGACTAGGACGGATGGACTGAACGATCTTATAAGGGTTCCTTGTCGGACTACGGAACCCTAAAAAAGTATCCATTTAGGGCAGCATCGGTGAGTTTTCTTATCTCATCATCAGGATGAGATAACAAAACTCACTCCCCGAAAGATCCGGCGATTCCTGGATTCAACGAGCATAAGTAGTGAGCTATAATTAAAAGGGCTGCCACAATAGACCGATCACTGGTCGAGTTGGCTTGCATTTGGCCCAAATATCGATAACAATAAATGGACCGTAGCTCTCAATTTCAGGCAAATCTACGTTTTCCATAAAAAAAATATGATAGACCACAATGGTATGTGAGAAAAAGATGTTTTACTAAATAAATTAATCAAACGGCCAGACTCTATTACCATTATTATGTTTTTTTATGCCTTTGAAGGAAAAGTTTGGATTTTGGCTCTACAGGCAGCGGTTCGTCGGCTGTGGAAAAAAAAGAAATATTTTGACAGTAACACAATGGTTCCAAAATTGTGGCCCCAGCGGGTATCCTCAAATCGTTTGCTCGACTCACAGACAAGCCAGGTTGGTAGACGTCGCGGGATTTTTATTATTTGGAAATATAAACTTTTAATTTGGCACAACACACAATACTGAAAAACAACGCATTAAAACACAATTTTACGAATTAGGTACTTCAAGATTGATTTATTTAATAAAATTAATTAAAGGAGTTATCCGCAAAATTGAATTTTAATGAATTTGACTACTCGCGTAAACGTATGGAACACAAAATGTTTACCTACATATGTAATGGTGACCTTGGTTTAAAAAGGTTGCATTTTTGGAGGAGAATCACCAGTAAAAAGAGTAATAACCTAATAATATGTATTTGAAAGTGAGAACACAAGAAGACACGGTAGCAGATCAAGAACCTTATGTGGTTTTTACAGCGCTAATTGGTCTGTTGATCATATTATTCGTTTTTTTTTTCAATTTCATTCGGATGGTTGGGATTTCAGAGGCTGGTTAGGGTGGCATTGTTTCAAAGATTCAGAGTCAAATTATTTTGTCGGCGCGAGGTTTTTGAGTTTTCTCCAAACGATGCCGTGGCGTTTATTTGATTTTGTTTAAGTTTACATGACTTTGAGCTTGATTCTAAGATTAAATTTAGGTTCAGTCTCTCTCTTTTTCTGTCGTACAAACGAAAAGAGACAGACTACAATAATTTAGAAACGTCAAATTAAGTGATGCGATTTCTTACGTATTTTACAAGTTTTTCCGTATTTTCGTTTCACTTTAGTCGTCATCGAATGACATCCCTGCTAAATTGTCTATGGATTCTTTAATTTCCTTAGCAACGGACAGCTGTTTAGACGGCCGTGTCTAAATTGATATAGTCTGTCAGTTTTCGTTTGTTTGACACTTAAAGAAAGAGAGAGACTGAGCCTGCATTTAATTTTAGAGAGGGCGCATTGGGATTGAGCCGAATACCTAAGTTTTCAAAATAAATATTCGAAGATAAATACAAGAACCACGATACACAGTACTTTTATTAAACCTTTACACAAAAATAGGCATACCTAGCCTTTATCACATCCCTCAAAGCAAAGATTTAAGACAGGTTTGTTTTGACAGAACAGAAAAATGTGCCGCTATGCGTATCATTCGTGCGATCGAGTTTCAAGTGACACCCGTCGGGTTCCATTTTCAAAACCCGTGGACGGTTCCATTTTCAAAGATTCAAACTGCGAGCCGAATCGATCTCGGACACTTGACGTTCTGTATTTGAATTTTTAAAGCAGTTAATAGAACTGCTTTAAGACAATGTTTTGTTTCGCGTAGTTTTACGATTATATTACCACAGATTATATAATAGTTACCACTACGTGATTGTATTTTTTTATTTATATATCAGATTAAACAGTGGCATACATATATAGGTATATTTAACATCTAACAATTACGGAGGTTTGACTTGATGCTAAATAATTAAGTTCAAGTCAGCATAAGTAAGTTGTTATGTAAAATATTGTGATTAGACAGTATACTCGTAGTAACAATGTAAATATTAAGTAAGTGTTGCAAAATAAATTGGCAGTTAAAACTTATCAGTAACTAAGTGGGCTTAGACTGCAATTTCGCATTATCAAACTTTAATATTTCGTAACCGATTTCATAATGGATACGCTTAAGAGAATAGTAGGTTTTTTCTGTTGTCTTGACTAGAAATCAGCCACATTAACACATTGAGCGCTATGGTGGTCACCGGTGACCACCAAACAATATTTTTCTATTGTGTCTAGTTTCGTGGCAGTCAAAGGCTTAACTAGGTATGTACAAACTTTTCTGTTGTTTAATTATTATTTACTTTTACGCATTGGCTAAGTGATGCCTAAAATAACTAGGTATATATTGACATAAGTACCTACCTATTCACTGTTTTTTGTAAGATGTTGTAGAAAATTTTACAATAGCTGCTAGCTAGGTTTACCACCTAAGCTACTTAGTTAAGGTGAAGTCTATGTCCTACAGTAACTACTTAGGGCGTTATTTAAACCGAATAAAATATTGGAAAATATCAAAATCACGTTTCAATAATTTCCAGGCGTGGGTGCAATATTCAACGCCAACATATTGCAAAATCGCACAAAAACCATGTCCAAAAATGCACCGAAAGCACCCATTGTCCACAACATTGTGTTCCACAATCAATAACTTCATAAAAAATGTCAACGAAACGTTCAGGTGATTTCGAGTTCACGGCCTAAACGATTTCATACCGAAAGCAGCGCAAATATTGTAAAGAAAACACCGTCGCACCTAAATTTAACAAGAGAATAAAACCTCGGGAAGTGTCAAAACAACTGATAATCAATTCCCCGCAAAATGCATGGTCGAAACACAAATTATCTACAGTTCATGCAACATACAACCTTATTTGAACGAAGAGAAATAACTGGCCAGTTGAAAAAAAGTTGTCACAGGAAAACGTTCTGAGAAAGCAAAACTAAATCCAATTCATTAGACCCAAGCGGAACTTATTAGGCATCCACTAGTACTGGCAACACAAAAATTACTGCCAAATTCAATCTTATTACAAACGTAAAAGTATTACTTTACAATGATACAATTTGGAACGTAGAATCACCCACTGCGACACGAATCGCGCCAAAATATTGACGTTAACTTTGACAGCTGGCGGGAAAAAGAAAAAAGTTTACAATTGTCTGCGGACGTCACCTGCCATAGACAAAGGTGTGTTTACACCATTGCAAATTGGCTCAGCGACAGTTAGACCTCTTTTCTATTATTTTTTATTTCTTTTGTTTCGTATTGAGAACTCTTTGTATTCAATTGTTGAGAATAATGCGACTTATTCTACTGGTTTTGACGTCATGCGTAGTGGGTTGAAGTGTGTCCACGTTCCTTTCAATATTAAGCAATTTATTTCTACCTGGTTGGATCCATTTAAATTTAAGTGGGACCTAAGGTCTAAAGGAGACGAAAGCATTATATTTTTTATCAAACATTTACAAATTATCTGCAGTTCAAGCAACACACAACCTTATTTGTGCGAAGAGTTTTGCAATAACTGGCAAGTTGTAATTAAAAAAGTTGGAATATCAACGCAAAATCAAAAACAAAACAGTAAAAAAGCTCTTCCGTTTCCTACATTATTTCTTAATCCTAACGTGCTTAAGTCCCTCTCCATTGTTTATGGTCTAATAACAAGCTACCCGACACTTCTTTGAACTTAGAATGTTAGATTGCAAACCTGAAACGAGAATTTCACGCTGAAATCGTCAGCACAATTCCAATTAACAAATCCGCACTACTGTTTTCATAATTGCTGTATAAAACAGTAGCTTTTATTTTTATTCATTTATTTATTTAAGGAAAACATAACAGATTACAATTATGGAATAAAATAACAGACTAATAAACAGAGGTCGGAATTAGGTAGAGTTATTCATGTACTTACACTGATTTCATACAACGAAAGAATAAAGTGGATATGCCTCAAATCCCGAGATTAATTTTAAAGAGCACAAAAAATCCCGTGATTTTTTAAATAAAAAGTTATTTACTTTTACACAATTTAAACTACTGCACGCGTGACGTTGCCAAACTTACGTCAATGACGTTGGATGTATGATTGTATTGTGAATTAATGTAAACTTATAAAAATGGTATGTTAATTATCTTTGTTTTACCTTCCAGGGTCTCGAACGGTCTCCATTTTAAATTTCATCTTAATCGGTTCAGTGGTTTAAGCGTCAAGAGGTAACAGACAGACAGAGAGACACACTTTCGCATTTATAATATTAGTATGGATATTGTTGGCCACACGGTATTGTCCATTAAAAATCCCGGGAAGGTCCACATTAATATCAACATTTCGATGCAAGTACATAAATAACTCTACCTAATTCCGACCTCTGCTAATAAATGGTGTTGTACTAGATAGTAATCCTAGACATGTTTTCACGGCTAAGTTTAATATAGTGGCTTATCTTATCTTAAACAGAACAAAACAGTGCGTAAAAAATACACCATAAATAGCAATAAAAGCAAAAATTGCACAGGTTTTACTAAAGCTAAACTACAAACCAACGCGAACGCTAGAATTGATGTTAAAATACAGCAGTTGAATCAAATTCACCGTCTTGATGTATAGTGGTTCGCGCTCCGTACTCCAAAACCAGGGGTTGCGGGTTTGAATCCCGGCAAACGTTTGTGTGATAAGCACGAGCATTTGTACATAAGTCATGAATGTTTTTTAAACATATTATAAGTATGTCTATTCGTTATCCTAGTCGCCATAGCACAAGCTCACGCTTAGTTTGGGGCTAGGTAATTGGTGTGATTGTTGGAAGAATTTATTTATTTATTTAATAATTTCGGCAATATAAGGGTTCAACTGACAAGTGCAGTACATTAATAGTCATTACGGTGCGTTGTGTTATCTCTCTATTACTTTATTGTCAGATATTTTACAGTACCTAGATGTAATTCGACAAATACGACAAATTTCAAAATAGATAGATATTATTTTTAAATTTTGAAACCCCTTTGCAAGGTTTCCTTGTACAATAGAATAAAAAACATGATTTTAAGCAGGGTGCATCTACAGAGGATTGGCAAGTTTAAATGACTTAAATGAGTCTATTGAGCAAAACGGTAGTATGAAAATAAATATCTGTTTTATCATCGACGTAAAGAAAAATATGGACTCCGTGTCGCCTACATTAAAACTGAAGCACCAAAGTAAGCCAGTGATCATCGTAAATACACGATCTTCTCACGCACACACTCACACCAAAGTAAGCCGATCGGCTGCCATTGTAACCCTATGATCTCACACACACAGGCTTGACTCTTCAGTATCGCGGTACGGTGTCCACATTTTTTCCAAGTCGATGTGTTTGATAAGGACATTTAAATACTTAACTTGATATTAATAATATTGATGTTAATGATTTACTGCTGATCACTGACTTTCCTTTATGCCTCTGATACAATTTTAAATATCTGGGCTACTGCACGCCATTTCACTGTGGCCGCCCATAACCTTATTTCGAATCGCGATTCCTTATTATATTAATTAAAACTGAAATTCCTGCGACTCGCAGTCGATAAAATCCCATAACATTAAGTTTTCTAAGTACGGTCCAGCATTTACAACTTGTCGATGTCTTTCAAATTTACAAATTTTACGTGGATCAATGCTCGTTTCTGGGACTGGCTTTTGCTTTGTGTTTGCCTGTTTTTTTTTATTTTGAAAAAGAAAAAAAAGTTGGACAGAAAAATAGGGCAAAATATCTGCTTTGTTTTTCGTTTTTAGGTACTATTTTATTTACCAAACACAATTATTATTTTTATTTATTAATAATGAATATACGATATTTAGATTTTATTATTTATCCTAAGGCCATGTAATAAATATTTTTCTTAAATTGTAAGTTTGTATATTACTAAAATATTACCTACCTTTACTTTTTATACCTAATTTAAATACATATTATTTTTTTCAATGCATATTTTCGTCGTTTTTTTTAAATATCTGTAAACGGAATGCACCATTATCCCTGAATGTCTGTTTAATAACCACATGCATCGAAATTTTACATAAATAAATAAAAATTACCACAAGTTCAACCGACACTACGTACAAACTCACAACCAACATTTTGTTACACATTCCTCAAAGAAAACACACGCAGGAAATATCAAAATACACACAAACAAACATTCCAATAACACCAATAAAAACCGTATCGTCTAGTTGCGAGTTGTAAAACGAAATAAAATATGGCTGAAGGTACAACAGTTTCATTAAAAGTGCAACCCGAGACCACACACGTCGCTCATTAAACGTGTATCGAAACAGCAATAATTATATTCAGGGCCTTATAATTTCGCGCCAAAAAAAACAATATTAAAACATAACCTTACCTTATTAATGTGTCAACAACTCAATTTATGGCGGGAACGCGACGGCTACGCCCTCTACGCCGTGGCATACCGCCAATCACGACTCGGACTCTCAATACGAGTTGAACAGTGGTGTTTATAGCTGTCTCGTTCTAACGTATGATATGAGAGAAGGAAAGTTCAGCGAGGAGCTTTCTCTGCGAGATAAGCGTTGGCGCTGTTGTTTTTTTCGAGATAACGAATATTAGGTCAGGATGACATTATTAATTTATGCGCGGTCGTGGTCTGTGGAAAGCTTAGGTTGTGATTACGCACGCATTAAAGCGCGAACGTTGTTGAATACGCGCGTTCTTTTTTTGAACTTTAATTTTAAACGTTTTTTTTCTTTTCGGCTTAAACTGCGACTTCTGCTTACAGATAATTCGTTGAAATATTTCGTTTTAAAATTAAAGCGGTTCGTGCCGCCTGCCATTAGGTTTTGATTATCTGATGTTTGATCTTCGCAGTCGGATTTACGGACTTATTTAGCCAATCAATTTGTAAAGGACTAATAAATTTAAGTTGTTGGCAACATTGTTTTCCTCATTTATTGAAGGTATAAATATTTAATTGTTTTGATTTGAGGCTCGAAACATTATAATTTTGCTAAGTTAATACTCAATTTTTTGTACGCACACTAGAGTTATGAGATCCCAATATCTATGAGTACAAACTCTACACTGGAAGAATAACTAAAGCTTGAAATAAAAACCTTGACTAATCCAGCCAGTGTTCGAAATATAACAAGAGTACTTCCTTAACTTACACAAGAAACAGAATTGAGAAAACAATCATAGTTTCAACCTTTTTTCACCGCACATTCCCAACTTTTTTCAAACAAAGCGAAGGCAATCATCATCGCATGTCCGACCATAGACTATAATTACTTTTTCTCCAATTCCATCAT
Organism: Pyrausta nigrata; assembly: GCA_949316185.1. Lineage (NCBI taxonomy): Eukaryota > Metazoa > Arthropoda > Insecta > Lepidoptera > Crambidae > Pyrausta > Pyrausta nigrata. The sequence goes on from OX438962.1 coordinate 7,893,709, forward strand.
CCCAAATCTAAGCCGCTTCCCGCCTAAAATGATGGCGGGAAAAAACCTTTCGGGCGCCATCTTGGCTCTGCGCGGCCGGTTTTAAAAACTTAATTTCGTCGGTCGTTAGCGAGGCAAAGGAAATGGTTTTTTGTTGATTATGTAGTGAGAATTAAAGGTAAATAAGTATGATCCGGATGGCTGCACGCAGACATCTTGTGATTATGTCAATATAACGATGGTAATTTCTGGAGAAAGTATATTTGTAAAAAAATACTTTTTTTATAATCTTAATTGAGGGTCGTGATTCGTGATGATTTAATGGAATGAAACACCATGCTTTGTTGGCATTTTAAAAAAGTGGTTGCATCGCATTGCCTTCTCCATTTCACACACTAGCCAACATTTAGCTAGCCAGTTGTATGCCATTAGGTAGCAATATTATCTTTAAAACATAATGTACTCGTAGGTAGACACATACCCATATTGACCGCACGTCAGACAACTCCACTTCGACCTTGAGACCACCTCTATTCCGTACATACTATAATATTATAAATGCGAAAGTGTGCCTGTCTGTCTGTCTGTTACCTCTTGACGCTTAAACCACTGAACCGATTGAGATGAAATTTGGTATGGAGACAGTTGTAGCCTATGTCCTTAGGACATAGGCTACATTTTGTCGCGATAAAAATCATTAAGGGGGTGAAATGGGGGATGAAAGTTTATATGGAAAATCTAACTCTTGCGGGCGAAGTCGCGGGGAACCACTAGTATGTAATAAATGCTGTTTTCGTAGTTCACATGGGTAACTTGACGTGCTACCGAGTGTACTTAAGTTTTGTAAAACTCAGTGGTAGATACAGACCGGGGATTGAACTCAAGACCTCACGTATAAGTAGTTTCCTCGGCTTCTGAGATCTTTGACAGTGGTTTATCTATTATTCTATTCCATAATCATATTAGAGGGAAAAACTAGCCAAGTGCGAGTTGGACTTACACCAAGGGTTCCGTGCCATTATGGAAACAACTTTATACACTATACTATAACCTTTTTTTAGTTTTAAAAACGACAAAAAACGTGTTTGTTGTTGGGTCTGGGTCCCCTAAAAATTTATATTTTTATTTTATTTGTTAATTTTAAAGTGAATACACAACTAAATACTCTGTAAATATTTCAAGCCTCTCACTGCTGTCGTTATTGATACCGAGCAAAACCGGCAAAAAAATCATGTTTGTTGTAGGATAAAATAAATGCTTTAAAAGTACTAAAACATTTATTTTATTCTGTTTTCAGTATTTGTTGTTATAGCAGCAACATAATAACAATAATAATAAATAATAAATTGTTCCAACAAACACACCTATTACCTAGCCTCATACTAAGCGTGAGCTTGTGCTATGGTGACTAGGATAACGGATAGACATACTTAAATACTTTTATAAACATCCATGACTTAGGTACAAATGCTTAAAATACGAGTACATATTCTGTGAAAATTTCAACTGTCTGGCTCTCGGTCCATAAGATACAGCCTGGTGACAGACAGACGGACAGTGGAGTCTTATTAATAGGGTCGTGTTTTACACTTTGGGTACGGAACCTTAAAACCGAGTTTATAGAATCACAGATACTGAGCAATAGTATTACACGACTATTATTAATATTAGACGACCGTCTTGGTGTAGGTCGCGCACCGGACTTCTAAGCCAGGCGGTTGCGGGTTCGAATCCCGCAAGGGGCAAATGTTTGTGTGATGAGCACGAGCATTTGTACCTAAGTCATGGATGTTTATATGTATTTAAGTATGTCTATCCGTTATCCTAGTCACCATAGCACAAGTTCACGCTTAGTTTGGGGCTAGGTAATTGGTGTGTTTGTTGAAACAATTTATTATTATTTCTATTAACAGTAACCTTTAACGTAGTACTAGTACTTATTATGTTACGCCTGATCTCTCTACGGTCATGTCGGACTGCCGTCTCACCGAATTATGAGAGTGAAGGAACATATTTGTTTCTTACGTTTACGCGAATTGTTGAACTGTGTGCAAGCTGGAGTGTGACTGTGGCCTCTCCTACATCGGGCAAACAAAGCGATAGGCGTGCGGATAAAAGAACACATAGCTGACGTAAAACATAGACGGAACACGAAATCTGCAGTGTGTGAACATGCCTTAGACAAACCCAACCACTTCATTTGTTTTGACCAACCTAAAATACTTGCAAAAGAACGGCGTTTTATTCCTCGAATGCTACGTGAAGCCATTGAAATTAGAAAACATCCAAATTTCAATAGAGAAGATGGTTGGAAAGTTCCACCGGCATGGGATCCTATTCTAGCAAAAACCAAAGCAACACCTAGCACTGCAAGATCTCAAGACACGGTTAGCTCTTTCTGCGTAAATAGGAACGTAAATTAATATTATTGAGTGACGGTAGTTAAAATTTTTCAAAACTTTGTAATGACAAATAATACCTTAGTCTCCCTGTGACCACGATCGCTGTAAAGTGTTCGAAACGTCAGGTTTAAAATAAAATGTAAACAAATCGCGAAGTAATCCGTAAAATTGTGTTTTAATGAGTGAAGGAACAGAGAGTGCACCTGTGTATTGCGCAGACACTTGTGTACTATAATATGTCCCGCGCAGTTGGCTAATCTCTGTTGAGATAGGCTGCCGTAGTCGAAATTATTATTATTATTACTTATCATGTGCCTTCAATAGTTTAATTCTAGTATCTTTCTGTAAGATCTTAAATTGCTACGAAAGTAGCTACAGCTACGGCGTAGCATTACTTATCTGCGGTAAAAAAGTCTTTTTTTTAAATCGGGGTTTTAGAATTAAAAAATGGTTATGGCAGCGAACCCCAAGTAACTCTAGCCTACTTAACGTGTAATGTATCCATCTTCTGACGGTTTTCACCAAATATCTTTATAGAAGAATGTAATCTGTAATGAATAAATATAATTTGTGTAAAAAATTGCATCACACAAACATTTGTCCCTTGCGGTATTCGAACCCGCAATCTCTGGTTTTGTATGACAATAGTGACTGAGTTTCTTCGCTGCGTATTCTCAGCATACATTTGTACTGAAGCAGTGCTTGGGTTCTATCATTATTTGTCTCTATTTTGAGTCATGATGCTTCATTGCCATTACCTAAATAAATAGAATGTAATAATAATGTCCTCCTAGCCGAATTTCGATCACGGCGGCCTATCTCAACAGAGATTAGCCAACTGTGCGGGACATATTATAGTGCACAAGTGTGTGCGCAATACACAGGTGCACCCTCTGTTCCTTCATTTTCATAATTCGGTGAGACGGCAGTCCGTCATGACCGTAGAGAGATCAGGCGCAGGGCCAACGGCTTAACGTGCTTTCCGAGGCACGGGGGTGTTAACACCACCAACTTACTGACTCCGGAGCTGTGTCTGAGTAATTAAGACAGAAAAACTCAAACACTCTCGGTCCGACCCGGGATTCGAACCCGGGATGTATCATGTTTGCTAATGCCAATGTATAGTGCCCAGGCTTAGAAAAAGTAATACTATGTGATTACCTAGGTCACTTCATATGTAGTTTGTTTTCATTTATTATTACATATCCCAAGATTTTGCCATTTTTCTTTGTCCCATTTCATTCCCAAAAAACCACACAGCCGTCCGAAAACAATAAAGCAAAATCTCTATCCGATAGATAAATCAATTGAAAACAATTAAAAACGGAACAAAACAGAAATTTTACGGGAAGCGCATAAATAAGAAAAAAAAGCGATCCTTGACAATTAATATTGAGCTTCGGTAAATTACAAAATGGAGGAAACACAAAAAAAATAACTCAAAGGCCATCTGCCGGCCCAAAAACGTTGTAATCACGAAATTTAAACAAAATAACAAATGACGGTGTGTATACAGCGTGATTCGTAACCACAGCAGCCTACTGCTGGCGTATCATTTAACATTTTTCAGCCGTTCTTACAAGCGATCTATCGATATTCATATTTTGAGATTAAATGCCAAAATTGTTGTAATGCATAAACTTTTCGTGCAAAACAATCGGTCTAAAATCGGCAGAGGTATAATCGCGTAATAAAACAAACATACAAAAAATAGTAACATACAACAGTCAAATGTGAATCTTCCTTTTTCGGAGTAAGTAGAAAAGGGCATCCTAGCAGTGGATTAAACCTATATTCCCTTTTACTTAAAAGCTAAGCTATTTAAATAAGCTAAGCTTAACTAGTCTTTTTTATATTTCTATTGATCGGCGGTTTATGTAGGTATGTACCTACCTATTGATAGCAATGCTGAATGTTTGGATAAACTGCAATTAAAATACCTCATAACCGAACGCAAGTTCATAATAAAAATAAACAAAACGTGCATATTTATGAAGAAGATTACTACAAAATAATAAGACACCCTGTATTAGATAGTCGGCCACAAAAGCGCTATTTACCCAAATGACATCTACCGAAAAAATATAAATTCGTCGACGAAAAAATACCGCCTAAGTATCTCTGGCCGAAAACACTGATAATTAAAAAAAGAACCAACATGGCCGCCCCTTTCAACGACGGGAAAAAAAGATTCCAAATTCAAATCGTACTCGGTGGGAGATAAAAAAGCGGTACTAATTTTAAACCTCATGCGGTGTTCCATTTTCGAAATGACCGGTGAAAAGGATGGGTGTATTAATTCAGTAAGTGTGGAAGGGATGGGAGATTACAAATGTATTAATCGGCCCATAATTTTGGGGTGTATTTTGTTTATGCCGTGAGATTATTATAACTTATTTTTTGATCGGAAGGTTTTGACGTTCATAATAATTATTATTTTGGGGCTGCATTACAGGTAGAAACTGGCTGCCTACCTTGATTGTTGATCTTGAAGTATTCGTTATTCTTAACTGACTCTTTTTTTGTACTCTACTGAAGTAGGTAGGTACGTAAACAAATAGGTATTACTTATTGTACTTTTACCCACCAATAACTTGAGTCTAACAGTGAAAAATTAAACTGATTTAAATCTATTGATAAGGGAGAAGGCAGTGGATAATCAATTTCATGTACTTAAATCATAGCATTGTTTCTACTTTTTTCGTTCTATTTTTTTGGTTTAGGCACAGATATTATAATACATAAGTACAGATGCCTCATCACCCATATGAAAACGGGGCCGCCGTAACTCGCGGGGCCGTACGGGCAAAATCGTACTGCTATATTCATCCAAAGGTGGCGCTAGCTAGCTAGCAATTCTGCGCCCCTCTATTACTCTCGGACGTGCTTAAAACAGCAAGTTGTTGAATGCTTTGTTAGCAAACTAACTCTTACCTAGTACTGTCATATTTTTCAAAAGATGGCGCTTTCTATCTATCCCGAAGAAAAAAAGGTACAAAATTTATTACATTGAACAAAAAAATTTATATTTACACCATAATCATTATGAATATGAATTAGGTAAGCATTAATGAAATTAATAGGAAAAGTAAAAAAAAAACACTTCGAGCATATTCACCGTCTGAGCTTCCCAAAACAAAAATAGAGTCTACGAGAGTCTAAAACATTTGTTTGGGACAACACACAAGACAGAGTAAAGAAAAAAAAACAACTGACAAAAATAATAACTGATTCTTTTCATGCAACTAATGCGGGCCATATTACTTACCTACCTACTTCGGTCGAAACAAGACAGCACGTTAAGCAAAATACCTACTACAGTATCTTATGCAGTTGTAATCGAATATAGATTGGAACGGAAATTAGTAATCTGATGTGCTGGCCACTGGATACATTAAATTGAAAAATTTAAGTGTGCTTCAGAAAGCGCGCGGACACAGGGTCTAAGTATTTACTTATTACAATGAACAAAAATATTAATTGATGAATTAGGTAAGTGGTAAAAAAATATGGATCGCACAGGCATCAGAGGGTTCTAAAAAAGTTATTGAAAAGTACATCAAGCACACTTTTCAACAAGAGCGAGATTTCGAATCGGCTTTTATCAGACTTATGTCTATTCATTAAGTAACTATCGGCTGCGCGCTGCGCTACGCCGACTATCGACGACCACCTAAGAAAAAATATCAATCGATTTATGCAATGCGTTCTAGGTTCAAGGGTGCAATTACACAACTAGCAAAACACCTGCGCCATCTATACACCTGCTTTTCTCGCCAAATATCCTGTCTACAATGTGGTACCATTTTGTTCTGTCATAGGTGCTAGACATGATTCATTAAATTGAAATTCCAGGAAATTTTACATAATAGTATGTTTTTTGTATTTTAGGGGCTGTACAAAATTTTGTTTTGATATTTTAAGTGTCTAATTCCTTGTTATTTTAAGTTTATAAACAACATCAATAACCAGATGATACACGTGTCGCCATCTAGTGAAAATTTTTGAATTCAAAAAATTTTTCTTCGTCATGAGACCCCGTGGTTTAGGACAGGCAAAAGAACACACTCCATACAGCCTGTCTGATTTTAATTAACTTTTTAGTTACATCATAGACAACAATGAGTACTTTTATTTTTATTGCTTTTTAAACTGTAGCGTTTTTTTCACAAAAACCTTAATATATAACGATTTCTTTGACTCTTCCTTTCTAATTACTCGATTACTTAGCAAACGTACTAAGTTGTCTATTATTTTTCATATCATACAATTATCCCTGTCCACTTTGTGACGGACATACGGACGGACAGCCGTGAGTCAAACGTTAATTTAATTAGCTTTCTAATTATTGTGCATTTCGGCCATCTTTGAATAGAAATCGCAAGTAAGCAATATGTAGGTAAAACTTTTACTGTAAAAGTTTATCGCTAAAATGAGCAAATCCTCTACGGTCAATTCATTCTAGAGGTGGTTCGCACTCCGGACTTCTGACGACCGTCTTGGTGTAGTGGACTTCTAAACCAGGCGGTTGCGGGTTTGAATCCCGCAAGGGGCAAGTGTTGTGTGATGAGCACGAGCATTTGTTTTTGTACAAATGCTCGTGCTCATCACACAAACGTGGATGTTTATAAAATGTACTTATATAAGTAAGTCTATCCGTTATTCTAGTCACCATGGCAGCTTGTTAGGTAATTGGTGTGTTTGTTGAAACATTTTATTATTATTATTTATTCTAAGTTAAATTTTATAATTCAAAGATTATAAAATTCAGGAAACCTGGAGAAACATTTACCCTTTTTAATATTTTAGATTATAATATAAGAAAGCAGAGAGGAATGGAAAAAACTTCACCGACAAGAGCCTAGCTCTTAAATTGGACGATGATGATGAATATTTTCGCAAGAACAAAACAAAGTTAAGTGACATAGTATTCTTATTTGAATATAGGTTATTTCTCACACCTAAAATCCTTACTTTACAGTACCTACCTCCTTATTGTAGTTAGTATATAAAAATAGTATATTATATATTGTATATTATAGTATAGTAGTTAAAAATAAATGTCGTCCTACCCGAATTTAGACTACGAGGACAAATATCAACAAGGATCAATATTATGAATGACGTACGCAGAGATAGCATAGTGCACAAGGGTGTGAGCAATACACAGGTGCACTCTCTGTTCCGTCACTCTCCTAAGTCGGTGATACGGCAGTCCGACATGACCGGAGAGGGATCAGAAATTATGTACTTACTTAACAGTGTACGATGGATTTAATCAAAGAAAATAACAATTAAAAACATGCATTATATATATAAAACTCAACGATCTAAAATATACTTATTCAAAAATGAACCCGTGTCCTTGAGGCAAGGAGGCAAGGATGCTGCCTGCGTTACCGCGTTAAAAAGCGATTCTTTTTTGAGCGAGAAACAAGCCAGTTTTATTATAACAGTTATAATTCATCAATTATATTTTAAACAATGAAAACGTAGCTGTAGTCCGTAATATCTGTATACTTTGAAATCACACACAAAAGGTAATTTCCGAGGAATTAAACCCGAAATACTGACATCAAACAATCGTTACATCATTTTTAACGGCACAGAAATACAGCAATTCGGGAAATTACCCAAACCAACTGCCCGTAAGCGACTTAATTTTAATAAAACTAAAATTTCTCTATCGCAACTCAAATAATTGATCCAAAATTTGATGTCGGACAAAACGCGGGCATTAGATACAAACCATTAACAAATTCAATGGATGCCTTAACAAGCAGAGTGTATTCTGTATCTACAATGAACACGCAAAACTAACTATCCCAAACGAAATAACAACAAAACGTAACCAAAAAGTTGGTACAATCTAAAACCAACCTTACAACTCTATGGTGTAGTTTTTTTTCTTACATAAAGCGTGGGAGATACACCTTTCCGTTTCACGACAATGACTACGCAGCGATACAATTCGAGGCTTACATAAAAGAAGTAGGCGCGCAATCAAACGACTTTAACGTTGAGTTACGTCGTTTCGTTTACGGAGAACGAAATAGACGATTTATATTCTATGTTTACAGAAATTCAGTGAGCGTTCCGAGCTGGCACGCCCGCGCGGGAAAACTGACAGCTGTCACTTTGAGAAATAGAGGGTGTAAATCTAGTTAATGTCATCGTATTGTGTTAATTTTAATGGTAATCGGTGGGTGTCAAGTAAAACTTTGTTGGATGCCTTCTATTTATTTCAATCTTTAGTTCATAAAAACATGTCGTGGAGAACTTATTGACAATCAATTTAAACCAGTTAGTTCCAATTATGAGATCTGCAATACCTCAAACTTGCTAACTCGTCAAACTGGGGATCACCAACTCGTCAAAATAGATCGAATAAATAATTTTTCTTTCTTTATTTTAAAAATATATACAGGGCGCTTGGTAGAGCATTATAGACATCAGACTAACTACGATTGACCCCTTGTAAACGATGTTAGCAAGACCTTTAATATACCTAAATACTAAAATAAATATTTTCCTAGACTTTGGCCGTTTTGATTCTCTTATGCTCATCTAGGTACCTTCGAGTAAGTATCGAAATCAGGACATGAGTTATAACCACAGATCTATTTTCTTCGTCATAAATAACGCATGCTTGCCTTTCCTAGATGAGCTGCAGTGGCACAGTAAGTACTAACCTAGACTGTCTCGTCGGTCTAGTGGTCAGCACGCTGGTACTATCCACGAGGTCCCGGGTTCGAATCCCGGGTCGGGCCGAGAGTGTTTGAGTTTTTCTCAGACACAGCTCCGGAGTCAGGAAGTTGGTGGTGTTAACACCCCCGTGCCTCGGAAAGCACGTTAAGCCGTTGGTTCTGCACCTGATCTCTCTACGGTCATGTCGGACTGCCGTCTCACCGAATTATGAGAGTGAAGGAACAGAGAGTGCACCTGTGTATTGCGCACACACTTGTGCACTATAATATGTCCTGCGCAGTTGGCTAATCTCTGCTGAGATAGGCCGCCGTGGTCGAAATTCAGCTAGGAGGACATTACTTACCTAGGATTTTTCTTAGTTTACAAGCGTTACTACCCAACTAGATTTTACCCACGGTTTACCTGTGCTTTTACTATTGCACTCAACTGACCAAACGCACATCCAATGAAAGTAGATTAAGAAAAATGCTCGTCGGATTATAAAATATGATGCCATCGTTTTGGGGGTGGGAGTACGGTGACCATGAGCGAGAATGGAATAATTAGGACACATCTGTATATACTTTATAAAATAATACTCTCAGCCAGTTGTACGTTACGTCTTTTGTACTTGATTTTGTTCTGTTTTTGATATGTCCTAAATTAATAATAATAAATTGTTTTAACACACCAATTTCCTAGCCCTAAGCTAAGCGTGAGCTTGTGCTATGGTGGTTAGGATAACGGATAGACATACTTATATACATTTATAAACATCCATGACTTAGGTACAATATTGCTCATGCTCATCACACAAACATTTGTCCCTTGCGGGATTCAAATCCGCAACCGCCTGCTTAAGAAGTCCGATGCGCGAACTACTACACCAAGACGGTCGTCAAATTAATAAATGTATCTTCCTAATTAATCAATGTATCTTCCTTTTTTTCTAGTCTAGTCAGTCACTAAATTCGGTTTATTATTATAAAAATAAATTAATTGTTTTAATAAACACATCTAATCTAGCGCCAAACTAAGCGTTGGCTTGTGTTTTGGCGACTAGGATAACGAGTAAACGTATATAAATACGTTTATAATCCATGCACCAAAATAGGCTGATTCTTGTAACCATATTAAGAACCAATTATTTATGAGTGCTTTACAAATAACCCTGTATGGCTTACTATATTTAATTTATGATATTATTTATAAATTGTTGGCTTTAGTATAAATTTAATATCACTAAAATCTTTTTATTTTTATTTATGGCGTACTTAACCCAATGGGGTTTGTGATGATGCAACCTGAGTCGATGTGATATTTTCAAAACATAGATAAGTAAAATTTTGGAACAAAGAACAATATGAATATACCAATAGGACCTGAGTAAACTTTGGCCACATTTAATTACTTTTACAAACAGGCAATTACTTTATACACATTGGCAATATTATTAACATGGCAACACCTAATAATGTGTAGTATGACAAGCCCTGGGTCCGTAGCTAAGTGTCAATTTATTGTTAAGCGAAGTTCGTCATCGCAAACAAAATGTATGAAACTGACATAAGCCATCGAAACATCACGTGACTTTTGCATACATATTTTGACATTTCATTGGCGATAGCAAAGTTCGCTCCATAACGATTGCCATTTGGCTACGGGCGCTGAAATGGTGTATTAATCATGAGTTTTACCTTCGCTTCATTCTATGATTTAATCGGCTAGAAGCCAGACAAGACCAACTGATTCTGATTTAAATCTGTTTTTTTTCTTTTCGCTTGTCACCCTGTTTCCTATAAAGCTAGTTGTATGGCGTTCTCTACTTTCCAAGCAAAAGCGTGGTCACCCTCGCGGGAGAGGCCAGGTGCGCGTCGCTAATGCCCGACCCTGTGTATTCACGGCTGTATGTATAGTACAGCGGCAGCATGTCAGGTGACCCATGTGAACTACGAAAACAGTTTCTATTGCGAAGGGAATAGAGGCGGTCTCAAGGTCAATTGGTGTAGTCTGACGTGCAGCCCTGTGTACAAATATAATGTATAATGCAGCCGTCAAGGTAAACACTAATGTATCTTATACTGTTGCGATAAGGTTGAAAAGCTGATTTTATATGTTATCATCATCATCAACAGACACCCCTCCACATATCCGCACTAAGTCCGCGTGGTGGAGTATGGCTCGTACCTCATTCATCATAGTTGAGGTGAGGCCTTTGCCCAGAAGTGGGATCAATATAGGCTAACTTCACTTTTATCATCATCATCAGTATTAACTGTAGGACGTCCACTGCTGAACATAGGCCTCCCCCAAGGTTTTTCACAGCGACCGGTTGCAAGCGGTCTGCATCCAGGGTGATCCCCAGGCCTGTAGATCTACAGATCTCTAGATCCCACGCTTCGCCTTTGATCAAAGGGTCTCCACTCTAGAACCTTTCTGCCTCAAAGGCCATCAGTTCTTCACGCTATGTGCCTTGCCCATTGCCACTTGAGCTTACTGATTCGCAGGGCTATGTCCGTTACCTAAGTTCTTCTACGTAACTCCTCATTTCTGATTCGGTCTCGTAGAGAAACACCGAGCATAACCCTCTCCATTACTCTTTGTGTGACCTTAAGCTTTTTTATAAGGCCCATAGCTAGAGACCCTGTTTCGGATCCGTACGTCATCACTGGTCATTTCATATATATTTTTAGGCAATAAATAATAGTAAATTGTTTCAACAAACACACCAATTACCTAGCCCCAAACCAAGCGTGAGCTTGTGCAATGGCGACTAAAATAACGGATAGACATACTCAAATACGTTTATACATCCATGACTTAGGACAAATATAATATATATTTACCTAGATGATGTTTGCAAATTCAAATTAATTTATTTGCTGTAAATAGGGTATGGATAAGTTGGTTACAAGATGGCACATAGTAGTATGCGTTCAATGGCAGATAGTGATTAATAGTTGCTTAGAACCTATTTAGCCATAAACAAGACAAATATAACTCGTACCGTTTTACTGTCAAAGCCGCGATGACCTAAATTTTTATGATGGTCCATCGTTCTTACCTGTGTTGGGAGTATGCGCTGACAAATTTTCAGCTTTTAAAGAATAACGAAGGTCTGGGGTTCCTCTTAGGATGTAACAAGTTATTGATTCATTTAATTTCATTTTAATAATTGCCTACTTACTAACATAAGAATAGGTTACCTATGTTTAACACTTTTGTATGGAATTTTTAGGCCTAAAATAAACGCACTATTATTATTAAATCCTGATGTGCCTATGTTATCTTGTTTTTTACTTCTATTTGTAAGTCTGTCAGACGTTAGACGCTTAAAACTGCTTTTGGAAGTATCAGTTTTTAAGTAATTGTAGTTTAAGTTATTGTTCATTTAGAAACTCCAACTTTTGTGCGGATGAAATCTTATATAGAATATAAATATTTTGTTAGTACTTAGATGATATTTATTTCTAGTGGTGATAGGTTCTGTTAGGTGCCGCCTGGTAGCTACCACCCTCCTTGACCTGACGCCAAACAGTGCTGTGTTCCGTCGGTGAGTGGGAGTGCCGGAACCTTCTGGGTGAGCTCGCTCCACCGTCGACTCTGTCTACGCCACGTCTGGCTTAGTCTAGAGTCGAGAGCAAACCCAATAAAAAATTGGAACCTGACAAAAGTTTCAAACCAAGTTTGTAAGCTCGTAAATACGATATATTTAACTAAGCACAAGCTTTTTATTATAGTTCAAGCAAACTTGAATTAGCTGACAGTTAAGTAAAGTGATAACATTGTAACTACTGTCATTCTGAAGTACATCCTAGGTCCTAATTCTAGTAATCTATCTAGACAACGTAGGGTTGCTATAAGTGGAAGTTACGGTGTGTAATTTTCTTAAGTAATAATTGCCGCTTCTAAGCGTAGTAATAAGAGTGGCATATTTGCTTAGCGGTGACCGTGCATTTTATTTTTATATCATAAAAAAGTAAAAAGTCATAAAAGTCATTTATTTATGTATGTAGGCCCACAGGGGGCACTTATACACGTCCCAACATATTATTTTTTAAGCCCTACCACTGCTTCGGGACAAATTGTGGGCTAGTGCTGAGAAGAAGCAGCGCATGAAACTCAGTCACTATTGTCAAAGCCTCATTTAAAAATAATGTTTAAAAATACAGAAATTGTTCTAGTACGAGCTGGTCCACACGTTAACATCATTCAAATAATCGTCTACTTTATTATAACCTTTTGTCATTAGGGTATCCTTAATAAATGATTTGAATTTGTTAATTGGTAATTCTACAATATTTTTCGGTAATTTGTTAAAGTAATTGACACATTTTCCCATGAAAGAATGACCAACTTGTTGAAGCCTGAATTGTGGAATAGCAAGTTTATTTTTATTTCTAGTGTTAAAATTATGCGTATCACTTTTCTTTGTAAATATATGCAAGTTTTTACGCACATACATAATATTTTCATAAATATATTGAGAAGCTACTGTTAATATCCTTATTACTTTAAAAAAATCTTTCAATGAATCTTGAGGTTTGAGGTTATAAATAGCACGTACGGCCCTTTTTTGTAGTACAAAAATTTATTCTATATCAGCAGCTGAGCCCCATAGTAAAATACTGTACGACATCAAGCTGTGAAAATAACTAAAATAGACTAGTCTGGCCGTTTCAACATCAGTCAAGCGCCGTATCTTTTTTACAGCAAAAGCAGCTGAACTAAGTCTTCCTGACAAGGCCACGATATGAGGACCCCATTGTAGTTTTGAATCTAAAGTAATTCCTAAAAATGTTGTTGAATTTATAGTATTTAGCAGTTTGTCTTTTATCAAAACATCTGTTGAGGCCTATCTGACATTAGGCATCGTAAACTTAACACATTTAGTCTTATTCCCGCTAAGCAAAAGGTTGTTAACGGTAAACCAATGCAATACTTGTGAAAGAGTATTATTCACATCGTCAAAAGTATCTTTCCCCCTGGGAATTTTAAATATAAGTGAAGTATCATCAGCAAATAATACTATATCACAAAGATCTTCCACAAAGTGTGGAAGGTCATTTATATAAATTAAAAACAATAAAGGTCCCAATATCGATCCCTGGGGCACACCCATAGTCAGAGGTGCTCCAGAAGACTCAACCCCATTGATGCATACTTTTTGTGTTCTACTTGTTAGGTAAGATTCAAGTAGATTTAATGCATTCATTGAAGCCCCATAATGTCTTATTTTTTTCAATAAAGTTTTATGTTCTACACAATCAAAAGCTTTTGAAAGATCACAGAAAATACCTAAAGCATCTTGTCTATTATCACAGGCATCAAAGATATGTTTTAATAGAGCAACTCCCGCATCAGCAGTACTTCTACCTTTAGTGAAACCAAATTGTTTTTCGTGTAGTAGATGGTTTAAAGAAAGATGTGCTAGTAGTTGATCGAATATTACCTTTTCAAATATTTTACTGAGGACCGGAAGAATTGATATTGGTCTAAATTTAGAGGGGTCACTTTTCTCGCCGGATTTAAATAGCGGTATAATTTTACTAAATTTCATTAGGCTTGGAAACAGACCATCATCAATGCACTTGTTAAAAATTATTGCTAATTGAGGAGCTATTGTGTTGATAATTGATTTTATAATATACACAGATAGTCCCCATAGATCCTCAGTCTTCTTCATATTTAAATCTACTAATGTTTTTGTAATTACTTCGGGACTGACATGCCTAAAGTGCAGTGGAGAATCGCACTGGTCGACATTGGACTTGAGAATCGATTCCGCAAGTTCTGAAGAAGATGCAAGTTCTTTAGTTGTTGAAGGTGCAATATTAGAAAAAAATGACTCAAAGGCATTTGCAACTTCTTGATTGGATGTGATCAATCTACTTTCGACTTTTAGTGAGAATGAGCTACTTTTTGATTTATTTTTACAAGTTTCCTTGTTTATTATGTTCCAAGTAGCTTTTGCCTTATTGTTGGAATTTAAAAACTATTCTACGAATATAGTTTGACTTTGCTCAGGACATACTTTTAAAATATCTTAGAGTAATTTTTAACATATTCAATAGTATGTGGATCCTGTGAGTATTCTCTTTTACTATATAAGTCATACAATTTAATCCTACTTTTATGAATACCTGGTTTAGCCGTCATTAAATTCACATTTAGCTTGATTTGTCTTAACCTTCTTCAGTGGAAAGATTTCATTGAATTGATTTTTTATTAATTCAAAAAGGTCTTCGTATAATTTATCAATATTATCGCAATTATTGGGTATAGTTGAGTTTACACTATTACAAATTGTATCCCTAAATCTGTCTAACCTATTTACTGTGACAGGCCTATAAACATTCTCGACAACACTTGAAGCATGACTGTGTTCAAATATCAATTAGATTCCGATCAAAAACAGCTGATTTATTTAACTTGAAAACAGGGATAGATTAGGATAAGAGATTCATGAATATTTCTTTTTAAAAATACGAAAACTTGCCACTTTTATGAGTCATGCTATTTTTAGTATTTGGGCGACCGAGCTTTGCACGGTTACTACTATTTGATAAAAAATAGTTTTCTAATTCGTAAGACCTGTTTAAGAAATAAAAAAGCAATAAACTTGAATAAATACACAAAAAATAGAAAAGGAAAAAAAAAGACAACGAGCCCTTGGTCGCGTGACAAAACTAGCGGTCTAACGGCCGAATACTGATAGGCTACTCAAATATTTGACGGCTTCTTAAACAATTGAGCAGTACCTTAACTCAGAATTCGCATACTCAAAGCCAAAATGTAAGCATCTGTTAAACTTAAGACCATCTTAAAATAAATCGTGCTCAAACGCCACTCAGATGAAAAATGGTATACTGAAACGCAACTCAACGCTATTTAGCTGTCAAATGACTGTTATACCGATTTGAGTAGCAGCTAAATCTGAGAGTGGTCTTGAGGTCTCTCAAATCAGTTGATAGTGATATCATTGTATAAAAATAATGTCTATAAAATCCTTATTTTCTCTGTGGGTACCCATGTCGCCCTATTTGACCCTACTTTTAAATACTAGAACACAATCATGACTCAGATATGCACTAGAAATCTCATAAAGAGGCTTTTTGTTGTCTTACAAAGTTGTTTTCTTTGCCTACAACGGAAAATACAATTCCTTCTAGTTATTGTAGTATGCATATTTTGTACATCGTTGTACTCTCAAAAGATAGCCTAATAATGGATGGATAAAAACTCCTTATTGAGGAAGGAGGAGGAGGAGATTTTTGAGGAAGAGCTCAGCCTATTGGTCTTGAAACTAATCAAAACTTTGTTGTCAGCACTATGCTAATAAATATGTACACATTTTTTTCAGTAGTCATCATATAATTACAATTACATCATAAAACATAAGTATAAAAATAAGTAGAAATTCGAAATAAGCGAGTAGTATTTGATGTGTTCTTCTTCTTCTTGTTCTGCTCACTGCAGGGCATACTCGGCCTCTCCAAACTTTTCCACAACGCTCTGTCACCGGTAATTCTAGATCAAGTTGTCCCGGCAGGATCTTTTAGGTCATCGGCATCCGACAATCTGGCTGGTGGGTTTGATCCACCTGGATCCACCAATGTAGAACATTATTCTGTGTAGAACACTTGGGCCTTGGCATACCAATTTGTTTTGTCTTCATTTAAAAATTTTTATGACTATTATATACTTGTTCATTTCTATTTTATTTTTGTTAATTGAATAGTTATTAAATACTGCACTGCACTTCAACCTTGTATAAATTTGTTTTAATAATGTGAATTAAAATTTGATTAGAACCGCGCTGTGACAAATGTCAAAAAGTTTGGCAAATATTTTTTTTTCTTTGACACTCAACGTTTCATTTAACAACAATGGCGTCGTAAAAGTTTCTTTAAAAAAAAAACAAAGAAACTATACAAACAATGCTGCGTAAAACGAATACGCTCCTTAAGAATATGAATTTTGTAAACGAGACATTATGTAAACATTTAACGACTGCTCAGCTAATCATGGTTTAAATTGCCTGAGTAGCGTTTGTGTATACCATTTTAATGTGAGAGACACTCAATTTTAGGAGGCCTTCAAGTGAGTGATGGATTTGAATAGCGTTTCAGTATTCGGCCGATAATCTGTAAACGTATGAAAACTTGAAAACACGCGTTTTATCAAACATAAGACTGTAGAAAACATAAGACTAATCTAGATCAGCTTTTCAACCCCGATAACCCCCACATACCAAATTTTAGCGAGATCTTTAGAGTTGTTTCCAAGATCACAAAAAAATATATATTTGTAAATAAATAAATATAAAAATACAAAAATTGCTCGTTTAAAGGTAAAATATTAAAATGTAAGTTAACTATCACCAGTGTCAGTCTAGCGTGCCATTTTATTTTATATTATATCTGATATTCCTTTATAAGTGTCTATTCGTTATGCTAGTCGCTATAGTACAAGCTCACGCTTAGTTCGGAGAATGTAAATTAGTGTGTTTGTTGGATGCATTATTTATTTAGGTTTTATTATTGTCCTATAATAATATAAATGATGGTCACAATAGAGTTGGTTACGTGTTAGTGTATCATATTAAATTATTTGCAACGCGTCAACGACAGTTCTATTTACGTACTTGGGTAAATATGTGGCATAATTTAATAAAATTTTCTGTTTCTATGAAACGATCGATTTGATGACTAGCGTGAAATGGAGAATGCAATGGCCAACTACTTCATTTTACGACAAAAGAGTTGAGAAAGTCGTTTTGTGTGTTTCATTTCACGTCAATGATTACACCCTCAGTCATGTCATGAGGTAAAATAATGATGAGTCATGTGTCTTCAGCTTCGTCACACACATTCATATTACGCATGCCTTAATTGGCGAAACGGTGAGTGAAAACATCGTGAGGAAACTTGCACATTCAGACTACTGAATGTGTAGAACTACTGAAGGGTCACGGAGGTCAGATGGCAGTCGGTCTAATGTCATTATCTGATCTGCCACAATCTGGATCATGGTCAGTGGACCCTGGACACTCGCGTGCGAGTGTTCAACCGAGATAACGCTAGGATGATGATGATCGGAAAAATCAATTATGTATTAGGTATAAGTACCTCAAAAGTCTCAGCCGAATTGCAGCATTAGGCTCCAAATTTATCAAAACTTATTGTCTATGAGGAATCTGGAGACATAATAATAATGTACACCCCTAATTTCGACTACAGCAGCCAATTTCTCAACCAAGATAAGCGAACTGCGCAGGAGTTAATACACTTAGGCTCACTTGCGCCACTTTTAGCTCAGATCGTAGGCCTTGCGTTGGTCCGGATAAGCTACTCTGGTTTGGCGCAAGTGGACCTTCCGGATTAGCTGATCCGGACTTGTGCAAGTGGGCGTTAGTGCTGCAGTGTAGATGATGATGATGATGTTAATGTGGCCTTGAAATAAAAGACCAATAAAGGAAGAACTACACTTCTATACGGCTTGTGGTTTTAGCCGAACGCATTAATAACGCTGTATAAACCAACACCTTTTACTATGAAGTTATCTATCATTAAAAACTTAAAAATATAGATGGTCCACACTGTTTCATTCTGGTGCTTTAGGTTTATTTGTATTGAGCATCTGTTTTTTAAATATTTCGATAATTCAATTCTATATATTTATTTCAGGTGTTAGTAACAATTTCACTTAAAACTAGTGTTAGTAGAAAATATAAAACATTGAAAATTCTTAAAAATATTAAAATTGCCACAACACATAGATAGCACCGCAAAACGATGTGCTACAGCGCTGCGTGGGTCACCACCCATCGTTAAATGAGTGGTGTGTCCCATCGGTCCACGAAGATCCTCAGGATGGTGTTAGAAGAGCCGCGAAGCCGAGTCATAGCGGAGGCGCACCTCTTTCTCATAATAAAATAACCTTAGTAAAAGTTGTTGATACTGATGGTCAATCATTTCCTGAGATATGGGGGCCGAGTAAAGCCACACCCTTTGTGAAGTAATATATCCCATATTAATAATTATGACATACTATTTCAATATCAAAATATACCATCGAACTTGCCCTTTATTCTTTCCATATGGTACGGCATAATATGGTTTTTAACAAACACAACGCAATTACCTAGCCCCAATGTGCTGGGTGACCAGGATAACGGATATCATCATCCTAGCGTTATGCCGGTTGTGCACACGCACGCGAGGACCCAGGGTCCGCTGACCATGATCCAGGATATGTCAGATAAGGTAATTATAGTGGAGCGACTGCCATCTGACCTCCGTGACCCTGTTAACGGGGAACCTGACCAGCAAGGATCATGGTTACACATGCAGTCGCCTGAATGTGCAGGTTTCCTCACGATGTTCACCCTCACCGTAAGAGCATCGGTTAGTGAAACAACTAATGTACATAACTCAGAAAAAGTGATTGGTACATGGCGGCCCGTGGGATCGTACCGGTACCTCCCGCATGAGAGGCAACCCGCTAGCCACTGCGCCACCAACCCTCATAAGACACCGACTAGGGCAACGGATAGACATACATAAATTCGATATAAACATCCAAGACATAGATACAATGCATCACACAAAAATTTGCCCCCTGCGGGATTCGAACCCGCAACCGCTGGTTTTGTAGTCCGGAGCGCGAACCACTACACCAAGACGGTCGTATTACATTGTATCGAGCTTATCGTTTTATATAAATAGGTATACCATCGAACTAGCCCTTTTTAGGGTTCCGTACCCTAAGGGTAAAAACGGGATCTTATTACTAAGCCTCCGCTGTCTGTCTGTCTGCCACCAGGCTGTATCTCATGAACCGTGGTAGCTAGACAGTTGAAATTTTCACAGATGATGTATTTCTATAAAAAAACAGAATAAAACAAATATTTAAGGGGGGCTCCCATACAAAAAACGTGATTTTATTACTGTTTTTGATTGCTATTAATAACGGCAATAGGTAGACGCTTGATGATATTAAAGTTGTATATAAATAAATAAATTGTTTCAACAAACACACCAATTACCTAGCCCTAAGCGTGAGCATGTGCTATGGTGACTAGGATAACGGATAGACATACTTATATACATAAATAAACATCCATGACTTAGGTACAAATGCTCGTGCTCATCACACAAACATTTGGACCTTGCGGGATTTGAACCCGCAACCGCCTGGTTTAGAAGTCCGTGGCGTGAACCACTACACCAAGACGGTCGTCAAATTAACTTTAAAAATAAATAATTAAATAAAAATAATAATAATCTTTGAGGGGAGCTCCCATACAACAATTTTTTGCTCTATTTTTATAATGGCAACAGGCAGACGCCTAAAATATTAACAGAATAACAATGTTAAAAATAAATAATTAAATTAAAATTAAAAAATAATAGTCCAAGGGGGCTCCGATACAAACGTGTTTTTTTGCCTAAACTATCTTATGTTGTAAGTTAATGGTACGGAACCCTTCGTGCGCGAGTCCGACTCGCACTTGGCCGGTTTTTTCTTTTAGTATGGTACGGCATAATAGTGAAAACAATACATTGTCACGAGCTTATTAATACTAAAAATAGTTTCTCCTTAGCACAAATTACAAAATGTATCTATTTCGTATTAATTAGTCGTAAATTACAAATACAGCTGCAATTAACACCAACTACAGTTCGTAATGTGACATTTGTAGTTTGCTATTATCCGGCCTGTGTATCTTCCCGCGTAGGTAGCAAAAACGTACCTACGCGCGGCGACCCCTTGGTAAGGGACTAAATAAGTTGGGTGTCGCTAGCCGGCAGCGACACGCTCCCGCGTTTTATTCACCGGCAGTGCGCGACACTAGGTTGCTGGTGGGACGAGCGTGAATAAAGTCCTAGAAAGATGCTCTAGATGGCGGCGTAAGTAGCTTCTTGTGGCAGTCAACCCTATCGCGTTGCGTGATAGTACGTCACTGAATAGGTTTAGTGTATTATGAATCATATTCCAGAGTTATAAGAATGAAATTATCTTGCAATGTATTTCTGTAGGTGTCTACACGAAAATGTGCTTGAGTCAGAGGCGAACTGAATTACACCATATCGTTAACATCATTGAGTAGATATTTCTTTGAATTTCATTGCGAAGTCATACTTCTGTACGGAGTACTAGTACTTATTCTGTGCTATTATGCAACTATTTAGTTTGGATGCCAATATATCGTGCAGCGGCAGCATGTCAGGTCACCCATGTGAACTACGAAAATAGCTTTTATTCTGAAAGGAATACAGGCGGTCTCAATGTCAAAGTTGGGCAGTCTGACGCGCGACCGTGTCTTCGTGGTTCAGTGGGAGAATTGTAAATCCATGTATCCAATATTCGACAATATTGGGATTTTATACGGGTGAGTTAATTTTTCTCTCGAAATTATTACTCGACATAAAAAAACGCTTATTTTAAATCCAACTGACTTAGTTACGTTTTCGTTTGGCTGCACTTTCATAATGTAGTCTAGAAAAAAATTCAACTTATTGCTGTCTTAACTTTTGTTAGTCTTGTTTTTCTAGATTTCATGGGTTTATATAATTTATTCATTAGTAATTATTAATAACTCGAACAAGGATATTACATTTTGGGTTACCATTTAGGTATGTACCTATTTCCATATCTTACCTTTTCGAGTAGTAAAAAATAATTCATTATGTTGAAAGTAAATTAAAAAATATCTACTTTTTTACTACGGAACACAAACTAAACCTTCAAATTCGCCATACAAAGTTTTATTAATGAAAATATGCATTTTGTGCCAACACCCTTGGACAAAATACCGGGTGTAAAGACTTTGTATTGTTAGCAAACTACTTGTGGCTTACATTTTGTTTTAATTAACGCCATCTTGCAACAGTCGAGTTCAATTGAACAATTTTTGATTAAATAACCGTCTGACATGACATGTTTTCTTCAGGAATTTAGGTAAACTCGGCTTGATATGATCGGTTTAAAATCATTATAAATCAAATATTTTAAAGCGATTACGATCAAATGTAATCTGTTTTCCTTTTTTTTACTTCTTCTATCACTTAGAAAAAAAAAATTAAATCAACTTTTTTTTATTTGCGATTAAAAAGTAACTGCTAGCTAATAAAGTGTTAAGCTACCTATTTTTGATTTGATTCATTATGACTACCCACAATATAAAGTTCACGTTTTCGAATTATCCCTGTTGTATTTTATTTTTATACCTATCTATTTTCAATTTGGCTATTGGAAAATTAGCCCTTAACATAATAAATTAATAACCTAAATAAAAAAAATAGTTATAATAACACTTAGGTATTGTTAGTAATTAATCATACTCAGTAAATTGTACCAGCCCTATATTTTATAGGCTCGCAAGCGCCCACTGAAGTCATGAAAGAAATGCAACTAGGAAATCATAACATCGTATGTTTCCGAACGCGCTGTGTGGTCCGCTTTACGACCGACTGCAGCGCAGCGCTGCGGGGAAATGGTAAGCTTGTGTTGATATTACCATTGCCACGGATTTATGAATGTGGTAAGTAAAAAAATAAATACGCAAACATAATTATTGAAAAAACAAAACACCCTATCTAGACAGACATGTGACATCTTCGACCGCATCGTCGCTTACCATCAGGTGAGATTGCGGTCAAATGTCTGCCTATTAAATAAATAAATAAAAAATACCCAACAAATAATATACAACTTTCGGAATAGTATTTTCACTGACTTTCATTTGATACCCATATTGCTAGAACAAGGTAAGCAAAATATAAATTCCGACCCCCTTTGTGTACATTTGCGATTTTAAAAATGTATATAGCCTTAGTCACTACTACAATTCTGACAAATTCAACGACACCATATATGTCAAAAACTACCCAGTTATTTGGGCTTCAGGGCATGCCCAACACAGATACTTACATATCTAAATATATACTCTCGAAAAACATAACCTGCCTTCTCATAAGAACTTAGGCTCTAGGGATTCCGTACACCTACGATGTGATCATAAACTCGCGGTTTTCTGACTTTGGCCTTTACTTGTACTAAGCTAGGAAGGCCTTTGCAATGTTTCATGATTCCAGGTCTCTTGAAAGTACTTTATAGGTTTTGATTTCCTTTGCGAAATATTAGAACATACGGCAAAAACAGCTGTATCTTTGGATTGCGTTAACTAAGCTTGATTTTTTCACAGCTTCAAGGCACCGAATCCATAAGTATTTGATGTTAATTTCAACTTGATACCTCTACGAGTTATTGAGAAAATTTCTTTTAAAAAAAAACCGACTTCAAAACTGCCTTCAGTGCTAATTAAAACTTAAAATTTTATAAACAAATTTAAACTAAAAAGTACAAAATAATATTTAAATTACCTAACTGTTCTACGAAATTATACACGAAACCTATTTCCAATTTATTATCTGTTATTTTTTGGAGTCGGTGCCAGAAATTCAATTCTAATATTTTTTTGCAACTAAGGACTGGATTAAACCATCTCTTGGCTGCTTAGAGTAGATATAATATCTAGCTTGGTTTAAATTTTTTTATAAAATTTTAAGTTTTAATTAGCACTGAAGGCAGTTTTGAAGTCGGTTTTTTTTTTAAAAAAGAAATTTATTTTTCTATTTTTAGTTTAAGTTTAGTGTAAGGTGCAACATGGGTAGACCTACTAAACGCGCTGTTCAAATGCGACAGCGTCATTTGAAAGAAAGAGTAACGAGAAGAAAGACCGTTTAAAGAAGAACAGGAAAAGATTTGCCAATAGCATTTTAAGAGGGAGGAGGGGGGGGGGGGAGGGAAAGAGAAGGGAGCTGCGCCTTTGACTTCGTTTTGTTAGCATCCTATACAGTACCTGACAAAACATCTGGTGTTTTAATTACTAAACTCCTAATTTTTAAGGAGTTCCACCATCAGCTCAGCTCCACATAGTGACTATCAGACGTAACAACATGTCAACATTAAGATACTAGTACGTAAACACTATACGTGCCTTCAAAATTTGAGGGTTTCCCTCGATTACACCAAGATACCATCATCAGATCTCGACTGGCCCAAATGGGACCAACTAGAAGGTATAGGCTCTAGGTAAACAATTTTTTTTTTTCAAATCGGTCCACAACTGACTGAGATATGGGGTAACATAGCCACAAAAAAAAAACATACAGTCGAATTGATAACCTCCTCCTTTTTTGAAGTCGGTTAAAAAAGGGTCTTGACAGACAGACGAACAACAAAGTATATATAAGGGTCCTTTTTTGTTTTAGGTACCTACGGAGCCCTAAAAAACAGATGATAGTTTATAACATTGCACTTTTAGCCACAAAGTATACGCACAAATGGATATAAAGTACACCAAATATTTTTAAACCCCCTTTTACAGACAGAACAGAACTTTGAATTGTCCCGAGGCTGTCATTTCTATGCAATATCTTAGATCTGAATGCTACGAGGGTCAAACTGAAAGTTCTTAGAACTGGCCACTTATAAACAATATAATAAAAAAAAATATTCTAAAATTTGAAAATAGAACTCTTTGCCAATATTACTGAGTATATATTTCATTTATTTGTCATTTGTTTTACGACTTGGCGGCAAATTGAAAATTGTCTGTGTCACGTCAAAATGAATTTAACACGAGAAAATTTTCGTGCAATGATTTTTTATGACTTTCGATGTCATTTAAGTCAACAAGAAAGTTATGATAGACTACGATTGGCCTTTCACGATGAAGCCCCATCTCGTGCGACTGTTTACAACTGGTTTAATGAGTTTAAACGTGGTCGCACTAATCTCACTGATGATGTACGTGAGGGACGGCCTTCTACGGCGACGACTGAAAATAACATCTGTGTTGTGCGGCGTATGATAGAGACTGACAAAAGAGTGACCTATCAGCAGATTCGGACAAGCTTAGGCATCGGTATGAGTCAAGTGCACAAAATCCTCCACGAACATTTAGCGGTCAGGAAGCTTTGCGCCCGGTGGATACCTCATAATTTGACTAAGGCTCAAAAACTCCATCGTGTGGATTGGTGCCGTAAAATGATTGAAAGATTTAACGGAGGTGACTCAAATGCTGTGTTCGACATACTAACAGGTGACGAAAGCTGGATTTACTGTTATGATCCTGAAACCAAAAGACAATCTGCTCAGTGGGTGTTTCCTTTCGAGGAGTTGCCAAGTAAAGTGAAGAGAGATCGAAGTGCGGGAAAAAAAATGGTGGCCTCGTTCTTTGGAAGGATAGGTCATTTCGCAACAATTGTGTTAGAGGATCAAAAAACAGTTTCTGCAGAATGGTACACTACCAATTGTTTGCCACTTGTCTTGGAAAAAGTTCGAGAGAAACGACCTCGCAGTAGGATCCTCCTTCACCACGACAACGCCTCGTCGCACACCGCCAAGCGAACGATCGACTATTTGGAAACATCAAACGTTGAATTACTGGGTCACCCGCCGTATAGCCCCGACCTCGCGCCTTGTGATTTTTATTTATTTCCAAAAATTAAAGAAAAACTTAAAGGAAAGCGGTTTATGAATGCTGAAGAAGCGGTGGCTGCGTATCGCGATGCCATTGAAGAGACCCCTAAGGACGAGTGGGCAAAGTGCTTTTCCCAGTGGTTCCATCGCATGCAGCGGTGTATTGACGTCAATGGACAATATTTTGAAAAGATATAATAAAACTAATAACTGGCTAATGTAATCAGTTTTTGATTTTCTAAGAACTTTCAGTTTGACCCTCGTATTATTATAAATTGAAACAAAATTCAACTCAAAACTGCCATTCGTTTGACCGAACTCCTCTCGATCTGAAAAAAGGTACGTAAAGAAAAAGTAAAAATCAACATGGCCGCCTAACGAGCCGACAGCTGTCACTCCGATTTCCCGCCTAAATAGCTGTCAAATGTCAATCGCGGCAAGGGCGTTGTAGGCGCGGGCCTTGTGTTTGTTACGATAATTTGTTTATTGAAAGGTTTGTTATCGTTGAATTCTTTGTCGATGTATTTGTTTAGTAAGTGTAGATAGATATACAATGGCTAATAAGCAAAGGGCCTATTCAAATTAACAAAAATAAACATGGTCATCTTCATCATATCAGCCTATTGCAGTCCACTGCTGGACATAGGTCTCTCCAAGACGGCGCCAACTTTGATGGTCCTCCGCTTCTCGCATCCAGCCACCACCGGCCACCTTCCTCCAGGTCGTCGGTCCATCTAGCAGGGGGGCGTCCAACACTACGTTTCCCGAGACGTGGTCTCCATTCGAGAACCTTCGGTTAACTTACAGTATCCCTTTTATTCCTTTGTTATAATAAATTTATACAGGGTGTCCCAAATAGAGCATGCTGACTGACACTAGACTTTTTAGATTACCTTTAAAATTGTCTTCTGGTTTGGGAGACAATACCACCTTCTTGTATTCTTGTTGGCAACATAGGTCAATAAGAAATATTATTTATTAACTGCGGCAACACTGTCTGTTCGTGTGTAAATTTGAATGTAATGGACGATCTTATTTCTGGATGGAGGTGCTTGTGGCGCAGTGGCGGCAGCGCTTTGGTAGTCATACCAAAAATTAAGCAACCCACGGCGCGGTCGTGATTGGATGGGTGACCATTCCGACCATTAAAGTGACGACCATGACAAGCAACTCCGTGCTTTGGAAGGCAAGTTAAGCAGTTGGTCCCGGCTAATATCTGTTGATATTAGTCGTTGAGCCTAGACAGAGACCCTAGGGCGGCTTGATAATATCTTATTATATTTTTTTTATAACTTAAGCAATTATTTTGCAAGTTTTTACGAAATTAAATCAAATTTCACTTACAAAAATGAATCGACTGTGTCATCCGGTGGGACTCGAACCCACGTCCCTTCGCTGTCCGGGCGAGTGCTCTTACTAAGAGCACTCGCCCGGATAGCGATATAGATTCATTTTTGTAAGTGAAATTTGATTTAATTTCGTAAAAACTTGCAAAATAATTGCTTAAGTTATAAAAAAAATATAATAAGTTAAGCTGATTTCATCTTAACTGATGGTTAAATATTTGTAAAAATATTTCCATTGGATACATGCGGGTACATTCCCCAAGTATTGATGAAATCGAACGCCGGCTCACTGCAAAAATTCGTCAACTGACTAACGTCCTCCGTAGCTTAGTTGGTAAGAGCATTCGCCCGGATAGCGAAGGGACGTGGGTTCGAGTCCCAGCGGATGACACAGTCGATTAATTTTTGTAAGTGAAATTTGATTTAATTTGATAACATCTGACAGTAAGGTTTGTCACTTGCCTTACAGACACCACTCCACCAATCCGCACTGAGCCCGCGTAGTGGAGTATGTCTCGTTCCTCCTCATAGTTGAGGTGAGGCTTTTTCCCAGCAGTGGGATCTAATAGGCTGACTTTACATTTTTTTTATTTCTGGATGCAACTAGTAGGTAACCAACATCCAAGCCCTCGCCATACAAGAAAATCCATGAGACTTTTGCTAGAGTCGTGTTATTATTATTTAAAAGGTCTATGGCTTATACTATATCATTATATTATATTATTATTATTAATATATTTATCTCCAGTGCAAGTCTAGCACTCTATTTTGGAATACCCTGTATAAGTATGTCTATATTATGACAGAACGCGATGAAGGACTGTTGTGGCATCTAGGGGAATAGAACCATAGTCGAGTAAGTCAGTCATGAAATTAGATAACATCCAAATTTCAATAGATAAGATGGTTGGAAAGTTCCACCGGCATGGGATCCTATTCTAGCAAAAACCCAAGCAACACCTAGCACTGCAAGATCTCAAGACACTGTTAGCTCTTTCTGCGTAAATAGGAACGTAAAACAATATTAATGTGTGACGATAGTTATTTTTTTCAATACTTTGTAATGACAAATAATACCTTAATCTCCCTGTGACCACGAACGCTAGTGTTCAAAACGTCAGGTTTTAAATAAAATGTAAATAAAACGCAAAGTAATCCGTAAAATTGTGTTTTAATAAGTCAGTCACGTCTATGTTATCCAATGCTATCCTAGTCACCATAGCACAAACTAACGCTTAATTTGTGATATTGTTAAAATCATTTATGTATTATTTATTAATTAATTTATCTATTTTATTTCGTAGACTTTATGTTCGCAAAACAGAAATGGCGATAAATAAATTTCAAAATGAAAATATACACGCAATGCGTTTTAATAACCTATCAAATTATTCTAATGATGCCGGTTTCTTATGCCTATTAGTGTTGTCCCCCGTATCGGTAAAATAACTACTATCGATACTTGACGACAGAAAATAAAATTTACAATGATCCACTGCGCTGGGGGATTGGTGTATTATATGGTCAACAACCTTCCAAAATGTTTTGGGGTGGTGAAGGATCTACCCCAAGCCACTAAATCACAAACTTCAGTTTGTGAAGAATTCGGTGAGACGGCAGTCCGTCATGACCGTAGAGAGATCAGGCGCAGGACCAACGGGTTAACGTGCTTTCCGAGGCACACGTGTGTTAACACCACCAACTTCCTGACTCCGGAGCCGTGTTTGAGTTATTTCAAGACAGAATAACCCAACACTTTCGGCCCAACCCGGGATTCATTCCCGGGACCTCGTGGATAGTACCCAGCGTGATGACCACAAGACAGTCAGTTTAAGGACATATCGATACTTTAGCGGTAGTAGAGTGTTACAGACAACACTATTCTCTATAATTATGTTGAGTAATATACCTTCTGGCTGGTTATTATCGTAGCTATGAGTGCATTATCAAGTTTGCACCTACTTCGCTGAAACATCTGTGTTTAGGGTCCTGTGGTTAAATAAAATAAACTATCGGATGTCTGTATGTAAGTAGCTATCATTAAATTTCCCCTTTCTCCTACTTCAGCTTCAACTTATAAGTTGGTTGACTATTACTCATTAATTGAATGTAACTCTTAAGTTTTCCCTTTAAATACAATTAATATTTGTGCTTTACCTTTGTCGCACCGCCCACTTTATTTGTGCTTAGCTTAAAGCTTAGGTATGACTAGAAGAGAACGCCACTTAGCATTAGGTTAGCCTTTTTACATAATATAAAATGTGCAATAAGATTTTAATAAATTAATTAATATAAAAATACTACAATACTAACAAAATCGGGAAATCTTTGACTCAAACTTTATCTATAAATAGAATCTACTAAAATTAACTATTAAAAACAAGCTTGCAAAAAAAAGTTTATTTAAAACCCTACTTCAAAATGGCTGACTTGAGCTTGCCATATTTTTTCTTATAAACACCTGGGGCTAAATACAGTAGCCAGCCCATCAAACTATACATTTGTGTTGCAAAATCACCTCTATTACGACTACATAAGTTGCCGCCGTGTTACAGTCGGCAGCACGTCAGGTTACCCATGTGATCAACGAAAACAGCTTTTATTTCGTAGGAAATAGAGACGGTCTGAAGGTCGAAGTGGGGTAGTGTGATGTGCGGCGGTGTGTACCTAGACATGCTGTCTTCTGTACATAATATCGTAAAGTATCACTATTGCATTAATGTGTTAAATTATAGGGATATTAATGAGATGATGTAGTACTATATGCAGACTAAAATTATGTGTTAGTGTTGAATATTACGAACAAAAAATTATAATTTCGTAAAGAAATTTAATTTTGTAAGTTAAGGTTTGGTTACACATCTAAGAGCCAAGTTCACCAATTTAAACAGCTGATAAACCTAAATTGACGGTTTACTTGACATTTCCATACTAAATAATATGTCAAGGTATGTTTATTTATTGAGAAATTCAACAACTTTTTTCACAGTTTACATTTCTTATGTACTTAATAATTATGATGTCTCTTAAGCCAATAACAGAGTTTTATAGCTTGATGAGTTTAAGTATTCATACATAGAAAAAGTATGGTACGAGTAGTAACTAGCTTAGCTCCTTCCGTAAGAATTTGTTAGCCAAGATAATTGAATAAAAAACAGAGGATGCCGGCAGATTAATGTGTTGGTTTGAACAGGGTAAACCCCAACCGACGGTTTATTTGACAGAACTGTTACACAAAACAAGTCAAAAAATGTTAACCGGCAGTTTACAATTAAGCGTGTGTTGGTGAACTCGACCCTTAGTTTAACCGAAGTAGGAGGTAGGTATAATCGTAATTCGTAACCATAAGAAAAGAGCTCTTATTTATTTTGCCTATAAAGAAATACAAATGCAATGAGTGGATACGCCAGAAAACTCAGTTGAGAGATATAGTTGCAACGGTAGCGAAGAAGAAATGGGCTTGGGCTGGACATAATATAGCCCGAATGGCAAACAACCGTTAGCCGACAAGAGTCCTGGGGCCCAATTCTCACACCTTCGATAAATAAATAAATTGTTTCAACAAACACACCAATTACCTAGCCCCAAACTAAGCGTGAGCTTGTGCTATGGTGACTAGGATAACGGATAGACATACTTATATACGTTTATAAACATCCATGACTTAGGTACAAATGCTCGTGCTCATCACACAAACATTTGCCTCTTGCGGGATTCGAACCCGCAACCGCCTGGTTTAGAAGTCCGGGGCGCGGACCACTACACCAAGACGGTCGCCGATATAATGATACATACGATATTTATCGAAAAAACATGGCGGATATCACAAAATTTAGATGTTACGTATTCTCATAGTATGAAAATGTCGAATATTTATCACATTTTGTGATATTTTATTTGGATAAATATCGTATGTGATATAATATCGAAGGCGCGAGAATTAGGCTCCTGGATGGAGACCTCGTAACAACACGAGCGGAAAAGGACGACCGCCCCAACGGTGGTCTGACGATATCCGACGAAACGCAGGACATGGCTGGATGACACGGGCACAAGACCGCCAGTCATGGCAGAAAATGGAGGAGGCCTACGTCCAAGACTAGACAAAATGGGGCTGATGATGATGATGATGATAAAGAAATACCCTAAAAATGTGTGTGCAAAAATTTACGTTCCCAAAAACTTGCAAAGAACTTATATAGGTACTTTAAAAATATTTAGAAAACAATGTTTATGTAACTTAAATAAGTGATCACCGGATATGTATCATTTAAATATAATGGCGAAGCTAATAAATTATTTTGCTGTACCAAAAAAAGTATGTCATTTCATCATTCATTTCCTGTTTTGAACAGACACAACATTATTAGCCATTTTAAAAATAGGTTTACATATTGTAATTTCAGACTAGTATATCCGAAACATTTGGCGGATATGTCATTTTCTATAGGTAATATCGAGGACAAATGCGCCTTACCATAATATAAGCCCAAATTGTTTGTACATCGCATCATAGTTTTCTGAATACAAATTAAACCAAGTTGGTCCCTCACTAAAAGTTGTATTAGAAATCTTGATAAAAATTTAGAACAGTTACATTTCGACAGGCTCTGCCCCAACGCCAGGGTAGCCGAGAGGTTAGGCAATCGCCCGGTTTGCGAGGAACGCGGGTTCGATTCCCGCCTCTGGTGGTAAGTTTTTTTTAGTGCAAAAATATATTTAGATTGCAAAGTGAATGCTTATCACTTAAAAACAATAATTTATCAGTTAAATACTTTTTTAAACCTATTACAAAACTAAACGCAAACAACCCGTATATACATTATATGTATTACTAGCTGTTGCCCGCGACTTCGCCCGCGTAAACTACTATTTCTGTATCCTTCAGGAACTGTGTTTTTTTCGGGATAAAAAGTAGCCTATATGTTATTCCAGACTATAATCTATCTCTGTGCCAAATTTCATCCATATCCGTTCTGTAGTTTTTGCGTGAAGAAGTAACAAACACACACTCACAAACTTTCGCATTTATAATATTAGTGGGATGATGTTACCAAATTCTCCTGTGAAATTATGTTGATGTTTTTTTGTGTTTGCTGTTGGTGTAACAATAAATAACTTTTCTTTTATAATCTGTCAGGCCACTAAATTCAATGAAAGCTCTTATAGACCAGAGCCTTCAAATTCAAACAGCCTATTTATTCAAAGTAACTATTGACAATCTTTTGACCTCCGAACTATGGATATTCATTATTTAACCTTTCTATTGTATGAGTTTTACCACCGGCGACTAAACGCCATCTCAATAAAAACAAGCTTATTTTTAACTTTAGGAGAAAAGCACTTAAACATATTCAAAGTGCTACCGGTCCCGAAAAAAATATTTAAATTGTAGTCAGGGACCCCTATGTTAGTCTTGCTGCCTTATTAAGTTTTAGTAAAACAATTTTTTTGACTAAGTCGTCGGATCAATTTTTGTATTCTGTCGTTTTCGCAAGTAGTTTTTCTTCTTTGAATTATTACATGCGAGGCTTCTGATGTAAGTTAGAGTTAGGTAGATACTCAAATGTAAATGTATTTGTTATTTTGTAAAATAGTATCTCGGAAACCGAGCATCAGTGTTTTACTAAAACAGTGGTTGCGAGCTAAGGTTTAATAGCGGCATAACATGCTTGCAGGCTTACAGCAAAACTCCATCTTTTGCAAAAGTTATTATATATTATGCTTTTAGGAAAGCAATCAAAGCTTTGAAACTCACATCATAAAAACATAGTTATAGCTATCAAACTATTATATTCACATGTTTGATTTCAAATTGCCATCCCAATGACGATAGCTTTCAAGTTAGACGTTAGGCCTGCTGTAGTGAACCCCGGATTATTGACACCACGATCCTGGTCTATCCCAAGCAGTGCCTTTCAACCGACGAAAAAGTCGTACAATACTAACAAGTATGAACATTAGAATTAAACAATAGTCGATTTACATAAGTGTAAGTGTCAAAGTGTGACTTCGGGTGTTGTAGCGCCGTCCTGTGATGTCGCCGACCATTGTCAGGGCGGGACGACGACGCTGTCTGTTTGTTTTGGAAGAATTATTATAAACAGGGTGTTTTAAAGTTATAGTTTTTGTAAATCATCATCCTCCTAGCGTTATCCCGGTTGTGCTCTCGCACGCGAAGGCCTAGGGTCCGCTGACCATGATCCAGGATGTGGCAGATCAGGTAATTACAGTGGAGCGACTGCAATCTGACCTCCGTGACCCTGTTACCAGGGGAACCTGACCAGTTTGGATCATGGTGACACATGCAGTCGCCTGACCGTAAAAAGCTTTTTTTGGGGTAAATGACAGTTTTAAATATTTTTAACACTCACTGTGTTTAAATAAGAAACCAAAAATTCGCACGCAGGTAGGATTTGAACCCACGACCTTTAGCTAACCGGGCCAACGCTCTTACCAACTGAGCTACTGTGCAGTTCATCCAACCGTGTGAAATTCTTCGTCTCTATTGTCTTACGTCATTACGTGACGGCAGCGACATCTACCCGAGCTGCATTGCAACAGCAGTGGGCCAAGTAGTTATTCTTTACATGATAAATGCAACTGGAGGACGCTTTTGTTTAAATAAAAAAACAAAAATTCGCACACGGGTAGAATTTGAACCTACGACCTTTGGGTAACCGGACCAACGCTCTTACCAACTGAGCTATCGTGCAGTCCAACCACCCGTGTAGAATGACAGTATTTGACAAAATACAACCTGTATGTAATCTCTCTGTCAAATTCGCGATGTAAAGTCATTTGACCGCAATCTCACCCGATGGTAACCGATCCGGCCAACTGGGTCACGTCTGACAAGTAGCTTATTCTCTTTTTTCTTGACATTCTTTTTTTGACAGCTTTGGCGTCTGATACTACAACTTGTTGTATTTTTAGATACGCGAATAGACCCCAAACACCGAGCACAAAACCTATACCCCGTTATTCCAAAAACTTAGTAACGGGTTTAAGACAGGACTAAGCTATTAGCTAGCCAATTAGAAAAGCGCTTCTCTATTTTTTTGTAATAACACCGATAGAGACGAAATGTCATTAATTTTGTTTCAGGAAAAATTCCATCAAAATCTCTTAGCAATGAATGCCTCCGGTTTTTCTTCAACACATTTGTCAAACAACTTCACCTCACTTAGATGTCATGCGTGCGTTTTTTTTTATAAATGAGTCAAATTATTTACGTGTACGATTTCAATGAAATGTGAAGAAAAAATATTTGCATACATCATTAAGGTACTGAGTGTGGTGAGTCGCTCCTGGTAATTTGGAACTTGTTCTTTTGAAACGAAAAAGTTTAAATAAATAAATAAATTGTTTCAACAAACACACCAATTACCTAGCCCCAAACTAAGCGTGATCTTGTGCTATGGTGACTAGGATAACGGATAGACATATTTATAAACATCCATGACTTAGGTACAAATACTCGTGCTCATCACACAAACATTTGCCCCTTGCGAGATTCGACCCCGCAACCGCCTGGTTTAGAAGTACGGGGCGCGAACCACTACGAAATGGGGGATGCTTTGCAATGTATAACAAACGTGGGCACGAAAATTCGGAGGTAGAAATGATACGCTGAATTTAAATTAACCAATTCACTCTTTACAGTATAAATTACAAACACATATTTTGCCGACCGTCTTGGTGTAGTGGTTCGCGCCACGGACTTCTAAACCAGGCGGTTGCGGGTTCGAATCCCGCAAGGGGCAAATGATTGTGTGATGAGCACGAGCATTTGTACCTAAGTCATGGATGTTTATAAATGTATATAAGTATTTCTATCCGTTATCCTAGTCACCATAGCACAAGCTCACGCTTAGTTTGGGGCTAGATAATTGGTGTGTTTGTTGAAACAATTTATTATTATTATTTATTCATTTAATTGTGTTTGCCCAACTAGGAAATACAGCACCGGTCGCTACTGTTGTATTGGGTTTTATCGCAACCTAATTTCGAATACAAGTGAACGAGCAATACGTAGAAGCTTACAACCAATAAATTAAAAAGACACCTTTTAGATAAGAGAAAAGGTTTATATGAAAGTTAATAAATGCCCTGGGAACGGAAAGGGAACTTAAACGATCAATGTTTTTTTCCGTGCAGTTTCAGTTTTTAAATATAAGTTACAAAAATACAGTATGTTTATTTTCTACTAGTGGTTCCTCGCGACTTCGCCCGCAAGGATTTTCCATGTAAACTTTCATTCCCCATTCCACCCCCTGAATGTTTTTTTTATTTTTTTTTATTTATCAAACTTACAAACACTATCATAACAGGATTGACCCAATGCGACAGTATAGCCAATATGCTTAACATAACAATATAGTATTACTTAATCTAATTATTAAATTAATTATTATAGCAAATAGCCGCTAGTGCTACTCTGTTAAATTCACTCAGGGTACAAAAAAATTATATAGCGACAAAATGTAGCCTATGTCCTTTCCAGGGTCTCGAACTGTCCCCACACCAAATTTCATCTCAATCAGTTCAGTGGTTTAAGCGTCAAGAGGTAACAGACAGGCAGACACACTTTCGCATTTATAATATTAGTATGGATAAGTTACAAAAATACAGTGTGTATATTTTATACGGGCTTATAGGTACACAAATCAACACTGTCTCGGGATAGGTATACAAAACATAGTATTATTATATCCAAAATATAGTCTAGATAGTGTTAATTACTATAGTTTGATAGTAGTTAGTAGGTCAGCCTTAAACAACACATTGATATACTTACATTTTCTTAATTATTTTCTTATTTTTTTCATATAATGTAAATTAAGTTTAAATAAGAAACCCAAAATTCGCACACACGTAGGATTTGAACCTACGACCTTTGGCTTACCGTGCCAAAAAGCCAAAGTTCGTAGGTTAAAATCCTACCTGTGTGCGAATTTTTGGTTTCTTATTTAAACTTAATAAAATAAGAAAAACACTGTGAGTGTTAAAAATATTAAAACTATATGTAAATTAATTAAGTTAATTTATTTTTATTTCATGCATGTCTTTGTGTTTATTTTCTTTTATTGAATAAAGTTGTTCTAATCGGAAAAAAAAAATTGTAAGTACACACAATATTTTATGACGTCATACAGTTAGATGCAATAAATTGCTGCTCGATTAACTATTTGTTTAATAAACTAATTGTCTGTATTATTATGATAACACCGGTTACGGTTGGTAACAATCTGAACCAATTATGCGCCCGTATAAAATTACACGTGGTAAAAATAAAACCAGCTCTATGCCAGGCGAGGAGTTCCAAATAATTCAAAAACTCGGTTATATTTCTACTCCTTTACCGTTCACCATCGCAAACTAATTCGAAACGAATAAACTACCAACTCTATCATTAAACACAAACAAATGTTTTAAACAACGCCATTGAAACAATAAAACAATTGCTAAATTCAAAACTCTAGGTACAATTCCGTGTGTCCATTTTGTCAATTAATTTGTCCAATCTACATGTGATATAAATTACTTAATTGCTTTGAAGAAAAAAAGTTATACCTACGACCAATCAAAAAAGATAATTCGCGCGCCTAGCCCGAACCAAACCAGAATGGTACAATCAGCAACAAAAGTCTTAAAACAACTTAATATCGATTATGTCTCCGTAAAAATACTCCAACTCAATAATTCATCGCGATGGCGTCTGTCTATCAATATAATAATTCTGTCAAACTTTAATTTAAAATTCTGGCTTCAGCGGAGTATTATTGATACATTACGATCCCGCAAAAGAGCGCGCCGGCAATTTACAACTGAATTACAAATCTGTACCAGGCCCACTAAATACACAATCGGGTTAAATCAATTGTGGTGTTTCTATCTCCTTTCCACAGTATAAATAGCTTGGTGATAAAGCGAGAGGGGTATAGTTTCATGGTGTGGTTGAGGTGGCCGCCCACAAAAGGCAGGGAAAGGGAACAAGCTTATTTGCTTGGGGGCGTGTCTTGGACACCGGTGTGGATTCAGTCGCTCCTACGCCGCCGGAGCGAGCGCAGTCTCCTAACCCACTGACATTTCAATTAAAGTGACAGCTGTAAAAAAGTGCGCGGGAGATTGAGCAGTCATCCGATCGAATAAATTTAAATAATCGTCGCGTTCTTATGAATTTGTAATCCGTGTGTTGTTTCGGACTTTAACAGTGATGGCTTTCGAAGACCGTTGTAGTCCTAACCAGGCGAACAGTCCTGGGCCAGTGACGGGCAGGGTGCCGCCTCCTCATCCAGAAAACCCGATGAACTACCACCCCCAAAGCCAGTACACCTGCACTACCATCGAACCGAGGTACGAACGAGGATCTCCCAACATGACCATAGTGAAGGTACAACCGAACTCTCCACCTCCAAGCCCTGAGCAGAACCACAGTGAAATTGACAACTATCAGAACTACTACAGACCAGAAACGCCTGACGTGAAACCTCGCATTGCTGAAGAAAGATTCGACCCAGAAAGAATGCGAGCGCAACAGCAATCCACCCCCATAGCTTTTTCTATTAGTAACATCTTGCATCCCGAATTCGGGTTGACAGCAATTAGGAAGACCAGCAAAATTGAAGGTCCAAAACCAGTTGGGCCGAACCACAGCATCCTATACAAGCCGTATGACCTTTCCAAAGTACAGAATGACTATCAAAAGTACAGTTTTGATTACTTAAAATCGAAAGAAAGTGAATTCAACCCGCTGCCTCCGTTAGGGGGGTTGAGGCAGACCGTCTCACAGATTGGGGAAGTGCAGAAAGAAAAGGAGATACCAAAGATGGTTGAGCCGCAGAAGAGGCCTGATTCCGCGAGTTCCATGGTGTCTTCGACGTCCAGTGGCGCTCCATCAACTTGTGGAAGCACAGATACGAACAACCAGGGATCGAACGCGACCCTGTGGCCGGCGTGGGTGTATTGCACCAGATACAGTGACAGGCCTAGTTCTGGTAAGTATTTCTAACTTTGTTTGAAAGAAAATATCTTGGCTAAAAGCCAAGATATTTTCTTTTGACTGACACTGTATATTTTTTTTGGATTTTGGCGCAACTGACACGAAACAGCTTAACAAGGAAGTCTGCCTTTAAGAATCAATATCCGTGCATCTTCAGATATTAGAAAATATTTACTGTTACGATAAAATTGGGTTAACGGGGGAGGGACATTAAAGTACGTACGTGAAATGAAATTACTTTGTAATTATTTTCATAAATTAAGCAATTATTTTGCAAGTTTTTACGAAATTGAAATTAATTTCGCTCACAAAAATTAATCGACTGAATGAATCGAAATTACTTGGCTTCAGAACGCTTATTTTATTACGGATATATCATATCTTCTACTCAGTGACTTCAGAACACAGACGATCAATAGGTACTTGTTAAATGACTTGTGTTTATTTAGAAATTACGACACATTATAAAAGGAATACTACAAATGTGAAGTCGTTTACTATCAACATCCCGACGGCTACTTTTCAAACTCTTTTTCTAGCATTAGGTTCATATCGTTTACAACTTGTAGCAGTACTGGATTTTGCTTAGGGCCCTTCGGAAGCGAGAACGGCTTATCTAATTAAGTACGATTAAAAGGTGTATCATAAAAATCGATATCATTTTAACATTTTATTATTTACTCAATCGACCGGCCGCAGGCTTTTTTAAGCGGTGTGTTTACCAAAAAGGTTTGCACCGTTTGGCGTTATTGGTTTTTTTTTTTGTTTTATTGTTAACATATTAAATGATGTTGATTTACTATGTGACTTTTTTACCAACCTGTTTTGCGTTCTGTAACAAGGGTTTTTCACTTTTTGTTATATTGTTGGTATTTCTACTCTGATTTGATTTTTGTAGGTTTGAGCGATATGACTAGAATTCATTGTTTTCTTACTGACACGTTCGTTAAAGTTATTACTCTATACCAGGGATGCACAGACTTATTAAGACTAGGGGCCACTCGGGCAAATTATGAACTGATGGCGGGCCGCCAGAAGTATAGGTAATTAATGACAATAAAGAATTGATAATTATGTATTAAAATTGAAAAAGAATTTATTAATTTGAAGCGTGGCACTGCATAGTGCTTACAATCTTTTTATATTTGGCTCAAATTTACTTGTAGCAACACGTAAAACTGCTTCCAAACTTTCATTTGCAAGGCGGTTTCGATTTTTTGTTTTATTATTATTTAGTATTGAAAAGGTTTGTTCACATATATAGGTAGAACCAAATAAGCTGGCACATTTCAGAGCGTTTAT
Organism: Pyrausta nigrata; assembly: GCA_949316185.1. NCBI lineage: Eukaryota > Metazoa > Arthropoda > Insecta > Lepidoptera > Crambidae > Pyrausta > Pyrausta nigrata. The sequence goes on from OX438962.1 coordinate 7,932,924, forward strand.
GCGCAACTCTTTGTACGTATTTTTATCAATGCAGCGGTAAAAGTTCAGCAAGTCTCCTTCGTTGAATTTGTTGCGTAAATCTTGGTCGTTTTGAATGTCGATAATTTCTAACTGCATTGACTCTGGCGCATTTTCAACTGAAATCGTGAAAGGATTGCTGAATATGTCCAACAGAGGTTTCACTTTTTTAAACTCCGAAAATCTTTCTTGAAAAGATTGAATCAAAATATCTAGCTTTTCTACATAACTGAAATTAATCGCAGTTTTGTTGAATTTTTCAGCCATTTTCTTATAATTCGGAAAATGATTGTAATTTCCAGAATTCAATTGCGATCTGAAAAGTGTCAGCTTGCATTGAAAGGATGATACGTGAGCGTAGAGCTGGGATATCAGTTGATTTTTGCCTTGAAGCCGTGTGTTCAAGACATTCAAATGATTTGTAATGTCAACTAAAAAAGCCAAATCACACAACCAATCAGGATTTTTAAGTTCCGGGACATCCTTTTGCTTTTCCGCCAGAAATATTCCAATTTCTTCTATTAAATTTAGAAATCGTTCCAGGGTCAATCCACGACTTAGCCACCTTACTTCTGTATAATACAGTAAATCTCCATATTCGCTTTCGATGTCATCAAGGAATTATTTGAATTGCCTGTGATTGAGTCCTCGTGATTTTATGAAATTTACAGTCGAAACTACCACTTTCATGACATTTTGAAATTCAATTTTTTTAGAACAGAGGGCTTCTTGGTGTATAATGCAGTGAAACTGCATGAGATCTTCAGCGTTTATGTTTTTTTCTTGCAGATGCTTTATCAGCAAAGTAACTAGCCCAGAATTGACACCAATCATCGAAGGAGCACCGTCAGTGGCAACTCCCGATAATTTTGATAAGTCCAAATCAGTTTTTGAACACTCATCCAAAAGTACATTGAGTATATCAACTCCTCTGGTTTGACCTTTCAATGAACACATTCCTAACAACTCTTCTAAGACTTCAAAATCTTGAGTAACACCTCGTATGAATATGAGAAGTTGAGCTGTGGAAGTAATATCAGTGGATTCGTCGAGTGCTAATGAAAAAAATTCAATGATCTTAGTTTTTTCATTTAATTGTTCCGCAATATTACCTGACAAAGACATAATACGTCTTTGGATAGTCATACGATTCAGTTGAATTTTCTCAAACTTTTTTGCTGCTTCTGGACACATTTTCTTAGCGGCAATTTCTATGCATTCTTTTACAAAATCCCCATCATTGAAGGGGCGACTGCGCTTTGCTATCATTCGAGAAATTTCATAACTAACTTCTGTAGCTGTTTCTGAATCTTGGATGGGTTTTGTAAACATAGCTTGCTGACCAATAAGCTCCCGTTTTAAAGACAACATTTTTTGCTTTCTTAATTCGCCTGTAAACTTGGTAAAAGTAGGATGCTGCGTTTCATAGTGCCTTTTTACATTATATTCCTTTGCAATCGCAACAGAATTCTTGCAAATTAAACAAACGACTTTATTATGCGACCATACAAAAAAGTATTTCTCAGTCCAAATTTCTTGAAACTGCCGATTTTCATCTTTAACCTTACGTTTTTTACTAGGTCCTGGCTTGTCCATGTTGCGTTCTAATCCTGGCTAGGACTAACACAGCACCTAAAAACAATTACAGTACCTACTTAAATTACCCATCCTTTTTTAAATTAGCAAAAATAATTGATTTAAATAGGTAGGGAAACACTTATTAATAACAGAGTTTTACTTACGATTTCACAACACAATTATACACGGCACTTGACGGGAAATCTACGTTGAATGTGGATCAAAATATATGACACCGGCTAGTCGAGTTAAAATCTACACTAGAACTATTGACACTTCACTCAAATTAAAACCGAACTGTCGGTCGCTGCGGTTAGCGTGGCTTTTATACCGCGCGTATAGAGTCGAAAACTGTCTGGAGAAATCTCGAAACCGACTCTGGAAGCTTCGTGTATCTACCTACGCGAGCAATCGGGAATTCGTGACTATTGCTATCTCGCTCTTAAGCGCACTTAAGAGCGCGCGCGCGAGATTCAAATTACTTTTCGAACATATTTTTTTTGGTTTTATTCTGGAATAGAATTCAATATTTTTCGAATGTACGAGAGTATTATTTTTGCTGTCGGCGGGCCACCAGTATTCGACCGGCGGGCCGCAAGCGGCCCGCGGGCCGCGGTCTGTGCATCCCTGCTCTATACCGTACAAATCCTATTTCATCATCCTCCTAGCATTATCCCGGTTGTGCACTCGCACGCGAGGACCCAGGGTCCGCTGACCATGATAAAGAATGTGGCAGATCAGGTAATTACAGCGGAACGACTGCCATCGGACCTCCGTGACCTTGTTAACAGGGGAGCCTGACCAGTTTGGATCATGGTCACACATGCAGTCGATTGAATGTGCAGGTTTCCCCGCGATGTTTTCCCTCACCGTAAGAGCATCAGTTAGTAACTTTTTCTATAACGGTGTAGATCAAAAACGATATTCCATTTCAATGTGACATCGAACTTCGAATAAACTTATTTGAATTTCAAATCTTATAAGAAAAAGTCCCCGTAGCATTGTAACCTCACTTACAAAATCAACAAATAATCGAACTTACTTGTATTAAGATCCCGAGTAATAATTTTCAATAATTCAACACTTGGGGTCGACTGCGCTGACCTTAATGTGAGTTACGCATTTTGATTTTGACAGATTGATTTTACCTATGTCGAATACTTTGTATAGTTAATGGTATTTTAGTTTGCCTATATTTATTCAGAATACGATATTCATAATATCGCTTTCGATGACTGTACCAAATATGTTTAGATGCCTAATTATAAAACACGGTATGTGTTCATTCAAATTTTTTTAACAATATATTTGACCTTTTTGTAAAAAAAAAACATTGAGTTTTTTTAAAAACGTAATGTTATCTTAGCAGTCAAAAGGTGCAAATAATAATATTTAAAAAATGTTAAAATATTCACTCGTTCAAATATTGACGTTTCAAACAAAACCGAACAATAGAGTATTTTTTGTAATTTTAATCCCTCACTTTTTCGTCAAACTTTAAAATTGTTGTATTTGTTTGAATAATTGTATGTTAATACATAACTTTCAAAGTTGGTTGTAAATTAAAACAACCAACTTTGAAAGGACTTGTCCTCTTTTTGTATGGAGGCTGGTTTTTTATTCCAAGATATCACTAACCACCAATAACTTATTATTTATCTTTAAGCGACAAAAATACGAAACACGTAACCATAGAAATCAGAATTTTGAACGCCTCCATTTTTGAGAAAAAATATGTTTTGTAACAGGCGTCATCCACTCACTTGTATTTCCTGGCTGTATGGCTATGTACCATTGCCTTTCCACTGGTGGAAAAATACTACTAGGTACTACCACAGATTATGTAATAGGTACTACTGTCAATGGAATGTCAATTTTGCTGGCAATTTTTTTTCATGCGTTAATTGATATAGGCGAAGGTGCACAGACAAAGAGCAAAAATAATTTAAATTTTTCTCTAAATCGGAGGCCTTAAAAATATATTAATTATGCAGAAAGGCTAGTTTTTGTGAACTCTTTCATATAATATTTAGTTTATTCTGGTTAGAAATATTGACGAATAAAAAACCATCAATGGACAAGTCCTTTGTTAGGTATAAACCAATAATTTGTTCTACCAATTATATTTAACACATCAAATATTTTTTACTAGTGTTGTTCTTAAAAATATTAGTTTGTATGATACTCCAAATCTCTGATTCAAAAATAAGATTCACTTTAAAAATCGTAAAACCATGATCTATTTGTACATACTTTAATATTCAAATTAGTTTAATTTATTTTCTCATTAGTAGTACCGAAAGAATGTTAGTATTACCATTGAATACAATCTCAGAATATTTAAAAACGTGTTTTTACTGAAACTACTGAAAACAATATTAACTTCTTGTTAGGTAAAATGTAATATTTTTCGTCTTGACAAGGTCGCGAGTACTGATTACATGATTTACATAAGTCAAAAATATGTTTTTCTAAGGTTTTTATCTTGTTTTTACTCGGATCTAAGACAGTAGAGGTACCAACAAGAAGTTCTGTTAATATTTACCTTCATAATTATTTGACTACTAGTATTCTGATATTTTTTAAATTTAAATAGGTGTGCACAATGTCAGTAAAAATTTAGGATTGTTTTTTTTCTTGGGTATGATTTTTTAAACAATTCTTCAGGTTTACTTCATACCACTTTGTTTTAAGCTGTATTATTTAATTTATTATCTATAGTAAGTAGCACTCCTATGTTTATCAAAAAAATCATTTATATCTTGATATAGAAGACATAATTGAACAGGCACAGTCGCACGCCATTACAAAGATTTTTTTATCAATTAAAACAAAAAAGTTTTAATACCCACCCAGCCTCTTTAAAGTCGTTTTAAAAAGTGATTACATTCGAGATATGTGGAGTTAATAGCTCTCTGAGAAATATCACCTAGAGCCCAATTTAGTATTATAACTACTGTAATAATATCTTTAACGAGGTAACTCGTTTTTGTACAAAAACACAGTAATTTACTCTCAGATGACAGAGTGACTAAGTGATTGTAAGATACGCGACATCCGTCGTTGTTATTAACGATAACACATAATTAGGAGCTTGGATGCTATGAGGCATAGCCTAAGCTGAGTTCATCAATTCATGATAGAGATTTTAGTGCATTGGTACAGTCGGCAGCACGTCAGGTTCCCCATGTAAACTACGAAAACAGGTTTTATTACGTAGGGAACAGAAGCATTTCGAACGTGCGGCCCTGTGTACTTAAAAATACTTCGATACCTTTGCAATTTAAATAATAACTTTAAAATTTAATAAAAATAGTGCAGTCACTTATTAGTTTCAATACAATATAAAAACAAAAAGATGCAAACATTTCTATATCTTTGTGCAATTGCACAATAAAAAAAACCGTGTCGCGGCGCGATTCGGAGCGCGCGTCACGTCACTGTCAAAGTGACAGCTGTCAGCGCGCCATGTTGTGACGGGTAATTCGAACGCGTTGGAGGCGTTTTTGCTGTCGGTTGTCTTGTTGTAGCGTTAGCAGAAATGTTTTTGCGGTCAAAACATATTGTGAGGAACAGACTTTTGTCCTAGATCTAAGTCTGAGACTAATTTTGTGTTTACACTCGTTGAAACTGTCCTACCGTATCAATTCTTCAACCTGTATCAACTGCATATTACTCATGATATTACCTACATAAAATACAAAGTGTATTAATTGAACATCGTGTTTAAAATATGTAGATAGATAGAAACCTAGATAGATACTCTTTATTGCAACCAGAAAACACTTTAAAAACATATAATAAAAAAACCATGTTGGTAGGTACAATTAGGCGGTCTTATTGCTGAGAGCGATCTCTTCCAGACAATTTTTGGGTAAAGGAGAAAACTAGTGTTAACTGAAGGGGTGGTAAGGGGGGTTTCTACTGTACAATAAAAAGGAACTTACTGGGAAAGAGTATTTTGATTTGGAGATTTTGGGCACCAAGGAAAATCAATTTTATTCGACATTGGCGGAGAGCAACCCACGCTGACATATGATAGCTCAGTTGCACTTTCAAAGAAAAAAAGTAGAATCGGTCTAGAACCTAGATAGTCTATGGTCTTACAATCTGATAAAAAACTTCTTAACAGCTTTCGCGTAACATCTAAGCGTATAAATCCAAAATTATCTATACATTATGCCAATTAAATTTATGCGTTGCAAACCGACCAGGTGCAGTAATGAAACAATTTACGTCTATTATATCGATTATCAACTTTTTGCCTCAGCCGCCATGTTGGCAACTTAATGACGACACGCCTACGGCAAAAAATAGTGTTCGATAATCGATTGAATACTTGGAATCTATTAGCTTGCGAAATATAGATCGATTGGTATGAAAAATATAGCTAGCAAACAAAAATATGATACCATTGTAAGGTGAGCTGCGATTGTATGAGCTGTAGTGTAAGTTAGAGCTCAGATAAGAATGGATATTGTAAACTTAGCGGAGTAATAGTGTTGTGCGTTCTGTGTTCTTAATACAATTATTGAATTAATAAATGAATTTGTATGACATGACATGAATTTATATAAAAAAAAAATATTTTATTTATTTAAACTTTTTGCACACAGTTTATTGTACAAATGGCGGACTTAACGCTAAAAACATTCTCTACCAGTCAACCATAGGTCCAAACAGAGAAATACAGGCGGTGCAAGATATCGTAAATTAGGAAAAAGATGAAACCGAGAAAACCACTGCAAAATACTCTTAAGCATAGCAATTAAGAAAAATCACAACACGATAAAAATACACGATGTTTTGACAGTCGAACTAATAACTTTTGTGTACATATTGTTTAAGTTAGTGTTTATTTTTTTATCTTATAGATTATGTGTATGTAGACCTCTTATATTTTGCAATACCCGGTCAAGTGATAAGCTCAATCTAAACCAAGCATAAGACTGTCTCTATTGATATAAGTAAGTAGGTTATCAACTACAATTAGATTACTAAATAAATAAATAAAATATTATTATTTTCTTTACCCACTATCGTCTCCAATAATACTCTCGCTTTTGAAACTGAAAGCGAATTCGACCATAGACAACAAAGTGCCTTCAAAAATTTGCGTTCCGTTTCTCAGAGCAAAGACCATAACTCTGGGTCCCATCGTTTTTGCGCGCGCATGCCTCAGCTTTAATCGCTCTTTTGATTGTTATTGTTCTTTAGAATCGGAACTTACCATCGCGGCACGTCAGCCATTAAAAAAACATAAACTTATATTTTTTTACAACTTTAAACCTTATTTCGTACGGTCAAGAAACAAATTCCAAGTTTGTTCTGTAGGTTAGAAACACTGGCTTAATCAAATTATCCCTTGGCCGTAAAATTAAAAGTAAAAAGTTTTTGCTATTGGTCCGAATCAATCTGTGTTTTAGATATTTTATTCGAATTAATTTATTCTTGATGGTAAATAATTAAAAATAATTATAATCGTGCAATGTCGTAGAATATTTTATTAGTATTCTTGATACGTATGGTCATAAAATGTTTATATTGCTACACCTAAGGTACTGACATCTCACAGTAAAATGTCAGTCAGTAACAGTAGTCCGAAGAAAAGTATAAACATTTTTGTTTTATTGAAAATGATAAAAAACTCAGAATAAAAATAAAAAGTGGATTTTGTTGCGGGCTCAAGAGTTTCCTAAACACTATGTTATGATCTGGATTCCTTTATAAAAAGGCTTTTACAAGTCAGACATAATAAATAATAAAGATATAATAAAGATTCTTTATTTTTCGCTACACAATCTAAGGTACAGGATGAGAAACATATTACAGGTGACAGTTTTTGATTGGGAGAGACTGGCGTCTGTACTTGGTAAAAACCCGTACTACAGAGCACCAGCACTCTCCTCTCCCAGTGTTACTCGGGGCACTATAAGGAAAATAGAAATAAAATAGCAAGGGCACAAAAGAGCACGTATAAAGTTAGATTTTGGTCTGAGTGTGTGTGTGTTTGTGTGTGTGTGTGTGTGTGTGTGCGCGCGCGTGTGTGTGCGCGTGTGTTGTGTGTGTCTGTGTGTGTGGTGTATGCGTGAGTGTAAGTGTGTGTGTGAGACATGTGACATAACCCATCCTCGGTCGCCGCATCGTGGTTTACCATCAGATGAGATTGCCGTCAAAATGCTTATCTATTAATATACAAAATATATAAAAAGTAAAATCCTACTACTTTGTCTCCAAATGTTTGATTTCTAATACGAAGTTTTACCCACAATTCATCTTTTTTAGATTTTTTTATCAAGACATTAACACGCAGTCTGTTACATCATCTTCCGGTCTCATCGAATTCTTTACAAAATTCTTTAAAATTTTAGCTTACGCGTAAAAATGTAACAGATGGATACATTTGCTTTCGTATTTATTATTAGGTGATAAGTTATTAAGAAGACATAAGACATAATACGGTGTTATTACAAAAAAAATAGACCAGGTTTAAAATGGGTATAAATATTAGATGACAACAGAGGAATGAATGACTCATTCGTGACATAACCTAATAGAGAAGCGCTTTTCCAATTGGCTAGCTAATAACTTAGTCCTGTCTTAAACCCGGTACTAAGTTTTTGGAATAACGGGGTTAGGGTTGAGTTGATCAACACATGTTTATTTTTGAACATCCTTATTATTTGACATATTTTGTATAGAAAATATGTCAATTACCTTAATTGGCTTACCGGCTGGTTGAAAATTTGTGAATTTAAGAAAGGAAACTACTACTAATTTACTGCATTATGCCAGGAAATACTCAGAGAACCTTAATTCATCTACGCAGGGAACGTTAAAAAAAATTATTAGTCACACTCTCAAGCTAAATTAACTCTTATCACTTAGGCCATAGAGTCTGTAATTGGAAAAAAACTGACAAATCCATATAAGGCATGTTCTACACTGTTAGCTACGTAACGAGTGAGTTAACGGCTTATAATGACATTCTTTCTGTGTATTCGTGCCTTATAACGTCATTGTTCTGCATTTAGAGATCTATAGCAGACAGCACCTTTTTAAAATTAATAACAGAAAAAAATAATCAAAACCTGGAATTCCATAATACCACATAATACTAAAGAGAATTATTTTTTAATAATTATAAATAAAAGTACGAAAACAAATTTAAACAATTTCAAAAACAAAAATATATTAGCAAACCAAGCGATAACTAGTCATTAATAAAAGTATGGAGGATTAGTTTGTTTCTCAATATTAGGTAAAGACTTCGTAATTAAATGTTGTCGATATTGATACCCTTATTAACCATATTACAGCTTTTAATAATCATTACTAAATGCAACCATACACTGTATAAATACTGAACTCTATATCAGGGATGCACTCGAGCTTGGCCATTTTTTTCGCGTGCACAATGCAATAGACTTGTCTGCATAATGCTGAATGCACTATTATCTATTCTGCGAAGTGATGAAAGCTGCAACGATACAGTTAATTGATTTATTATCGCTTTTTACGTAACATGACGGTAAATGGTAAACCAAGTTGCGTATTGTTTACTTATTAATTAACAAGAAACTAACACAAAATCAACCGACGCTTAAACGATGCAATGTCATAACTGCAAATATTTAAAAAATATGTATAAAATATGCATGAGTTTCAGACACAATGTGAAATTGTTTTCTTTAGTTTTTTGTCTGTCTTTTAAACCAATACGTTTAAAAAAACACTGACATTAAAATTTGATATCTGTCAAACAGTGACCCTTTGCACATGGTAGCAAATGTCACAAACATTGACAAGGCTCCTCAATTATGAAGTTTTGTAGAGAATACTCAGTTTTTAAAATGCTCCGAAAACCTTTTGATCGTCACTTACGTTTTCGATGTCATTTGCCGCCAGATATCCTTAATTAGTCGGCGGCATACTGGACGTGCTGTCACAATGACTTACGCAGAACTAGAGATGCGGACGATTATCGATGTAATATCGATATCATAAAACCATTATTTTAAGTTATACAATTGAACGAAGACACATGCTTCTAATAAAATAAGAATCTTATAAGAAAATTAGAATGCAAATAAGCAAGTATTTTATTTTATTGTAAAATATATTATTTAACCAAGCATAAAAAGGGTCTATAAAAGTAATTTTGAAAAGGAATTGTACAGTTACCTAACGCAAAAGCTGTATTGTAAACTTTCACAGACTAGAAAAGCAAAAAAAGCTTATGCGAAATTATTAATAAATCAGATAACTTATGTAAAAGTTTGTCAATCATAATCTTTATTCTGTAAAAAACAGTATTACAATTGCTACTGGCAACAAATTATACCTCAAATAATTAACAAACCGACTCCGAACAAAACTCAGTAACAATTTATTTTGTTGTTGTACATGACATTAGGAGCTGTTAGCCACAATTTAAGTTTTGTAATTAAGGATAGCCATACAATGAAGAAGTTACTGTTATCGACGGCTGTCAATGTAATCTCTAAGCCTCGATCTGTAAGGTTGATAATTGCACATCAATTGTCTGCGGTACCGAGTACATAATTTACTTTAATAGGCGTCACAGTTGAGTGAAATCAAGCGATACTACTCCAACAAGGAGTTTCCGTTGAATAGCATAGGTAGAAATTAGTATTTATTAGCTAGAGACAAACATATCGTAATAAAATTCTTACAAGATTTACTCATTATTATTATTATTAGTACTACACCCAAAAACTACTTCATTTTAAGAGCCATATGTAACCTTTTACTAGGTGAATTTGAGAAATACTTTCATCATCCATCGTCATATATTTATTTATTTAATAAATAACGATTCCCCTCGTCTTCGCCCGCGCATATACGAGTACGTTGGATTTCCGACCCCAACTTCCACCCCCAATTTCACCCCCTTTTTATATTAAAAACTTTCCTTTGCCCTTTTCCGAAAATCAAACTATACATCGAATTTTATCTGAATCGTTTCAGTAGTAATTAACTATATCTTTATGGCGTTTTTTTTTTTAAATAACGAAACTTTAATTTTTATTTATGACATTTTCTCTCCTCTCCCCTTGCCATTCTTTATTGGAGTCTTGGCCTTACTGTAAAATTTACCTTCACTTTTAAACCTACTCACAACTTCTATCGGTTAGTTAGAGTGATTACATTGTTTCTAATTGTCTAACAACGCAGTAGAAATTGTAACAAATATTTATGCCAGTTTAGTAATTAATGCTTCAACTACACACTGATTAGTGAGTGCTCGATTTCGATCGATTCGATTGAGTAATTTTTTTACGATTGCGAATAACGTTGGACAGGTACAAAACACTACACTTATCATACAATTAGCTAGTTGACACCACCAATCGTTGACGTACTTTTAATGAACTGTCAAAACGCTCTTTTTCCATAGATTTTGTATGAGAATAGTAAACTATGACGTCACATTTCACTATACTCAACTAACATACTTTTTATCGAGCTTAGCCTATTAAAAATCAAATAGTTAAAAATATTAAATGAAAGTGTGATTAAAATATGATCATATTTTCAAGAAATAGTATTTTGGAATTATTTGTAGATAGTTTTAAGTACCCAATTGTACTAAACGTTTTACTATGGAGTTATTGCAAAATGTTACCTGTTATCTATAAAGTTATTATTATTTCTTTTCATAAAATAGTGTTTTTAACAACTTAGTTCATATTTTTTTGATTCTCATTTTACCACGTGCAATGTTTTTTTAACCACCACTTTAATCTTGAGACTACCTTTGTGCCCTACATAATAAAAGCTATTTTCCTAGTTTAAATGGGTAACCTAACCACGTAAGAATATCATCCATGATGCCTGACATGCTGCCGACTGTACATGTGCTGGCCACTGAACGTCTGTCGAATGTCACAAAGCGTTAAGTAAACCAAGTAAAGCAGCTTAATTTAAAAAAAAAAATGTTGTCATTGTTCATTCTTGAAGTAAGGCGAAACAGTTCATATTGGTAAAACTTAATATTAGGATAGTACAACTTGTACATTTAAAAAAATGATTTTTTAACCCTTATTTTTTTAAAAAGTTATATAGGGAATCAAAAATTCGCACACGGGCAGGATTTGAACCCACGAACTTTGGCTAACCGGGCCAACACAGCTCGGGTAGATGTCGCTAATGTCACGCAATGACGTATTCAAAAGAGATTAGAAATTTCGCACGGGGGGATAGAATGCACGGTAGCTCAGTAGCTAAGAGCGTTGGTCCGGTTAGCTAAAGGTCGGGGGGGTCAAATCCTGGCCGTGTGCGATTTTTTGGTTTCTTATTTAAACTTATAGACTTAAAAAGTTAAGGTAAGGCCCCCAAAAGTATCGATACTCTTTTGACCCACAGCACAGCACTATTGGACCTCGTTTACTCGGAAACTGGCCACCAAGTCCGAATCTTTTTTTCGTTGAAGCATCTGCTAATAACTTGATTTGGCCATCGTTTGCTGTTTTTGTGTATTAAGTACCTATTGTATGTTTGATCCTAAATTTCATGGGGAAGTTTTAATGGCCTTGCCAATTGATTCGTGGATTTATTGAGTTGGATTATGTGACGGTGGAGTTATGCATGTTGAGTTATTTTTACGAACCTTGCTAAAAGTCGTTCAATTGACATATTTCTGATGGATTTTAAGATACAAAAATCTCGAAACATTGTCACTGATTTGTAAAAATTTTAATTTAAAAAAAATACTTTAGCAATTATTTTACTGATGTTATATTATAATGTATAATTCAATTTAATTTACCAAATAACCGTGTTAGCCTGATAAGCATGCTGTGTGTAAGTGCTCTTCGAGCTGCAACAAATTACCTATAATGACTAATTTTGTATTGTATTGTAATTAAACGGTTGTTTTTCTTTAGTTTGCACTAAATAAAAAAAATATTGTTAATAATCATTATGCAAGATATTTAATAAAAAGTGTCTTCCGGTACCTTTTAAGCAAAAGTGGAATAACTTAAAAATTTCATTTTTTAAATAGGCAAATAGTTCAAAATTTCTTTAAAAAATGACATTCATTTACGCTATTTGAAAAAACAAACTATCTCAATAATCCGATAAAAGTACCCACACCAAAAACAAACATAAAATTTAACACCACCGTGAAATGCTTAAGGAATGTATGAAAGCGAACGTCATTATTAGCAGGCGACAGGAAATCATACACCGATACTATATCAGTACTATATCTCGTCGCAGCCATACAAGATATTCTGAAGTCTCCGGTACAAAGTGATTGCACGTGAACTTTCATCTCTGAATCTTGGATATGGCAGTTATAATCCATCACATTTTTAAGCAGTTGTAATAACGTTGCCAATCTCTGTAGCGGAACGGCTCGCGCACTGGTTTTCAAGGTGTCACCATCTCTGAGGTCCCGGGTTCGATCCCCGGTTTGGGTCAAAATAGAAATTTCCCTTTTCTATATTGTCTCGGGTCTGGGTGTTGTGATATTGCCGTTGTTTCAGATTTCCATAGCAGTAGTACGTATGTGATGAAAGTGATGCTGTCCATTTTTTAATCATAGGGGCGATTATGCAACGAAAATGGGAAGGTGGTCTGATATGCTTAACTGATGTACAGTCGGCAGCACATCAGGTTATACATGTGAACTACGAAAACAGATTTTATTACTGACGGAATAGAGACGGTCCTAAGGTCAACATGCAACAAATTATGTCTGAATCAAGTACAATTCAAAAACTAAATCATTCTTAAAGTTACAGCTCTATTAAGTATTATGATTTCTAATTATATTTTATATGTGCTGTTTAAACTTACTAGATCAGTTAGCGGTCCAAAATAATTACTTATCGGACAATAAGAAACTTTACTTTTTCTAAATAGCTTCTCATTAAGAATCTACAGACATAAAGTCTCATAAGACTATGCTCCTACTGGATTTTTATGTCAATCTTATTACATGAAATCTTCCTTGTCACACCTAGATAAAAAAAATCAAAACACGTACGTTCACAACATGCCACCTCCACCTCTTCACACATCCAAGCCAATTACATATTCAAGACATGTACCCGCATTTTGAATAGCGATTTAAATAATTCCACTCACATTATCGACTGTATCACACCGACATAAGGTTCACGATTCCACCCTGTCTTGCGTCAAGGAAGCTATTTGATTTAGTCTTCGTATCGCGTTCTCGACTCTATTGGGGAAGATTTAGAGATGATTTTTAGTTGGTGGTGTTGAAGATTGATTTTTTTCTTTGATTTTCGAGGGTATGGGTAAGTGTTTTGGGGTGGGTCGGTATGTATCGAGGTGTTTTGGTTTGAGGGAAGTAAAAATCATAGTGTTCGTATGGGGTTGCCAGAAAGCTTAACGGGTTTACCCACTTTGTATTTAGAATTGCTACTTCGAAACCCTCAATTTGTTTGGAAACTACCAACTATGAGTGGTCCACCTTTGGTCATTTTGTCAATTACCTAGATAGGAGGAATAGGAAATAACTTGAATTCCGTAAAAATATTATCGAGCCATTTCTAAGTAATGCCTGTTGTAAGTAATTTTAAAAGAAAATTTCAAGTTCTTTTCATACAAAAATACGTTAAATAGCAAGCCGTTAACAAAACACACGTCTTGACGGCTGCACCGCAAAACCGCACAAGTCCAATTATATTAAAATTTATCATTCACTTTAACCGATGATAATAGTAACATTTTGCCATTCATTCATTGTATAAAATGTCTTGCGGTGAGTACCTACTTTGTGAATTCTTTACAATACAAAAGCATCATTTGGTTTAATAAACGGTAATTATTCTGTTGTACGTATAATTTGATATTTTGTTGTGAGGAATCACTTCACATACCTACCTTAATGGAGGTTCGGAATTTGGAGTCGATTACAAAAACGAAGATTACTTTTGAACTTTGTCGCTCCAACTTAGCCTCTGACACTGAAATTACCTGTCAATATATTGAATGGAACAATATGTACCTACCTCCGTAGTAGAATCAAGAACAAATTAGGGAAATTCAAGCTCATTTTATATTATTTTCCTCAACGAATATATGGAAGGATAGGTGTAGGTATCTACTATAATCTATTATATTTATTTTACAATTTAAGAAATTTCTCAAATTTTTAAGTCAAATACATCGACTGACTAACGTCCTTCGTTTGTCTTGATTGAACATTGATAATGATAACTTTTTTTTTCGTTGATGTTGATAATATAAGTGGTAATTATTTAGCATTATGGCAAACAAAGTCACAAAAAATTAGTTCTCGTGAAACCAGAACCTCCAGAACTTGTAGGGATTCAAAGGTGCCTTTCCCAGTTGTCCCGAATAAGGCCAAGGCCACACAGCACGGCGTTGATTACCATACTTCTCAAATTTAATCCAAAACAGTAATAAATTGTAACGCGAGCCGGCTTCCAACGACCGAGAAACAGGCTATGATTATTAATTGCCCATTATTAGAACGACTTAATTTTTCTAGCCCAATTCAACTCGACGGACGAGGTCACGTAACTTGAGATGTTGTGAGTTCTGTACGGTCATGAATATTTGGATTTGTAATTAGGAATATTGGGCTAGAAAAGATCTTGGCGTCGAAAGATCATAATTTGCAGTCTAGCGGTAAACTGACTGCCTTTAGAGAAACCAACTTTTTCGAAGGCACACCTTTTTACATTTTTGGGAAACTCAAATTCAGAACATGATTGCTTGAAATTAAAAATACAAAGAAGGCCATTTACATGTTTCCACTGTTCGAGTCTATAAATTTTGAAGTAAACCGCTTAATAATCACTAAAGCAAGTTCAACGTTATTATTCTTAGGATTGGTATTATTTTTGTCCCTTAGTAGTATTACGATGACTTCCCTTTTGCTATCACATACATACACGAATTAATAACAATATTGATTCTAAGTACGTACTACTTAAAACAAGACAATAAAAATACACAATTTTGACCGACGTGTGTTCGATTGTATATTATCTGTATTAGAATGTTTCAGGCTCATATATGTATATCCACTATGTAGGTACAGT
Organism: Pyrausta nigrata; assembly: GCA_949316185.1. Taxonomy (NCBI): domain Eukaryota; kingdom Metazoa; phylum Arthropoda; class Insecta; order Lepidoptera; family Crambidae; genus Pyrausta; species Pyrausta nigrata. The sequence goes on from OX438962.1 coordinate 7,948,592, forward strand.
GGCAAGCACATCAGACTTTACACTATTGTTGCAAAATAAAATCCTATTACAAGTACACAATATACAACAGTGATTCCTTGACATGCTGTCATCTCTACTACGGTTCTGCATTGCATTTTGAAAATCCGGATCAAAATTTCAACCTAAGGCTGTTTACATAGAGTTTATTATCACTTGAAATATTTTAATATATTTGGGTAAGTTGAGCGGCCGACTGTACCGGTAAAATGAAAATGGCGGACGTCATAACAATCAAACCCGAATCAATCTCGTGACGTCACTTATTGTTAACACAACCTGATGGGCTGATCGCGTGCCAAGACTAATAGGGTTCCAAACTCCAACATACACAATATGTCATAGAACAGGTGTATTGCAGTGAGTGCTGTTACACTAGAACTTTTTGAAGCAATGCGATAGGGTTTTGTAGTGATACAATAGCAATACAGTATCAGGCAGTTATAAGAGTCGCAATGCAAAAACGATACAGCATGTTTGCAGACGCGATTGAGGAAGGAAGTTTTTTTTCTGAATATCGTCTGAATCAATACTGTGTCGCATTTGAGTTGACGATGTATCGGCCTCTGGTTTGCATCGCGACTGTGTCACTCTGCACTGCAGCAAGTCATAGAGCTTCCTCTAACTTCAAAAGCTTTATGAGGTGCTTGTGGCGCATTGGTGGTTAGTGGCGGCTTGATAATATCTGACAGTACTGTGTCACTTGCCTTACAGACACCCCTTCACCAATCCGCACTGAGCCCTCGTGGTGGAGTATGGCTCGTACCTCCTCATAGTTGAGGTGAAGCCTTAGCCCAGCAGTGGGTTCTACTCGTATGTCGGCTAACTTTACTTTAAGCTTTATGAAAATAAATAATTTCTTATAAGAATGTTGTAATGATTAACTTTTTGAATTTAACATAGAAAAAATAATTATAAGTATAAGTTTAAATAAGAAACCAAAAATTCGCAAACAGGTAGGATAAACACTGTGAGTGATAAAAAATATTAAAAAATAATTATACAAAGACCTAAATTTCGTTCCAAAGGCAAAATAAACAAAAGTAGTACACAAAAAATAAATAAATTGTTTCACCAAACACACAAATTACCTAGCCTAGAATAGATAGAAAGTATCTGTATACTTTGTAAAGTTTCTATCCCTGTATATCTTTACTTTATTTGCAGAAACGAAAAGTTTGTGTCATCCCCTCCCAAAAACAGACACCAAATAAGTGTTAACACATAAATTACCGTAGAGCGGTCCATCCCCAGATATGAAGATATTTAAATGGGCACTAACCATCGCCAATTTACTTGTAATTAATTTATCCACAAAATAAATTACATGCACACAGTTACAAGTTCTAACGTCTATTTTAACTTGATCTCTCATATAAAGGATTGTCTTTATAATCAAGGATCAGGTTACGTTGGGAATGCACAAGCCGTGTTGTAGCACCATAGCAAAGGGTTGTGGAATGTTAACAGCCAAAGTTGGGGGAATTATGTCTTTTTAGTGCTCGGAGCGGTTTAATTTGTTTTGTTTATTGTAATGGACTAAGTTGGCGACGAGGTGCGAGAAAGTTTGATTTTTCGAGTTACGACACTTTGTCGGTTGGGCGTCGGGACTGTAATTTGTGAAGAAAATATAATTTTAGGAGAAAATTACTTATGTTTTTACCTCGAAAGCTCTTAGAAGTGTTAAAAGAATAAAATAACATTACTTTTGTGTAGAGTAAGTATCTTTTTTTCTGTCACTGGCACAAAAATATCGACAAAATACAACTTTCTTCATATTATTATTCCAATTTCTATATAAGTTCAACATATTCACGCTCGTATAATAAATTCAAGATTCCAAACAAAACCTTGGCATTTCCTACAATTTCCTTTGCCTTACGCAACCCCAAAATTTGAATTCGGAACCAGAAAAAAATTGCTGCGGCTTCGCTATATTTTCCCGCCGAGACACACTGCACCTCGTTACGTTTAATTAAAAAAAAGAATAAAAAAGTTACTGGCCGTTTTATCGGGTGATAAACGATTGTTGCTACAAACCCCAACACAAACAAAAAACAACCTTAACAACGTGCATTCAACACACAAATTCCCTCGAGTCCAAACTCGCATTTTTCAAACAGCCGAAAGATTTGTGTTCAAGCCATTTCCTGTTCTATTCTAAAAGTGATAAAATTCAATATTCATTGCATGCGATGCGGCACCAATTTAGCGCTGCTGACGACAAACGTTTTCCGTTTCTAAACACATTTGCGTAAAGTCTAAAATACTTTGGATTTTGTTTTTGTGGAGTTAAAACGTTTTAAGTGGCGCAGACGTGTTTATCTGATATGAGGCTTCTGTACTTGATAATAAGGTGTAAATTCGTATAACAATTCTAGTAGTACAGGAAGCCACAAAAGTGTTTACAACCATTTTCCGTTGATAGGTTGGATTTATGTCTAGAATTTACAGCTTAGCACAGTCGCACGCTAGGCTAGATCTTTTAATACGATTGCCTTTGATTTAAATGTGTTTATATTAAGTAGCGGTACGATATTGTTCTTACGAAGCAAGTTAACATTTATATAGGGTCTTTGTTTGTAGTAGGTTTTTCATCTAATGATGGCAACACTTGTTACAAATTAGCTAATACACAAGTCTATCTTATCTATCGGCTCTGGTAGAGATTCTATTTTCCGCCTCAATTGTGAACTTAGTTAAATTTTTCATTTATTTTCTTATTTCCCACAACACTTTTATTTATCTACTAGTGGTTCCCCGCGACTTCGCCCGCAAGAGTTAGATTTTCCATATAAACTTTCATCCCCATTTCACCCCCTTAATATTTTTATATCGCGACAAAATGTAGCCTATGTCCTTTCCAGGGTCTCCAACTGTCTCCATACAAAATTTCATCTCAATCGGTTCAGTGGTTTAAGCGTCAAGACCTAACAGACAGACAGACACACACACTTTCGCATTTATAATATTAGTATGGATACCACAGAATAAGTAATAGTAGATACTCCGTACAGCAGTTTGACTTTGCAATGAAATTCAAAAAAATGTCTACTCAATGTTGTAAACGATATGGTGTAATTTAGTTCGACTCAAGCACATTTTCCCTATACCAGCCAAAGTGGACAGTAACTAATTGAACACAACAGTGAATAATTTATTAAAATGAAATCCATTTACATAAAGAATCACAATAATTTCGATTCTTCAATCATCATGATGAACAAATGACACGCGATTTATGCAATTATAGCAAATCGGTAGATCGATTTGAATAGATCAATTTATCCTTCGGAAGTATTTACAATTTTTAGGGATCCAAAATTTTCCTGTCTTTAGTCTGTAAGCTAATTTAAAAAAAAAAAAAAAATAGTTTTGGTGTAGTGGTCCGCGCTCCGGACTACAAAACCAGAGGTTGCGGGTTCGAATCCCGCAAGGGGCAAATGTTTGTGTGATGAGCACGAGCATTTGTACCAAAGTCATGGATGTATAAACGTATATAAGTATGTGTATCCGTTATCCTAGTCGCCATAGCACAAGCTCACGCTTAGTATGGGGCTAGGTAATTGGTGTGTTTGTTGAAACAATTTATTTTATTTATATATTTATGCGGAACCACGGCTTATGTCACAGCTCACTCTTGACCGCTAGTCAATCAAGTTAACGTTTTTATTAGACAAAGGCTACATTGAGTACTAATTACAATAATTAAACCTTATTTTTTGTTCAGTACGTTTACTGTATTTATGCTTAGGTCATGGTAATGTACAGTCGACAGAACGTCAGGTTACCCATGTGAACTGCGAAAATAGTTTTTATTACGTAGGGAATAGAGGTCAAAGCCGCACGGCAGACTACCCCATGACGCGCGGCCGACATTTGCGGACACACGCAAATATCGGATTTACTATCGATTTTTCAGGTAAAGTATTTGATGTTTATTTCAAGTTGATACGCGTTTCTGCGAAAGAGAGTTTTGATAGACGGACAGACAGATGGACGGATGGACGGTAAACAAAGGGCCCGTAGACAATATACATCAATTCTAAAGCGAAGTTCGCTATTGCTAACAAAATATGAAACCTCTTTTGGAACTAGTCGAGCGGCGACGCGTTTCATGCCTAAAATGTCAATGAGAATGTTGTGGACGGACTTCAAAGATATGTTCACCTCACTAGCCGACTCTCTCAGACTCATGTCGATTTTCGAACACTAGCTTCTTGATTCTGACTTCTTGATGAAAAAACTGACAAGCCATCGAAACATCACGGGACTTTTGCATACATATTTTGACATTTCGTTGGCGATAGCGAAGTTCTCTGTAGAAAGATTGCATCTTGTCTAAGGGCCCTGATTGCTTGAAGGTTCCGTTTCTTGCCCGACTGCTTTAAATGAGGGTTATGACATAACTATATAATCTGTATTGAAATTACTCAGACACAGCTCCGGAGTCAGGAAGTCAGTGGTGTTATCACCCCCGTGCCTCGGAAAGCACGTTTAGCCGTTGGTCCTGCGCCTGATCTCTCTACGGTCATGTCGGACTTCTGTCTCACCGAATTATGAGAGTGAAGAAACACAGAGTGCACCTGTGTATTGCGCACACACTGGTGCAATATAATATGTCCCGCGCAGTTGGCTAATCTGTGTTGAAATAGGCCGCCGTGGTCGAAATTCGGCTAGGAGGACATTATTATTTACTATATAATCTGTGGTTATGTTATTCTAGTGTATATGTACGTAGCCGTAGACATTTCTTTTTGAGGTACGGGACCCTAAAATGACTTGCAAATAATAAATAAGAATTTCAATTTAAACAAAATGAAAATGAAGGACAAACTTAATGTCAAGTAAGTACATATTTGAAAGTACAATCTTCACAAAGCACAAACACGTACAAAATTATGTAGTCACAACATTTTTCGTGTTAACACGGTCACCGCGACAAATACACACTCTGTAAAAAAAATATTTAAGTGAACACGAATTATCATGAGGGTTGCCACAAGATGGCGTCGGAGCGGACACAACCCTAATTACGTTATAATTAGTGGGAGGGACAAAATGCACTAGTGAAATGGGTAGTTTTTATGGTTAAAAATATGGCGGATCGTCGACTATTTCTACCATTTTAGGAATATCTGTGTGGAGGTCTTATTTTATAAATAATAATGTACACAAAGACGCATGTCAGACTACGCCATTGGACATTAAGACCGCCTCTATTCCCTAGGAAAAAAAATTTTTTTTCCTAGTTTAAATTGGTAACCTGACGTGCTGTACAAAAAAACTTTTACCGTTTTCACATCGCCCATCCCATCGCATTTCTCAATTGGCGTTTCTAAATTATTGCGGTCTGTCTCTTTTCGTTTGCTTAGCAGAGAAAGAGAGAGACTGAACTTGAACTTAATCTTATACAGACCACATTGGAATCGAGTCCATTTTCATTCAGAGTCTGACTCTCCCCCCAGTTATTGAGTGAAACACTCATCGAGTTAGCTAACCCCTTCGGAACGAAGCTATAAATTAAAAAATGAATGGCCAGCATATCAGACTACTCATTGTCATTGCAAAATCAACTCTATTACAACTACATAAGATGCCGCAGTGCTAAGCTTAATTTGCTGTTTTCTGTGTTTCTAATGCACTGTAATTGATGTACTGATGTATATCTAACGTAATGTTATTGACTGGTGATAGGGTGGTTATGGTTTTGGGATTTTTTGAGGACTTTTTTGTTGGGACACCGGGCAAATTAAACGTGAAAATCCTTTTCCAATCCAAAAGTTGGTGATTGTAGTTCTCAAAATAAAAACAGTAAATAAAAATCATTTATTTCGAGCAAATCCAAGAAGGTGCCCGTAACAATGAATTGATCATGAAATATGTATCGTGGAATATTTTTATTGGTAGGCAATAGATAATTCGTTTGTGTGGGTTTAATTAAAATTTGATTAATAACACAGGCTGCTGTGTGTCAACGATACTTGGTATACTTGGCCGTGTCATTACGAAAATCGTATTATTGTATATTAGTCTAAAAATAATATTTCTTTGTTCACAGGTCCTAGAAGTAGAAGAACTAAGAAGAAGCCAAGTACAGAAGAGAAAAGGCCAAGAACAGCCTTCAGTGCTGCGCAACTCACAAGGCTAAAGGTTAGTTTAAAACGGAATTATCCATATTAATATTATAAATTCGAAAGTGTGTCTGTCTGTTTGTTACCTCTGCTCGTTTAAGCCGCTGAACAGACTGAGATGAAATTTGGTACAGAAATAGTTTTTGCCCATGGAAAGAACATAGTAATGTTTATCCCAGAAATCCTTCATTAAGGGGGTTAAAGTTTCACATTTACGCAGACAAAAGAAATTTGACATTTACGCAGACAAGGTTGCAAGAAACCACTAGTTTTGATATAAAGTTAGTTTTTTTAGTAATAAATGCCATATCTATTGGCATGTCTAAGCTACATTGATAACGAAATGACGTTTAAGGAGGGAACATATTCGTTTAACCTACAAAACCATCTAACCCAACTCTTTCTCCACAGCACGAGTTCGCCGAGAACCGGTACCTGACCGAGCGTCGGCGGCAGAGCCTCGCTGCAGAACTGGGGCTGGCTGAAGCACAAATCAAGATCTGGTTCCAGAACAAACGAGCTAAGATCAAGAAGGCTACTGGCCAAAGGAACCCGTTAGCTCTGCAGCTGATGGCCCAGGGTCTGTACAACCACACCACGGCTACTGAGAGTGATGAGGAAGAGGAAATCAATGTCACATAGACGATGGTTTAGGAAATGATGTTTTTAGTTCAGATCAATAGGAAAGGGTCACAATTTGAAATGGTTGAGGGATTAAGAAAGCAGATACTCAGTCAAAAGTGCGGCATAATCTGATGGAGAAGAAACTATACAGTTTTTTTATTCCTTGCTAAGCAGTTATAGAGCGTAATGATGTGAGGTGTAGACACGGTCTGGGGTGTACATATCTACTTAGTAAAAATCTATTCACACTGGCTTTCAAGAGACCCAGAGTCTTTTAGGAAGATATTTTGAGGCAGCATGTTCCAGTCCCAAGCCGTTTGCATAAAAAAATGTTTGCATCACAGATATTACTTATCATAAGATGTGAAAAATACTATTGTAATAATTTTAGTAGAAATTATGGACATCCCTGGATATCTTTTTCTGAACAATGACTGTATAGTAGTAATCACTAAATAGGGTATAATATATAATATATCTTCGTAAACAGTGAGTGTATGTACTACTACATAATTAGAATTTCAAGTGTAAATAAAGAGGAAAGACTATATTTCAATTCATACCATAGTGGTGAATCGCTATGTTTTACTAGGCTTAGTATATAATTTTAATATAGCTTTCCAATTCACAAAATATCTCTGTTATTTTGTACACATGGTGATTTTCTTATTTTTAATGTTACAAACGTAATACAGAATCAACATTTTATAGTATTTTGTAAAAACTTTTCTGCAATAGGAAGTCGAAGAAGCAAATGTTCCTGTTTGTAAATAAACATAAAATAGTTTATTTATTATTTCCTTATCTTATTCTAAACAAAACGCAATGTGTAAATATTTGTCTCTAGGTTATTCTTAAAATAATAATTATTTGCCTTAAATATAAGATGCGATGCAGTAACCAATATAATACTTAAGATAATTTATTAGGTACAAATAAAATTAAATATTCTTAAATTATTCGTAGTCAGAATAATTAGAATTTAATATTTCACACATTGTTTAATCTTTAAAGTCCTGTAAATTAAATAAATTGTTGTCATATTACAATATATCCCCCAAATTGATCCTAAAATTGTGCTACTTAAGGAGTGTTAAAAACCCAGCTTCTGATGCCTCGTGCATTACCTACTTAGCCTGGGGTTCACCAACATCTGTTTAATTTATAATCAGCCGGTTTAGCATTATTTGACATCAATTTGTATAGGAATTCTGTCAAATTAACCGTCAATTGAGGATTACCAGCTGTTTAAAAGTTTGTGAACTCGGGTCTTAATCGTCATTGATTAGTTCATCCTACCAACCAATGACAACTGGTGTGACATGCCATTAACACAATCCGTGTTGACTCAGCGTACATGAAAGTTGTCGTTTTTTTATAAAAAATATGAACATTTTAACACGTTCATAGTCTGTGTCTTTGTATTGCCACCAAAATGCGTCATTTATTTTGGCATCATTAAAATATTTTTCACGTGTTTTTTTTACACTGGTCTGTTAACGTGTTAACAAAAATCTGTACATTCTAGTTTGAACTCTACTTGATGCATATTTTGTACATAAACAACATTTCTTTTAGTCGGGAGCATTTTTCAAATGTTGGATAAAATTAGTCAAAACTATAGAGCGACTAATTTTAAATCTACTAATTCAAATACAAGTACCTATTATAGATGAAGTTACGACATTTTTAAATCAGTCGTACTTTATTTTAAGTTTTAGTCAAGATATTTCTTCCATTCGACGTTTTATTGTAAATATTTTTTTTGTTATTTTCATTTTTATCAAATGATTACTTTCGACTGTGCTAGTTTTATTTAGTGTTTAATGTAAAAAGATAATAAATTATATCTATGGTTTACACAATTGAACGCTGTGGTTTTTATCCGCAAACACACAAATTATTATTACAGCACGATCCAAGGTTGCGAACAATTAGGTTTTTCTGTCTTGAAATAAGTAAATATAAACCAATACATCCATATCCATACTAATATTATAAATGCGAAAGTGTGTCTGTCTGTCTGTCTGTTACCTCTTGAAGCTTAAACCACTGAACCGATTGAGATGAAATTTGGTATGGAGACAGTTCGAGACTCTGAAAAGGACATAGGCTACATTTTGTCGCGATATAAAATTATTAAGGGGGTAAAATGAGGGATGAAGGTTTATATGGAAAATCCAACTCTTGCGGGCGATGTCGCGGGGAGCCACTAGTATAATATGAAACGAGAACTAAAATAGGTATCCTACGGTCGGCCAAGTAAGTGGTCTCCCAGTTTAGACAAAATGACATGTGTAAGTATAATAGCGATAAGGTTGAACTCACTCATGGACTTATTACCTTTTTAACAATTACAGAGATGACGTATTTTTAGTGGTAGCTGTCAGAATATTTTGCATGGGAAAATCAACCCTGTTGTTTTTATCACGCGCCAATGATTTTTCACCTTAGGGTGGTAGACCACTTTCTTGGGCGATAGCTATTTATCAAAATACACCCGAATGAGTCCTACTTTTTTTATTAAATCCTTTGCATACTAAGGATAACTTCTTTATTTATTAAATTCTTTAAAGGACGCGACAGCCGAGCGAAGAAAACTTTACTTCTTATACGAGATCGTGAGTTCGATCCCCGCTTGTACCACTGAGTTTGTATTCATACTAATATTATAAATGCGAAAGTGTGTCTGTCTGTCTGTCTGTTATCTTTTGGCGACCACTGAACCGATGGAGATGAAAGTTTATATGGAAAATGTACTTCTTTTTCAAAAATATTACTGCTTAATGGTGAAGGAAACATCGTGAGGAAACCTGCACACTAGTTGGCTAGTGTGTGAAATGGAGAAGGCAATGGCAAACCATTCCAATAAAATTGCCAAGAAAGTCGTTGTGTGTGTTTCGTTCCACATAATGATTACGACCCTCAGTCATTGAGGTATTGACTGCCTCGTTGGTCTAGTGGTCAGCACGCTGGATACTACTACGAGGTCCCGGGTTCGAGTACCGGGTGGGGCCGAGAGTGTTTGCGTTTTTCTGTCTTAAAATTACTCAGACACAGCTCCGGAGTCAGGAAGTTGGTGGTGTTAACACCCCCGTGCCTCGGAACGCGCGTTAAGCCGTTGGTCCTGCGCCTGATCTCTCTACGATCATGTCGGACTGCCGTCTCACCGAATTATGAGAGTGAAGCAACATAGAGTGCACTTGTGTATTCAGCACACACTTGTGCACTAAAATATGTACCGCGCAGTTAGCTAATCTCTGTTGAGATAGGCCGCCGTAGTCGAAACTCGGCCAGGAGGAGGGCATTGAGGTATACTACTGTGAAGAAGAAGACAAAGGATAACTAATTCCTCACTCAGCTCGTTCCTATATCTAAAGAACGGATAGTTTTTCATACAGTTCCTAAAGAAATTACATTTTTCGCTCACAAAAATTAATCGACTGTGTCATCCGGTGGGAATAAAAATAATTATAAGTTAAGCTGATTTTATCTTAACTGATGGTTAAATATTTGTAAAAATATTTCCATCGGGTACATTCCCCAAGTATTTATAAAATCGAACGCCGGCTCACTGGCGTAGCAAGCACTTACGAAAATTCGTCGACTGATTAATGTCCTCCGTAGCTCAGTTGGTTAGAGCATTCGCCCGGATAGCGAAATAATAATAATAATGTCCTCCTAGCCGAATTTCGACTACGGCGGCCTATCTCAAAAGAGAGAGAAGAATTAAGCACTGGTGGGATTTGGACCTATTCTTTACCGGCAAGGTATATAAATTATTGGTCAGTATAGAAAAATCTGACAATTGAAATTCAGAACTTAATTTTCGAACTTGAACTTATTTCAGAATTGAGGTTCCGTATTCAAAGGGTAAAAACGGGACCCTATTTCTAAGACTCCGCTGTCTGTCTGTCAGCAGGTAATTTCATGATCCATGATACCTAGATAGACAGTTGTACTAAATACAAATTTAAAAAGTTTATTTCCTTAACTTAGTCTAGGTACAAATTATATGGGGAACTTCCTTTTAGGCAAAACACAGCCTGTGTTAGGAAGAACCGCTCTTCTTTACAGTTACTTGTTATATTCTTATGTATTAACAACATGTAATTCTAAAACTGTGTGCAAGCGTGCGTGCGTGTGTGTGTGTGTGTGTGAGTGAGGAGAGTATAAATACAAAAAAACTACGACAGAGTACGAAAGACAGAGTAAAATAAATATTTAAGTGGAGCTCCCATACAAAACGATGTATACAGGGTGTGGCGTAAATAGTGGTCCAAAGCAAAGGTGTGGATACACTGTACACTGAAGCACCACATACCAGTATTTTAAAAAAAATTATGTACAGGGTTTTCAAAAAAAAAAAAATTTTTTAATTTTTTTAGAAATCGTTACCTTGCCTTACAAATTTGGTTATAATTTCCAAAAATGACGGTTTTTTTTATCCATTTTTTTATTATTATTGCTGATCACTTGTACTTAGTACTCCATTCGTTATTTTTTTTACAAACTGAATTTAATAAAAAAAATTAAGTTTCTTTCAAAATTCAATACTCACTGCTAGCAAATCGTTTGACTTTCAATGCTTTTGGTGCAAAAAAAATGTACCACACTGTCAGTGCCCATTGTTAAAAAAAATGCCCATCTTTTGCAGATTCTAAAATGGTGCAACAATAAGTGTTACGACTTACAGGAAAAAAGTTATTGCTTTTCGAAACAAAAAGGAGCCCAATTCAGAAAAACAATTTATTTGAAGTTCAAGGGTTTACAAGGGTTGTAATTTTTTTCTGTGTGGTCCAAAGCAAAGGTGTGGATACACTGTACACTGAAGCACCACATACCAGTATTTAAAAAAAAATTATGTACAGGGTTTTCAAAAAAAAAAAAAAAATTTAATTTTAGATAATAATAAGGATATTTTATCGCCATTTCAAAACTAAATTAAAAGGTTATATTACAGTGTGACGTCTAAAGATAATGGTACGGAACCCTTCGTGCGCGAGTCTGACTCGCACTTGACCTTGTTTTTTTAAGTACAAAGGCACTAAAATACCCTTGCTGGATTAGTATCGTCATCATCCTAGCATTATCCCGGTTGTGCACTCGCACGCGAGGGCCCAGGGTCCGCTGACCATGATCCATGATATGGCAGATCAGGTAATCACAGTGGGGCGACTGCCATCTGACCTCCGTGACCCTGTTAACAGGGGAACCTGACAAGTTTTGGATCATTACACATTCAGTTGCCTGAACGTTGCTGGATAAGTTTTCAATTTAAAACCAACTAAAACAAGACACTTAATTAATAATAATAAATTAAACTAATTACTTCTAAATACTCACATAAATCATAACCCGCCGTACTAAATCAAGCGTAATGATTTAACTGTACCGAGAATCGAACCCGCGCTTTGATCTCTTCGGGGTTTAGGCATGGTTGTTTTGTCAAAGCATTGGCTATGGTGAGTTCAAAGATATTTCTTTAAAGTGAAATAATGGCAAGTGTGGAAAAAGTGGCGCGGAAATAATAATGTGTGGCAAGCCTATCATACTACTTACTTAGCTTTACTTTTAGTGTTTGATTAGCCGATTTGGACTTTTTTTTAATTTAAACTTTATTGCACCAAATAAGGAAAGTACAATTTGCGGACTTAATGCCTTAAGGCATTTTCTACCAGTCAACCGCGTGGTAATGCAGAAAGATAATCACTGGCGGGACATTCAATGCAGATGAGATTCATTATTTGGCATATTTTGTATGGGAATTCTGTCAAAATAACCGTCAATTGTGGTTCATCGACTGTTCAAATATTGGTCTAAGCCTGGAGTTCACCAACACGTTCAATTTGTAATCAGCCGGTTTACAGTTATATGTCATATTTTGTATAAGACTTCTGTCAAAATCATCATCGACTCTGTCTGTGCCACGTCTGGCTTAGTCTAGAGTCAAGAGCAAACCCATTTCAAAAAAAAAATTCCTTCAATTGAGGTACATCGGCTGTTTTGGCGAACTCCGGTCTTAGAAACGAGTTTACCAATTTGAAACATCGATTGAGGGTCTTAGACCAATATTTCAATTGTTAAACAGCCGGTAATTCTCTATTGACGGTTGTTTTACAGAATTCCTATCCATACTAATATTTATAAATGCGAATGTGTGTCTGTCTGATACTTCTTGACGCTTAAACCACTGAACCGATTGAGATGAAATTTGGTGTGGAGATAGTTCGAGACCCTAGAAAGGATATAGGCTACATTTTGTCGCGATATAAAAACATTAAGGGGGTGAAATAGGGGATGAAAGTTTATCTGGAAAATCCAACTCTTTCGGGCGAAGTCGCGGGGAACCACTAGTACAAAATATGTCAAATAATACTATTACCGCTGTAGCGGTTTGACTATATCCTTAGTAGGATAGGATGTCAGTTTTTAGCTCAATGGTAATCATAATCACTGCGACATCTTATGCAAGTCAAAAGTCATTTATTCAATTTCGGACAGAAAATGCCACTTAGGAACATTTTTTTTAAATTGTTTCAACAAACACACCAATTACCTAGTCCCAAACTAAGCGTGAGCTTGTGCTACGGTGACTAGGATAACGGATAGAAATACTTATATACATTTATAAACATCCATGACTTAGGTACAAATTGCTCGTGCTCATCACACAAACATTTGCCCCTTGCGGGATTCGAACCCGCAACCGCCTGGTTTAGAATTCCGTGGCGCGAACCACTACACCAAGACGGTAATTAATAACAACAAATTTATTGTTCGAGATAGACAATTTGATAAGTGCTGACATAAGAGTTGAGGAGAAACATAAATTCCTTCTAGCACAAAATAGCATTACACCCCGAACTAACAAAATTTTAAATCCTGGAGGTGCTCGACGCAATTTTTCGTAGTTTTTGGTAATTATTGTTTTGTATTACAAAAATCGAACAAAGAACAGGAGCTTCGTTCATTCTCAAATATGATCAAACAAAGGACATATTTGTCTAATGAGGGGAGAGTGGGGTAGCTTGTATGTAGTAGAGCTTTTAACAAACACATTATCTACCATCTATACTTCTATACTAATATTATAAAGATGAAAGATTTGTTTGTTTGTTTATTTGCATCGAATAGGCTCCGAAACTACTGGACCGAATCAAATGAAATTTGGCACAGAGATAGTTTGAGACACTGGAAAGGACATAGGCTACTTTGTCGCGATATAAAATCATAAGGGGGTTGAAATGGGGGATGAAAATTTGTATGGAAAATCCGACTTTTGGCGCAGGCGAAGTCGCGGGGAACTGCTAGTTACAAATAAATAGAGACAGTAATTACTCAGGACGTGAAAATATGAACTATTTCTAAGACTTTTCTGTATGAAATTGAACAAGCAAATATAATTATTGAAAAAAAAAATACCCGACTGCAAAAGTTATTGTATTTTTGAAATGGTCTTGCCACTGGCTTTCATTTGATGCCCATATTGCTATGGCAAGGAAATAATCAACCCTCCTCCCTCTTTATTTCTATTTGCGGGCACCATTTTTTAAATATGATGATGATGTCCTCCTAGCCGATTTCGACTACGGCGGCCTATCTCAACAGAGATTAGTCAACTGGACATATTATAGTGCACAAGTGTGTGCTGAATACACAAGTGCACTCTCTGTTGCTTCACTCTCATAATTCGGTGAGACGGCAGTCCGACATGACCGTAGAGAGATCAGGCGCAGGACCAACGGCTTAACGTGCTTTCCAAGGCACGGGGGTGTTAACACCACCAACTTCCTGACTCCGGGGCTGTGTTCGAGTAATTTCAAGACAGAAAAACCCAAACACTCTCGGCCCGACCCGGGATTCGAACCCGGGACCTCGTGGATAGTACCCAGCGTGCTAACCACTAGACCAACGAGGCAGTTTAAAATGTATATAGCCTATGTCACTACTACAATTCTGATAAATTCAACGACACCTCATATGACAAAAAGCCGTCCAGCCGTTTGGTTGGACTATAGGTAACGTAACTCTCCTTCCATAGTCGGGTAAAAAATACGAGTAAATTCCTGTTATCTTTTCATATAGTAACTAGCTAAAGAACTTGTGCTGTGAACATCAGAAATAAAGGTGGTACCACAACACCCAGAACCAAGACAATAATGATAAATAAAATATGGTTTTCTAAATTGACCCGACGGAGGATCGAAACCGAGACCGCAAAGATGGTGACACCATGATGAAACTCCGTCAGTATTAAAGCCATATCGATAAAAAATTGTATTTAGTTAGAAATTAAAAATTATGTATTTTTGGAAATTCCCATATGGGAGTGAAAATGGTATTGGATGTTTGTATAGGAAATTCGATATTCCCACGAAAGTCGAAATCATCCTGCTACTTACAAAGTCTGTCCTACTCTGACACGGAAAATCTCATCATCCCACTAAGGTAATCCCCCCTCACTCACACTCACACACACACACACACACACACCCACACGCACACACACACACAATCACACACACACACACACACACACACAGGTTTCTCACCTAGTTGAGACGCTAGTCTTTCACAATCTTTATCTACTCATTTGTACCAACAATGTACTTATTGCAACTTATTGTACCTATTTAGATTGTGGAGAGAAAAATAAAGATATTTTATTATTATTATCTGCCATAAAGATTTATTTATTCTAAGCAAACCTAGTCAAAGCCGCCCCCATCTCCTCTCAGCTGAATCGACTCCCGCGCAGCCGCCAATTAGGAGAGTGATGTATCACCGTGACTAATTGCAGGCCAATTAAACGTGTCATAGTTTTGAGATATGGATGGTTACAGGGTGTATCGTTAACTACGTGAAGATTAGAATCCATATCCATACTGATATTATAAATGCGAAAGTGTGTCTGTCTGTTTCCTCTTGACGCTTAAACCACTGAACCGATCGATATAAAATTTGGTATGGAGACAGCTCAAAACCCTGGAAAGGACATAGGCTACATATTGTCGCGATATAAAAACATTAAGGGGGTGAAATGGGGGATGGAAAATTCAACTCTTGCGGGCAAAGTCGCGGGGAACCACTAGTAGTTATATATATACGGGATTGCTACCATGTGACTTTTTTATTTTCGAGTTTCTGATATTTTGGCGCTGTTGCAAGCGCCATGATCACGGAATAACTGAAGATCTTGGGGGTGGGTTTTAATGATAGTGGCCATGGAAGCTTAAAACAGTATACTACGTGAAAATCTTAAATAAAAGTCGAAAGAACTTAAGAGGATTTAGCAAAATATATGAGTAAGTATATAGTATAGTTTAGGGTATTCCTGGACTTGTGCTGTGAGTAAGAACATCCTTTTTGGAATTTCATGATTCAAAGTCTATGGAAAGTACGTATCCTTTGTTTATATTAGTTAGCAAGTACAAGATTTTAATTTCCCTGCGAAGCCTCTAAAATGGCTGTCATGTGCTTATCTTTGAATTGCGTTGTTAAGTCAGCCTATTAGATCTCACTGCTGGGAAAAGGCCTCACCTCAACTATGAGGAGGAACGAGCCATACTTCACCACGCGGGCTCAGTGCGGATTGGTGGAGGGGTGTATGTAAGGCAAGTGACAAACCTTACTGTCAGAAGTTATCAAGCCGCCCTAGGGCCTCTGACTAGGCTTAACGACTAATACCACAGATATTAGCCGGGACCAACTGCTTAACGTGCCTTCCGAAGCACGGAGATGCTTGTCATGGACGTCACTTAAATGGTCGGAATGGTCACCCATCCAATCACGACCGCGCCGTGGGTTGCTTAACTTTTGGTATCACTACCAAAGCGCTGCCGCCACTGCGCCACAAGCACCTCAACCACAAAAAATTGCGTTGACATGCTCGATATTTTTGACAGATTCACAGGACCGCTGACATAAATAGGTATTGATGTTAGATTTCATCTCTATACCTCTTAGGGTTCCTTCCTGAGGAACAGGGTGTTGGAATACAGACAGGCAGGCGGACAAAAAGTGATCCCATAAGGGCTTCGTATATTCTTTTTTTACATGAAAAAATTGGTCATGCTGAGTAATTGACGTACTAAAAAAAGGTTTTGAACAGCGGTTTACTTATCAATTTTGTATGGCCATCGAATAGATAATCCTGCCTTACGATTGAAGTTCAATCTGATCAACAGTTTGAAAACACCCTGTGTTCGCTGAAATATTTCAGTACCGTTTAGCGTTATTTATAAATAACTAATGACTGATGATAAAACTGAAAGCTGCCGTTACAAGAAATACCAGAATATTGGGGTGTTCTTGCAAACCAAGAATTTAGACTTTACTCAGATTTTAGTTTTGTTTAGGGTCGAGTTCACCAACATATCTTTAATTTTTAAACAGTAGTTAAATATTATAACATTATTTTTATTTTGTATAGTAAATAACAATGTCCTCCTAGCCGATTTTCGACCCCGGCGGCCTATCTCAACAGAGATTAGCCAACTGCGCATGACATATTATAGTGCACAAGTGTGTGCGCAATACACAGGTGCACTCTTTGTTCCTTCACTCTCATAATTCGGTGAGACGGCAGTCCGACATGACCGTAGAGAGATCAGGCGCAGGACCAACGGCTTAACGTGCTTTCCGAGGCACGGGGGTGTTAACACCACCAACTTCCTGACTCCGGAGCTGAGTCGGAGTAATTTCAAGAAAAAAAAAAACCTAAACACTCTCGGCCCGACCCGGGATTCGAACCCGGGACCTCGTGGATAGTACCCAGCGAGCTGACCACTAGACCAATGAGGCAGTATTTTGTATACAAAGGTATTATTACCCGTCGATTTAAGTTTACTGGCTGTGAGTACGGTTTTAACCAATTGTAGTAATATACGATTGTTTTAGGCGAAAACACATTTTCAAACTTTCCATTTTCAGGGATACGATACTGAATTATTTATAAATATGATAGGCATGATAAAAATTCCTGAAACCTGAAAGAAAATAAAAAAATAATTATTTTACCTGAATCTTAAATATAAGCCACAGGAGTGCACTTGTGATATGAGTGCACGCTGGACAGCAAAGGTGGACAACCCCGGAGAGGAAAGCCCAGGGAGCGAGATGTGAGACAGTTAATGCATGTTTCCCTCCATCTTTGAATTTCCTTTTCGCCATTGTTATATTTTCTTTGTCCATTCATACAAGGTGTTAGCAAGTATTTTTCTGTGGAGAACATAAATACAGTCCACTTATTTATCGAATATTTACCAGCCCTCTCCGTCTGATGGTTGTTTTTTTAGCGCCCCCACCCCTTTTTAAGGTTCCGTACCCGGAGGGTAAAGACTGTACCCTACTACTACTACTACAATATTCACAGAATATAATTAATATGTGTATACACTTTAAAAATAAACTACCAAATTAAAATAATAATAATATTGAAGGGGGGCTCCCATACAAAATTGTTTTTTTTTTGTATTTTAATGGTAAAGGAACCCTTCGTGCGCGAGTCCAACTTGCACTAGGCCGGAATTTTTTTTGGTAAAAAAAGTTAAAACTCTTTTTCCACAATTTCATATAAAATCGTGCAATCTTCGACTCAACTGCAATATCCATACTTCGTCCGTTACCAAACAAAGTGTAGTTATTCTAAAAATAATCGAATGCACTCCCGATGAGTTAAGAGGGTAGACGACTGATTTAGAGGGTAGTACGTCATCGGACGTGTTAAATGCTACTAGTGAGGCCACGCAGGTTTGTTTACTATTTTATACGAGATTTAAAAACGGTCTAAAATCCTTGTCATTCGCCAAACTCCTCTGAAATGGCTCCACATTTTTTTATGAAATCGTTTATCTACAATGGGTAGAAAACAAATTTTGTACACAAAAATTCATTGACCGCGTCGGGTGGGACTCGAACCTACAACCCTTTGCTATCCGGGCAAACGCTTTTTCTACTGATCTACTAAGTCACTCACTTGACGTATTTTCGTAAGCTTCCTGTGCCAGTGAGATTAGCAGTGTCCATGTTGACGCCCTTTGTAATAGCGTGGCTAGCACACCGGTTTTCAAGGTGTCGCAATATCTGAGGTTCCGGTTTCGATCCCCGGTCGGGTCAATAAAGAAAAAAAATCTTCTGTATTGTCTCAGGTCTGGGTGTTGTGGTACCACCGTTGTTTCAGATTTCCATAAGACAAGTGCTTTAGCTTCTTACTTTGGGATCAGAGCAATGTATGTGATGCTGTCCAACATTTATTTATGTAATATATTATTGCACTTGAAAAAATGACCGCCAGAGGCGGGAATCGAACCCGCGATTGCCTAACCTCTCGGCCACCCTGGCGTTGGCAGAGCCTGTCGAAATTTTCAAGTGCTTCTTAACGCTGTAATGCCGCGTTGCTTTCATCAATGTTATTGGGATTACACCCTCAACACTCGAAAGAAATACTATTGCAAGTATTTAACAATCGAAAGATGAAGCTTGCAAATACGATAAATTATTGTTTTTAATTTATTTATGTATGTGTAAGATGTTCAGTGTTTCCAACGGATTACAACCCAAAGACTTCGAACTCAGAGTTAACAGGCTTCTCCTGGGTGAGCTCGCTCCATCATCAACTCTGTCTGCGCCACGTCTGGCTTAGTCTAGAGCAGGGGTGGCCAACCGGTCGATCATTTTGTCCAGTCGATCGTGGCAAGGCAAAAATATGAATACGTAGAACAGACTGCGCAACGTACCTAATCAAGTATGTAGTTGGTAGACCCTACAGGGTGTCGTCAGTGAACAGTAGATCTTGGGTCTAACCAAGTTGATCACCCTTGGTCTAGAGTCAAGAGCAAACCCATTTCGATTTGTTTTTAAAATGTACCTATTGGAATTGACCCTATTGTTGACCCCGTCATGAAATGTCATTTACCCAAAGGGTAAAAACGGGACCCTTTTATTGAGCCTTCGCTGTCTGTCTGTCTGTCATTGTTTCTCATGAACCGTCATAGCTAGACCGTTGAAATTTAGATGATGTATTTCTGTTACCGCTAAGACAACTAATAAATACAAAAATCAGAATAAATAAATAACATATTCGAATGTTTTGCTGCTTTTTTGCTTTTGGTAATTAAAAGACACAACAACTTTTTTACCATTTTGATACCGAAAGTTTATCAATCACACGAACATACAAACATACACAGTTTAAAGTAGTAACCATACACCGCCATACAATTTATTTATAATTTCGTTAACCTCTCGAGCGACAGGTCCTGTCGTGACACTATACATGATTTATTTGTGTCTGTATGTCATCGCCTGTAATTAAAATTACAAATTGCTTTGAAAGGGTATATTGAGTTTTTAGTTAATTGATTATTAGTGTTGAGTGAGTTACTGAAGTGTTTTTTAAAAGTGTAATAACGCTTTTGTATCCGTTTTTAATAATATTACCTATATTCATTATTACTTATGTATTGCGCGCACACTTGTGCACTATAATATGTCCCGCGCAGCTGGCTAATCTCTGTTGAGATAGGCCGCCGTAGTCGAAATTTGGCTAGGAGAACATTATTATTATTACTTATGCAATGGTTTCCTGGAGGTCATCACCGACAGTGGGGACTGTCCACTAGTCAAGCATTGGTGCTACATAACTCAATCGCTTTTAGATATTAAGTACTAACACTAGTTGATAAGTTTTCTGTATTTCTTCTTCTTTTACTAATTTTTAAATGGATTCATGTTGTCCGATATATATATTTTTTTTTAAATTTATTAATGGGCGACTCGGAGAGAAGATGGCAGCTGGAGGGTCCGGAAAAACCGCGAGATCGAGGAGCTCGTCGCCGAATCCAACATCTTGGGAGAAGCCAAACCCAGAGACTCCGTTGGATGGGCCATCTCGAAAGAATGGGGGAGGATCGTAGCGTCAAAGCAGCGTATCTTGGAATACCTCGAGGCCGCCGCCCCGTCGGCCGGCCTAGATACCGCTGGAAGGACGCCGTCATGTCAGGTCTGCAGGAACTACAAGTTACTCGTACAGACTGGCAAGAGGCGGCGCAAGACCGCATCAGATGGCGTTCTCTTGTGTCGGAGGCCAAGACACACTTTGGGTCGCTGCGCCAAAGGAGTAAGTAAGTAAGTATTAATGGGCGACGCCAAAGTAATCATTGAATTCAGGTCAAAAAAATAATAGACTAGTTATTTATTTACCTACTTCGTTGCAATACCGCAATAATTATTGTACTCGATTTTTTGTTTCGGTTTTCTGATGTATATAGGTACTAGTATCATAGTAAATAGAGAAAGAAATAATACTTAGTTCTGTGGATAAATGAAAGCTGAAAGTTTGTGATGAAGACGAGTATAAGTTAAGATAAAGATACCTTGCTTGTACACCTCAGACAGTAGTACAAAAAAACAATTTAAGTGGTCTTATTGGTAACAGCAATTTTTTTCAGAAACATTCGGATACCTCCTCCAAAAATTATTTTTCAATCTACAATATTTTTGTTTTGATTTTTTTTGGCAGGGTTCCAACACAAAAAAATTGCTTACCGAAAACAATAAAGAAATCACATTACTGACTTGCTGTATTAAATTTTGAAATTCATTAAATGTTGACTTAATGCTCGGATATTTCAACACAGTTATAAATGTACTTCAGGAGAACCAAGGTTTAAAATACCAATGGATAATGTTATAGTATTGCAAGTATTATAAAAAGGTGCTAGAGATCTCGAACCGGTACTTATCCAATAATATCTGTCGTGTGAAAACAAGACAATGGCAAATCACTTTATTATTGAATGGGAAAATCATTGTTTTTGCATAGTAGACTTACAATAGAGTAGCATCACTTCTTATATAACTTAATACAAAACATAGCTGAGAACACTCCCGACTAAATATCATTCACACAAAAAAAAACTAAATCAAAATCGGTTCATCCGTTCGGGAGCTACGATGCCACAGACAGACACACACACACAGAGATACGTCAAACTTATGACACCACGTCGTTTGTGCGTCGGGTTAACCCCCGACGCAAAAACAGAGTCCTATTTCGGCTAGGGCAAATCTCTACAGAGATTAGCCAGTTGGCTACACACAGTTGGTTGCACTAAAAAAAAAATGATTGGTTAACAGTAACCAAAATGTGGCTACTAGTAGGCCGTAATCTAGTGACTTGCGAATATTATATTTAACAAAAATTGACTTCCCTACAACGAAACCTTCAACTAACAAAACTAGTGTGGTTGATCCTTTTTTTCAGTGTGCGTAGTTACGCAGGAGATGTTACAGCAGGCCTGTGTATCTCCCCGCGTAGGTAGCAAAAACGTACCTACGCGCGGCGACCCTTACTTAGGGGCTAAAACAAGTTGCGTGTCGCTACCGGCCAGCGACACGCTCGCGCGTTTTATTCACCGGCGGCCGCGCGGCTACGTTCCTGGCTGGACGAGAATGAATAATGTACTAGAAAGAGGCGCTAGATGGCGTTAGAAGCTTCTCGTAGCAGTCAACTCTATCGCGTCGCGTGATATTACGTCACTGAATAGGTTTAGTGTATTATGAATCATATTCCAGAGCAATAAGTATGAAATTATCTTGCAATGGATTTTTGTATTGTTGACGACATTGAGTAGACATTTCTTTGAATACAATTGCTAAGTCATACTTCTGTACGAAGTACTAGTACTTATTCTGTGGTTACAGTGCTTGTGTGTGTGCAATACCATAGACGACAGGGTGTCCCATAAAGAACGTGCCAGACTGTCCTGGAGATAGCTCAGCATAGACCTTTCAAATAAAACTAACATGACTCTAATAAAAGTCTTATAGTTAGGGAGATAAAATGTTTGTAGATTCTTGTATGAAGAAAACAAGAAACTGGCATTATCTACCAAACCATGACACTTTTATACGCGTCATCTTATTTTTATTTAAAAACAGTCTCCTGTGTTAGTCTGGCGTGCCATTTTTGTATAAAATATGGCTATATCCAAAACAAAAAGGCTGTTTTAGAGATCTGAAAGGTCAATGGCTAACCTAACTCCAGTGTCAGTCTGGCACGCTCTAATTGGGACACCATGTGTATATTCGTCCATGGCAATACACAGGCGCTCTCTGTTTCTTCACTCTCATGGTTTGGTGAGACAGCATTCGACATGACCGGAGATATCAGGCGCAGGATCAGTAAGGGAGTACCACTGCAAACTTCTCAACTCCGAGCTATTTTTGAGTAACTTCAAGGCAGATAAACGCAGTTAAAAGTTTGTTGATAAGGGCCTGTCACTTTGGAAATTTATGGATGTCTATGTTCAGCAGTGGGCCTCCTATGACTCATTATGATGATGTGAGGTTATAATAACGAAGATCGTCTTGGTGTAGTGGTTCGCGCTTCAGACTACAAAACCAGAGATTGCGGGTTCGAATCCCACTAGGGACAAACGTTTTTGTATTGAGCACGAGCATTTGTGCCTAAGTCATAGATGTTTTTATGATGATGATGAGGTTATAATAACGAAGACTAGGTGTAGGGTAAAATCGTGATGGACGCCCCAGTGGTACAGATGCCCCGATTTTAATTACTCTAGTTTCGCAACAACAATACATAGCGTGTTATTTTATTTATCTATCGAGAGACTTTCCAACTACCACCAAATGGATCGTGTCTCATGTCTCTGTGCCATTGCATGGGACGGCTAGGTACGATTAAAGTTTTTTTGGGATAGATGGCCTATTTCTTAGCGAGTCGTCCATCATTAACGTTATTTATATTAAATTGGCAACTATCCCGTATATGGGATAGATATCTCAAAATTTAAAGGTCTGCAATAATCGGTAATACTCTGCAAATGTCAAAGGTAATATTTTTCCTTTCATAAATTCAAAGATAAAATACGAAGGTACTTTCGTAGATTTACAAATAAAGGAATGTAATAATTGTACAAGGAGATATAACATATTTTCATTAAGTGTTGCATCTGTCCCGGTTTTACCCTAGTGGTTCGCGCTTCAGACTACAAAACCAAAGATTGCGGGTTCAGATCCCACTAGAGGCAAATGTTTTTGTGATAATAATAAATAATGCATTTGTAGGGTCATGGATGTTTATAAAACGTATTTATGTTTGTCTGTGTAAACTTAGTCGCCATAGCACCGAGCTCACGCTCATTTTGGTATGATTGTTGAAATTAATTTATTTAGTTTTGGAAATACTGATACTTTTTCCGTTGTATCGCAACGGAAATACATTCCGTTGCAACGATTGTACGATCTCGAATGTTTCGAGAGTTTCTAGCACTTAAGTGAAAAATCTAGAGTCATTAATGAAACAATGCAATGATAATGATAGATTAGTGAGAGCTCTGGATTGCCAGTATCGAGCTATCAGAAACGTCCATTAATAGCAAACAATAAAATAGGTCAAGCTTGTATCGGGCACGACCAAGTGTAGGGTTCCGAACATAATAGGAAACGGCTACAGTGTGCCCTAAACAAACACAATATTTTAAAGACTGGATACTTAAAAAGAGACGAGAAAATAGTTACTATTTAGTCAGCGTACCGTCGGCCGAGATTGCGGTCAAATGTTCTACATTTTTCTAAATACCTACATAAAATGGAAAACTGTCATAAAGACTGACTGACATATTAACCCACAGCCCAAACTACTGGGATTAGAAACTTGAAATTTTGCACCATGTTTATGGAAGCATGGTGCAAGTAAAAGTGAGCATTTCGGAACGATTTCTGAAAATTCTTCCCTTAAGGGGGTAAAAAGGGGGGGGGGGGATTTGTATGTAACTCAGTTACGTACCTACATACAACAGTTTTTGAGCTAAATCGATGAAAATTAGTATTAGTAGTAGTAGCTATTTGGTTAGAAATTAAGAATGACGTATTCAGGATTTTTGAAAATTCAATCTTTAAGGGGGTGAAAGTTAGTATGGGAAATTCGACATTTGCGCGGACTGAGTTGGAACCGCTAGCCATATCATATTAGTAAAATGACATCTCATTTTAACCACTAAAGCCTACTTAATAGCCGTGATAGTTTTCATTTTAAATTCATTACACCTACAAATATAACCATTATATTATGTACCTATTCTCGAATCCCGATTTTTTTCCCGAAATACGCGAATCCCAACAGAGATTAACCAGGTGCACAGGAGATATTATAGTGCACATGTGGATGCGCAATACACAGGTGCACTCTATGTTCCTTCACTCTCATAGCTCGGTGAGGCGGCAGCCCGACATGACCGGAGAGAGATCAGGCGCAGGACCAACGGCTAATGTGCTTTCGAGACACAGGGGTGTCAACACCACCTACTTTCTGACCCTGAGCTGATTCCAAGGTTTTTCAAGACATAAAAACCCGGAAACTAATTTCGGTCTGACCCGAACTCGGGACCTCGTAAGCCAGGTTGCGTACACTAGGCCAACGAGGTAGTCAACTATTATAGGCCTACGCCTGGCATACGAGTACTATGCAGTTGCAATAAGGGTGATATCGTAGTAAAAATATAATATAGTCTGATGTGGGCCACTGTACAGTCGGAAACATAGGTAACATATGACCAACGAAAACGTAGTATACGCAGTGGCATCCTATGCGGTTGCAATAAGACTGATATTCCAACAAAAATATAATATAATCTGATGTGGGCCACAGTACAGTCGGCAACACAGACAACCTATGTAAACTACGAAAACGTAGTGTACGCAGTGGCATCCTATGCGGTTGCAATAAGAGTGATATTGCAATAAAAATATATAGTCTCACTGTACAGTCAGTAGCACAAGTAACCTTTGTGAACTACTAAACCAGTTTTTGTTTCGTAGAGGTCTGAAGGTTAAAGGGGGGTAATCTGACGTGGTGCCGACTGTACATTCCCAAATAGTTCCAGAGCCCCTGGAATTCCAGGGTCTTCCAAGCCCCCCCTTATCAATAATTGGCGAGTGTGATGTGGCGAGCGGCCTCTTATTAATATGCCCTTATCGCTTCTGAAGCTGAGCGTTGGAATAGCGTGGACATGGCCTGTCATAAACGCTTAAGGTTTTATTAAACAAATATTTAACAAAGTGAGGCCTTTTCTATACTAATATTATATAGAGGAAAGATTTTTTTGTTCGTTTATTTGCATCGAATAGGCTCCGAAACTACTGGAATGAATTAAATGAAATTTGGCATAGAGATAGTTTGAGATACTGGGAAAGACATAGGCTACTTTTTGTCGCGATATAAAATCATCAGGGGGGTGAAATGGATGAAAATTTGTATGGAAAATCCGACTTTTGGGGCGGGCGAAGTCGCGGGGAACTGCTAGTTTAATTATAAGACTGCAATTTTTTTAAAGTTTCACACACCCTTTCCTACTCTGTATCATTAATTCATAGTGTTTTAGCCGCTGATCGTTCAGAAAACTAATTTGCGTTTGCATGTGAATTCAGTTAAAATAACAGTTTCATTATGTTGAGTTGTATTTCTTTCTTAGTTAAATTAATATTGTTATCATAGTTTTCTAATGGTTACAGTAAAACTAGGTTGATTTTTAAATCATTGATAGATTACTTTTTGATTTCTGAACGTTCTCAAATACAGCGATAGATATTGCCATCATTTTTTTTGTCATTTATGTAGGCCCACAGGGGGGGCACTTATACGCGTCCCAACATATATTTTTTAAGCCCTACCACTGCTTCGGGACAAATTGTGGGCATTATTGAATGTGTAACAATAAAAATATTTTTGTTCATCAAAAAACGACAAGATATATTTTTTTAAATATTTTTAGGGATTTTAAGCGATTTTACGTCATTTTATGGTTGCCTGTACAAGACATGGCCAAAATTGTAACATCTCATTTAAACTGACCGTCTAGATTCCGCGGCATGTCCATATTACTATATCTTGCGCGCGCGCCGTCGTGTGTGGTCCGCGGTGCGCTCCACCACCGCCATTATTTTTTATTTATTTATGTTTGTGGGATCTTATTAGATCCAGCTTTCTTGTTGGACTTTAAATGTATTTGCATTACGTTATTATGATGTTGGTATGAACTATGGAATGTGTTATGTGATATATTTGACTGAAGACGTGCCCCGGATTCGCACGGACCAGTTTAAAAAAAATACAAATGTCACTCTGATGATGATATATGAAGGTGGCTCAAGAAGCAATTTTAGAACATAGAATCATTGAAGATTCTATGTTCTAAAATTACTTCTTGAGCCACCTTCATATATTTTCATCTCCTTTTTTACCCCAAAGGGACGATAACGAAAAATGAGAGACTACCGACAATAGAAAAATTAAACAGTATATTGATTATGATGAAGGGATGATGCATGATTTTCTACATACAAAATAATACAAATTCAAAACCAAAAAATGCCACAGCTTTCAAGTGACAATATCCATCGCTTGTTACCAACAGATAATAATTATTTATGACTTAATATTTTAACGACAATGTATAAGAGGGAAAGAAAAAAAAATGTTTTTTTATTAATATTTTTTTATAATAATAATAATATTTTATTTATTTTAGGCTACAGACTACAAAGTAATACAGGCCCATAGGATAAATACCTTACAGACTAACATACATATGAATTATAAAAAACGAATAAAACACTATTTAACTAACTACACGAGCGACTAGAAACGACGCGCGCGGTGTCGGCTGGCAGTCGTCCCCGGAATCTTCGAAACACGACTCCCTGCGGCCAGAAGTCCTCCTTCATGAAGGTAACCAGATGATGGGTTGGTTCTCTCACCACGAACGAACTAAAATTCACTTTGTGGCTAGATTCCAACCGTTTTATAAATAAAGAAATACATTTTGTGGACTGCAATAGGTTGATATGATGATTATATTTTTATGTACACGCATAGTTAGATTTAAAATCCACCAGAATCTTGTCAAAGTGAAAGTGAAATTGTGCTGTTGACTGTCAGTTTCATACAGTACAATCTAAAGTCAGATTTTTGTTACATGGCGAATATTGTAAATTTCTCTTGACATTTCTCTTTGTCAAAAAAAAGATAAATACGAGAATAATGACCTAATAAGGCAATTTATCATCTAACACATAAAACATTTTTATATCTAAGTATAATGTTGATTATGTAATTGTTTTCATTGATAAAATAAAATCTAATTTTTGTTCAAATAACAAAATTTTGTTATTTTAAATAAATTAATTATTTAAAAAAAATGCAATTTCTACATCAAAAGGTAAAAAAATATCAGTAATTAAGAAAAAAATATCATATTTTAAAAGTCAAAAATGATTGTTGACAAAATGGATGTTACAGACACTTGATCTAAGCTACATACCAAACATTATGTAACTGAAGTCATGAGAGATTACTTAACACCATCAAAAGTTGCGGTGTTCCTTTTAA
The DNA here is from genome assembly GCA_949316185.1 of Pyrausta nigrata. Taxonomy (NCBI): domain Eukaryota; kingdom Metazoa; phylum Arthropoda; class Insecta; order Lepidoptera; family Crambidae; genus Pyrausta; species Pyrausta nigrata. The sequence continues at coordinate 7,976,783 of OX438962.1, forward strand.
AAATACTTTCAAAAGAGCATAAAGTTAAATCACCGTTATTATCACCAATCAGCTTATTTACCGAGCCCCAAGGTTTGCCGACGACTTCCGATGTTTGCCGAGCTATCCCGATGTTGGCCGAAGCACTTCAGTCATGATCTACTTGCTAAGTACTCCTGTTTGGAGTTTCCATACTTCTAACGGGAGCACTTTTAAGTGGAAACGCTAACTTGCATTACTTGATTATAGAGGGTGTTATTTACTGCCTCGTTGGTCTAGCGGTCAGCACACTGATGTATGTCTAAGAGTTCGAGTCCCGGGTCAGGGCATAATTTGAATTTTCGGTCTTGAAACAACTTGGAAACAGCTCGGAGTCAGGAATTTAGCAATGATCTATGATATCACTGTAAGCACGTTAAGAGTATTCCGAACTTCCTCAGCGCACTTTGAGAGAGAAGGAACAGAGGGTGCACCTGTGTATTGCACATACTTGTGACTGCCTCGTTGGTCTAGTGGTCAGCACGCTGGGTACTATCCACGAGGTCCCGGGTTCGAATCCCAGGTCAGGCCGAAAGTGATAGGTTTTTCTGTCTTGAAATAACTCTGTTGGTGGTGTTTACACTTCCGTGCCTTGAAAAGCCATTGGTCCAGCGCCTGATCTCTCTACGGTCATGCGCACCCACTTGTGCACTAATAATATCTCCGCCGCAGTTGGCTAATGTCGCTTAAGATTGGCCACGGTAGTCTTTTTTTATTTGAAAGGTTTACTCTTGACTCTAGACAAAGCCAGACGTGAGATAGACAGAGTCGACGGTGGAGTTAGTTCAACTAGAAGGTTCTGGCACTCCCACCCGCCGTCGGAACACAGCAAGCTGCTTGGCGCTGGGCTCCGGTGGGGTGGTAGCTACCAGGTGTGGCACCTAACGGAGCCTACCACCGCTGATAGGATCGTTCAGCCACCATCACTAACTAGAGGTTGTGTTGTCGTTGTCGTGGACCATAAGGAGGTAGATTCTTCACCACCCCTAGTTTCCGAACTATCGAAAAATTGGCTAGGATGACATTATTGTTTTAATTTCATCACCATCATCCTAGCGTTATCCCGATTGTGCCCTCGCACGCGAAGACCCAGGGTCCGCTGACCATGATCCAGGATTTGGCAGATCAGATAATTACAGTAGAGCGACTGTCATCTGAACTCCGTCACTCTGTTAAGGGGAACTTGACCGGTTTTGGATCATGGTTACACAGTTGCCTGAATATGCAGGTTACCTCACGATATTAACCACACCGTGAGAGAATCGGAGTGAAACAACTAATGTACATAACTCAGAAATAGTCATTGGTACATGGCGGCACGTGGGATCGAACCCAGGTTCTTCCGCATGAGAGGCAACTTTCTAGCCCCGCGCCACCGACGCACCAATTGAAGCAATGAGGGTCATATCAGAGAGTTCTGATAAAACACCCTGTGTGCGTTAGAGCTTTAAAATCGTTCAATGGAAATTCTGTTCATTTTTATGATAGTAACAGGGGCAATGTTTAAGCTTGTTCAATATAAAAAGGATACATATTGACAGGAAACATCACCGGCAATTAGAATCGTTAGGCCTTTTGTTTTAGAAGTTAGTTCCCTGTTCAAAGTCGATCACAATGGTTAAACAAAAAAGGATGTTTTTTTGGAAATGATAGACGTGAGTCAGAGAGAGGTGTTCAAAGTTTTTTTTCAGACGTCCTATTTATACCTTAGATGAAATACACTGGGATGCACAGGACCTACACGTCTTACAAATCAAAACCTAGACAACTGATAGTTCAATCAAATAACAGTTAGTTTTGCATAACTGGTTATCAAATGATGATATCTCTCTCTTTAATCGCTTCCTCATGACTGAGGATCGGGTTCTGTATCAAGGCTGCATTTTGTGCTGATGATTTGCCTCCACCGGTTACTGTCCAGCGCGCTTTTTACAACCTCGTGGAACTTGGAGGAGGAAGTTTCCTTTACTTGATCGGTCCATCTTGTCGGTGACCGACCGCGCGGTCTTTTGCCTTCCGTGTTTCCAACCAAAATTATTCTTTCTAGGCTATCACCACCTCTGCGCATTATTTCGGCCACACATATGCGAAAATGTGATCTGATGATTTAGTAACATTAAAGTTTCAGCGGCAGTCAAAACTTAATCTACAGTGATTTTGTGTTGTGAGTTTATCTAAGCGTGTACTTTTTTTTACAGCAGCCAATCTTAACAGAGATTCACCGTCTCACCGAATTATGAGGGTGAAGGAACAGAGAATGCCCTTGTGTATTGCGCACACACTTGTGCACTACTTTTAATATCTCCCGTTTTAATAGTTGGCTAAACTGCGCGGGAGATATTAAAAGCAGTGCACAAGTGTGTGCGCAATACACAAGGGCACTCTTTGTTCCTTCACCCTCATAATTCGGTGAGACGGTGAATCTCTGTTGAGATTGCCTTATCCATTCTTGTCACTCCACACGTAAGAAACAAATATCTATAGGGGAGGCCTATGTTCAGCAGTGGACGTCCTGCGGCTGACAATGATGATGAGCCGAAATCCGGACAGAAGAGTATCGTGTCACCAACGCAGCGGTGTGGCGTCACCCTTAACCAAATTCCTTATCAAAACTCTCAAGAAAATTTTACTCCGGAAGCTTATTAAGAACTAATTAAAACAAACAATTATTGGAAACCGAGAGCTTTTTAAGCTTTTCCTGTCGGAAGCTCTACACTTCTTATAAACCACATCAGTCAAATTATCAAGCTCTTACGAAACCGATTAAAAGCGATTCTATTATAGAGAGGCGTTAAACAAACATTTTGGTTTGGAAACATACGAAAGGTAGTTGGCGACGGGAGCGCTCCTTGTAAAAGCCCTCCTCTGAAAAGACAAAACGAACAAAAAGTTCGCTAAATAGTTATAAATATAAATTGTATGTATGACTTAATTATGTCGAAATAAATGAATAATAATAACCGACCCAAGTTAGAAGATTTACTTTAATCTGGGTACTTTGTGTATCCAATACCCATTGAACACATAAAATTTGACACTGGTAGCCGTGTCTACCATGGGCTGTTCAATAGATAAGAAAATGGCTGGGACGATCTGAATCTTGGATTACAAATCTCGTTATTGACGTTTAAGGAAAAAGAATACATCATCATATCAGCCTATTGCAGTCCACTGCTGGACATAGGCCTCTCCAAGACGGCGCCAACTTTCACGGTCGTCCGCTTCTCGCATCCAGCCACCACCGGCCACCTGTCAGAAGAGTATAACCAGCCATTGTGTCTAGTTTTTGTGGACTACGAAAAAGCCTTCGACTCCGTCGAAACCTGGGCTGTTTTGGAATCCTTGCAGCGATGCCAAGTCGACTGGCGGTATGTGGAGGTGCTGAGAGGCCTGTATGATATGGCAACGATGTCTGTCCAAGTTCAAGGTCACAAGACAAGACCCATCCAGCTGCTCAGAGGTGTGAGACAGGGGCCCGTTATTTCCCCGAAACTGTTCTCAAGTGCACTGGAGGATGTCTTCAAGACTCTTGACTGGGAGGAATTGTGCATCAATTATTTTAATAATTCTCTTAAAAATCTTTGATTTTTTTAAAATTCGTGTGTGTAACAGATTACTTTGAAATATTTCTGGCTACCGTTTTTCTTTCAGACGCGCAATTATAATAATAATAATAATAAATTGTTTCAACAAACACACCAATTACCTAGCCCCAAACTAAGCGTGAGCTTGTGCTATGGTGACTAGGATAACGGATAGAAATACTTAAATACATATAAACATCCATGACTTAGGTACAAATGCTCGTGCTCATCACACAAACATTTGCCCCTTGCGGGATTCGAACCCGCAACCGCCTGGTTTAGAAGTCCGGTGCGCGAACGACTACACCAAGACGGTCGTCTCGAATTAGGTTTAGGTTTAAAGAATTTATTCTCATAAGAAATTTACATTTCACTTAAAATGAGATAACTACTACTAAATTTATACATAATATAATAATTAGTCGTCGCAGCTCGCTGTTATGTGTATTTTGAGTTTGCGCTTAAACGTTTCCACGCTCTTACATTTCTTGATGCTCTCTGGCAAGTTGTTATATAGCTGTACTCCCTCAAATAGTATGGTCTTTTTACCGTAGTTCGTTCTCGGAGTAATTAGCTCTAGTTTATTCTGTTTACGCAAGTTATGTTTATTAGTTTTTATATTCAAATCCAAATTTGATTTTATTGTTTTAGTTAAGATCTTTTTTATTAAAATGCATATGTTATAAATTTTAATTTGATTAAGATTAAATATTTTTGTTTTATTATATAATTGTATTGTAGCAGTACGGAACGGATAATGGAATAACACTTTTATTATTTTATTTTGAGTTCTTTGTAAAGAGTTCAAGTTAGATGACGCAGCAGATCCCCAAATTTCCACTAGGTATTCTAAATGTGGTTTGACTAGTGTGATGTATATGACTGGTTTAATTGTTTTCGGAATACAATGGGATACCTATCGAAGTGCTCCTAGCAATCATGTTAATTTGGATTGGACGCGCTCAATGTGCGGTCTCCATGTTAATTTATCGTCAATAAGTAATCCTAGGTACTTTTCCTGGTGAGATATGTTTATTAATGAAAGCGTCAAAACACAAAAAGTTAAAATAAAAAAAATTGTCTAAATTTATTATTTTTGCAGTTATTACATAATTTACTTAAGTACCTATTTAATTACTTAATCAGCAAACAGCTTGTATCAAAACGCTCGCAATTTTGCTCCGTGTGTTTTCAGTATAAATCGTTTGGCCGTACAATCGCAGCCGGGATCAAAAAATGTATTGGTGCAAAGCTCTCGGTCTATTACAGTTGTGTAGCGCGACCTACGAGTTTGATACTTGAGCTAAATTATGATCTTGATACTTTCAGAATAGGCGTCATATTTCAAACAGTAAGTAAAAATGTTTAAGGAGCTTAAACTGATTTAAACTTACGAACAAAAAAAACCGGCCAAGTGCGAGTCGGACTCGCGCGCGAAGGGTTTCGTACCATTAACTTAAAACATTAGACAGTATAGGCAAAAAAAAGTATATATTTTTATTTTATTTATAATTTCAAAAGTATGCATCACAGGATACCCGAAACAATTTTAAATAAGAGTTTCCGCGCCTGTTTCTTTACGTGAGTGATTTGAAGTTTATAGGTCCAAGACTTTAGAAATTACAGGGGGGGGGGGGGGGACCGTGTAAACGACTTTGGCGGGCTATATCTTGCAAATGGTAAAGCTGATAAAAAAGTGTTGTATGGAAACCCTACCTTATTTTCATAGTCCTTTAAATTTTATATTATTTTTAAAATATTATGAAACGCATGACAAACATTTTGAGATAGTCTCGATCAAAATTAAACTATTGTATATAACATAACTCATATCGATTCTGAATTAAGCTTTTTATTTTTATTATCAAAATAATATTTAAGTATTAGTAGTACCAACCTAACAACAATAACACCGCAAAAACCCGCCAAAAGCCATAGACAAGTCATCGACATTATTAAAACATAACCTAATTGGTGTCTTGTATCTTTAATTAAAAAAAAGTTCGCATAAAAAAGGTTACACGTAAAAAAACTTCTAAATGATCAAGACATTGGACGCGTAATCAAGGCATTGTACGGATACCTCAACTTGGGTGGTCTAGAGCTGGTTGTACGTTTGTCCCTTTCACTCTTACGGGGAAAGGGTTAAGCGGTCTCGCTCGCCCCCTCACTTTAGTGGTCAAAGATTATGTAAATTAGATGAGCCATTATTATTGGTTTTGCTTACTGCCTCCGTTTAAAATTGTCTCTGAATTTGTAAACTAGTTTTATGAAATGCAATTGTTTATTGTAAATAGTTTTATGCAAATTATTTATGCCAAAGATTATGTGGAATGTTTTGAAATTGTTTATTGTTCCAATTTATTTGAACAGTTGGTGATTAAATATTGCTTTCTTCAGTCAATTGCAGATAATGTTTTAATGACCGTTTTAGTGTAGTGGTGCGTTCTCCGGGTTAGGAAACCAGCGTGTGGTTGTAGGTTCGTATCCCGCAAGGGGCAGATATTTGAGTGATGAGCACAACCATTCTACCTACTTATAATTGTTTTTATGATTTAAGTGTAAGATTATAGCGTATTTTTAGGTAAAATATTGTAATTTCATATCGCAATCTGATAACGCGATGTTGCCAGTGACGAGTATCTGACAACGGTATTATAACGTTACCAGTTATTTTATAGTCTGTGCACCTAACTTTTTAAACATGGCTGACAGATACTCCTCACTTGCCATCGAGCGGTTGACTTGAGCAGACTATTTAAGAAGCGCCAATACGTGAATAAATCCAAGAAAATCTCGTCGATCGTCGTTTCATTTCTGAGTTTGAGACCTGATCTTTCATAAGCAATTGCTTTGGAAGTTTATACGAAAAAGCTCAGTTTGAAAAGCAATGGATCAGATAGTGAGGGGTCGTGGGGTTTGACTGTCGATGATTTTTTGTGATATTTGTTTTAGATTTGACTTACTCTATTATGACGGCAATAAATTATTTTTTATTTCATTTAATTGATTTTAAAAATGTATATGTACATAGCATGATTTTATCTGTTATCATAGTCTCCATAGCACAATCACACGCTTAGTTTGGGGTTAGGTAGTTGGTGTGATTAATGAAATATTTTGGATACCTATAGATACATGTGGATAAGATATTTATTTATTTCATGTCTATTACGTAAAGATATTACGCTATTATCTGTGGTATTAGTCGTTAAGCCTAGTTAGAGGCCCTAGGGCGGCTTGATAACATCGGACAGTAATGTTTGTCACTTGCCTTACATACACCCCTCCACCAATCCGCACTGAGCCCGTGTGGTGGAGTATGGCTCTTACCTCCTCATAGTTGAGGTGAGGCCTTTTCCCAGCAGTGGGATCCAATAGGCTGACTTTACTACGTAAAGATATTGAAAATTTTCTACAGCCGTGCCTTCGGGTTAAGAAGAAATTAACGAGATTGGTGACAAAGTGAAATAAAGATGATTATTAAAGGTATCATCGCGCTCTATTCCTGTACTCAAAGGTTGTCTGGAAGAAATCGTTCTAAGCGATAAGACCTTATTTTTTTTAGTTTAATCTAAGGTTTTTTAGTTTAACATAATTTTCCAAAATACAATCTCAATCGCACGCAAAATTAAAATCTTCAAAATAATTATTAGGCATAATAATGTTCCATCCTTAAGTCCAAAGTTTATTTTTCACATTGTCGTATCTGTAAAATTTATAATCCTTGCATTTCACCTTTCAACATTAGCCCTTTCGCGAATTTGCTGCTACATCCCTTTCTTTCTACCACACTATCTGTCTCTGTTCCCCGTGCTCCTGTGACCTTTCCCGATATGCCCCATCCCTTTTTAATTGCTATCAAATTATTCGCTATCTCTCTCTGTCGACATGAAAGTTATTAAATCCTTATTAATGACACTATATTTGGATGTATTATGTTTTATGGCAAAATTAACGTTGTTTTATTACGTATGAATGTCTGTAGAAGGTCTGGAATTGATTCCTGGCCAAGACACTGGCTTTTTAAACCTAATATTTAAAAACATATTGGACAATATCACATACTAACATTGCTTTGATCTCAAAGTAATATGCTTAAACACTTGTGTTATGGAAATCAGAAGCAACGGTGGTACCACAACATCAGACCCAAGAAAATATAGAAAATATGGTTTTCTATATTGACCCGGCCGGGAAATCGAACTTGGGACCTCAGAGAATGAGACGTCGTGAAAGCTGGCAACGCTGGCGTTCGAACCACTAGACCTGTGCTTTTTTATTTATTTATATTTTAAATTCGCCGTCACATATACAGGTTGTCCCAAAAAGTGCGTGCCAAACTGACGCTGAAGATAGCTTAGCTTAGACCTTGCAGAATAACTTAAAAAAAAAGGTTTTTAGTTTGGAAAATAATGCCACTTTTTTGTCCAAAATTGGCAACCGCCATGTCGCAATGACGTCCGAGATAGCTAGCCATAGGCACCTTTAAATCAAATAACATGACTCTAGTAAAAGTGTCAGTTTGGGAGATACTGCAATTTCTTGTAATCTTCATACAAGAAAAATATAAAAAAAATTGCATTGTCTTTCAAACCATAAGACTTTTATCTGAGCCAAGATATTTAGTCGTTAAGCCTAGTCAGAGGCCCTAGGGCGGCTTGATAACATCTGACAGTAAGGTTTGTCAAGTGATAAACCTATAAGGCAAGTGCCTTATAGACACCCCTCCACCAATCCGCACTGAGCCAGCGTGTGGCTCGTGTGGCTCGTACCTCCTCATAGTTGAGGTGAGGCCTTTTCCCAGCAGTGGGATCTAAATAGGCTGACTTTATTTAAGTTATTTTTATTTAAAAGGTGGTCTATGGCTAAGCTATCTCCAGTGTCAGTTTGGCACGCTCTTTTTGGGACACCCGTATTAGAATAAGACAAATTTCTAGTGTTGCCCTTTCCGCCTTTCTCTCCTCTCTCCATAGCACTTCCGTTTTGGCAGGAAAAATCTTTAAACATTCTCACCAGCTCTCTGAGGTAAGAGAGGCGGAGGAGTTTTGGCAAGGTCTCTGTCCTAGTGTAGACATCCCAAAGGAACGTCATCAACAAAAACTCTGGGATGTCCCTCTTGCGAGAGAGACCTTCAATTCTTTACTTCAAAATTCTGTCAGTGATTGTAGGGTCAAACTGAAAGTTCTTAGAACTGGCCACTTATAAACAATATAATAAAAAAAATATTCTAAAATTTGAAAATAGAACTCTTTGCCAATATTACTGAGTATATATTTCATTCATTTGTCATTTGTTTTACGACTTGGCGGCAAATTGAAAATTGTCTGTGTCACGTCAAAATGAATTTAACACGAGAAAATTTTCGTGCAATGATTTTTTATGACTTTCGATGTCATTTAAGTCAACAAGAAAGTTATGATAGACTACGATTGGCCTTTCACGATGAAGCCCCATCTCGTGCGACTGTTTACAACTGGTTTAATGAGTTTAAACGTGGTCGCACTAATCTCACTGATGATGTACGTGAGGGACGGCCTTCTACGGCGACGACTGAAAATAACATCTGTGTTGTGCGGCGTATGATAGAGACTGACAAAAGAGTGACCTATCAGCAGATTCGGACAAGCTTAGGCATCGGTATGAGTCAAGTGCACAAAATCCTCCACGAACATTTAGCGGTCAGGAAGCTTTGCGCCCGGTGGATACCTCATAATTTGACTAAGGCTCAAAAACTCCATCGTGTGGATTGATGCCGTAAAATGATTGAAAGATTTAACGGAGGTGACTCAAATGCTGTGTTCGACATACTAACAGGTGACGAAAGCTGGATTTACTGTTATGATCCTGAAACCAAAAGACAATCTGCTCAGTGGGTGTTTCCTTTCGAGGAGTTGCCAACTAAAGTGAAGAGAGATCGAAGTGCGGGAAAACAAATGGTGGCCTCGTTCTTTGGAAGGATAGGTCATTTCGCAACAATTGTGTTAGAGGATCAAAAAACAGTTTCTGCAGAATGGTACACTACCAATTGTTTGCCACTTGTCTTGGAAAAAGTTCGAGAGAAACGACCTCGCAGTAGGATCCTCCTTCACCACGACAACGCCTCGTCGCACACCGCCAAGCGAACGATCGACTATTTGGCGACATCAAACGTTGAATTACTGGGTCACCCGCCGTATAGCCCCGACCTCGCGCCTTGTGATTTTTATTTATTTCCAAAAATTAAAGAAAAACTTAAAGGAAAGCGGTTTATGAATGCTGAAGAAGCGGTGGCTGCGTATCGCGATGCCATTGAAGAGACCCCTAAGGACGAGTGGGCAAAGTGCTTTTCCCAGTGGTTCCATCGCATGCAGCGGTGTATTGACGTCAATGGACAATATTTTGAAAAGATATAATAAAACTAATAACTGGCTAATGTAATCAGTTTTTGATTTTCTAAGAACTTTCAGTTTGACCCTCGTAATCGTGCAAGGCTCTTGGCAGTTTCCTGCAAAGATTCAGGCCACTGGCTTCATGCTTTACCATCAAAAAATCTGGGCACCCTTTTTGATAGTGAGTCATTCCGGGTGTGTGTGGGTCTGCGCCTTGGTACTCCTATTTGTGAAGTTTTTACGTGTCCCTGTGGCAAGGAGGTCGACAAATATGGTCTCCACTGTCTTTGTTGCCAGCAAAGTGCTGGGCGTCTCGCACGTCACGCTACTCTTAATGACGCCATTAGGAGAGCACTTGCCATGTTCCTTCCACGTTGGAACCACGTGGTTTGGTCCGTGATGATGGCAAGAGACCCGATGGCCTCACGCTCATTCCCTGGGAGCGGGGTCAGGCCTTAGTGTGGGACGCAACTTGCGTCAGCGCTTAAAGCTGGAGTGGCGGCGGAGTTAGCTGAAAACGCCAAACGACGCAAGTATGCTTCACTGTCAAGTGATTATGTGTTTGCGCCGTTTGGCGTTGAAACTTTTGGACCGTGGGGACCATCCGCTAAATTACTTTTTGGAAAAATTGCACCTAAATTAAATTCTGTTTTAGCAAAAAGTAAAGCTGGCTCGTTCCTCGCTCAAAGGATAAGTATAGCTATCCAACGCGGTAACGTAGCCAGCATCCTCGCCTCCTTGCCTCAAGGACACGGGTTTATTTTTGATTAAGTAGGTTTTAAGTTTATTTATTTTTAATTCATGCATGTCTTTGTGTTTATTTTCTTTCATTAAAACTTTCTAACATTTTATAAGACAAGTATTGACTGCCTCGTTGGTCTAGTGGTCAGCACGCTGGGTACTATCCACGAGGTCCTGGGTTCGAGTCCCGGGTCGGGCCGAAAATGTTTGGGTTTTTCTCTCTTGAAATTACTCAGACACAGCTCCGGAGTCAGGAAGTTGGTGGTGTTAACACCCGTGCCTCGGAAAGCACGTTAAGCCGTTGGTCCTGCGCCTGATCTCTCTACGGTCATGTCGGACTGCCGTCTCACCGAATTATGAGAGAGACACACTTGTGCACTATAATATGTCCTACGTAGTTGGCTAATCTCTGTTGAGACAGGCCGCCGTATAGGCAGCTGCATTAGCATTAGTAAGGGGTTTTTAATATTTTTAACACTTACAGTGTACTTTCGTATTTATATAACTTTAAATAAGAAACCAAAAATTCGCACACGGCTAGGATTTGAACCCACGTCCTTAGGTTAACTGGGTCAATGACGTCACGCAATGACGTATCAAAAGAGACGAAGAATTTCGCGCGTAGCTCAGTTAGTTGGTAAGAGCGTTGGCCCAGTTAGTTAAAGGACCTGGGTTGAAATCCTTACCGTGTGCGAATTATCGGTTTCTTATTTAAAATTATATACATTAGTAAGGCGGTTAAACTTATAATAAAAGTATCAACAGCCATCCTTATTCAATCTCATGCCAACTCATTGTTTTCAAATTCGAATCACAACAGTTATATACCAGACATATCTCAATTCAATTAAGTTTACATATCCACGCTATCGCATCGAACGATCTGACATCGCGCTATCATATTTCAGATCAATTAGGAGACACTGGCTGTTTTGACAGCGGCTGTCACTTTGACAGCACGTCATCGTGACAGCGAGAATGGCGGGCGAACAATTAGGGCGTTGAGGTTATAGAGGCAAAGGTTATGTTTTGTGATTGGGTTTTAACACTTTTTTGTCGCTTTTGAATGGTCTATCAAATTTTAAAGGTAGTTTGAGGACGGGCTGTTTTATAGTTATACTAAATGAACGGATAAACCACCATTAGTTTGTTCTTATCCGACTGCGGAAGGAGGGTTATCATATTCAAGAGTATGTATGTACGTATAATTATTTGGCACGAGGTGTTGTTGAATTAGTCGAAATTGTAGTAGTGACATAGGCTAGATACATTTAAAAAATGGCGCCCGCAAATGGAAACAAAGGGAGAGGGGGATAGATTTTTTCTTTACCATAGCAATATGGGTATCAAATGAAAGCCAGTAAAAGAGACCATTTCAAAAATATAATAATTCTTGCAGTCAGGTCTGTGTTATGTATTTTCAATAACTATGTTTACTTGTTTATAGATAGATAGATACTCTTTATTGCACACCACACACAGTATCAATTTACATAATTGTGCATAGAGAAATACAATTCAGGCGGTATTGTTGCTGAAAGCAATTTCTTCCAGACAACCTTCGGGTAGAGGACAGTCCAAGATTAAATTAGGTCGGCGGTGAAAACTAACAGAATAAAGGGAAATGGGTATAGAATAAAAAAAAAAAAAAGACGATATAGGCATACATATACATAAATTACTAAGGCTATTAAATGTGTGTTTATTTTAAATTCCAAACATTTTTTTGTAATTATTGTACAAAATGGCGGACTTAATAACATCACCGTGGTCGAGTAGCTCGCATGTCCGTTTGTCGCCATCACTAAGGCCCCGGGTTCGATCCCCGGTAGGGTCAAATTTAAAAAACGTTGTTTCTGATTTTAAGGGTTCCGCACCCAAAGGGTAAAAACTGGATCCTATTACTAAGCCTATGCTGTCTGTCTGTCTGTTACCAGGCTGTATCTCATGAACCGTGATAGCTAGATAGTTGAAATTTTTACAGATGATGTATTTCTGTTGTTATAGCGAACAACAGAAAAAAAAATTATTCAACGGGGGCTCCCATACAACAAACATGGTTTTTTGCCGTTTTTTGCTCGATATTAATAATGGTAACAGGTAAACGCTTGAAATGTTCACAGAATATAAATATGTATATTCATTTTAAAAATAAATACTTAAATTAAAATTAAAAAAAATATTTAAGGTCATCCCATACAAAAATGTTTTTTTTCGTATATTGGTACGGAACCCTTCGTGCGTGAATCCGATTTGCACTTGGCGGGTTTTTCATTACACAAGTGCTTTAGCATACCTTGTACCTACATTGAGAAATGCACCAGTGATAATATTGTCCAATATTAATAATAGCAAAAAGCATTCTCTACCAGTCAAATATAAGGCTTTACGAGATGTAATAAATAATTGGGCTTTGCAATATAAAATCTCTACTCATATTCCGGAATAATAACGACAAAGACAGCACTCTACAAGTCATTAAACGTATCGTCATCTCTGTCACTCAGATAGATCTCAATGATGACCCCACGTCACAGAATCGATTAATCTGACATAAGCAAACGTATGAAAATCATACTATTTAATATACCAACTTATTACAAACATTTCAAATATTTTCAGTAATTCTTAACACATCGTTATAAGGTTGATTTTGCAATGTCTTTTCATTCGAGAACGGTAGGAGGACAATTGTTGAGAATTAAAAGCGATCGAATGGGTTCAATACGGGAATGAATTTTGAAAATAGAATGCGCAAGCGCCGGGCAATCAGCTGTTAGGGCTGTCACAAAACAATTCTATTATTTTGTAGGACTTAGGCCGAGTTGCACCTTAATTTCACCATAACTTCAACCTTAAAAGTAACCGGTGTTTTTGATGGAATTTGACAGATTTTGACGTTTGTAATTAATAACGTGTGTGCGACCCAGCCTTATACATTGCAGCCCCCCTAGGGTTAAGAATTGTAAAGGCCATTACAGATAACAAATTCAATAAGTAATGGCAATGCTTGGTAATCTTTTCCAATGTTTTCGGCGGACTTACTATTTTTTTACACATCTCGTAATTTTTGCTTCTTGTCATAAAATTAAAGGCGCCTGGTATGGCCCTATCAGAATGATTTGTGACTTTAGTAGCATGAACCTTACGAAGCACATACTTTAGATTATACTGATAGCTAAGATATATTCAATTCTCTATTTACCAAAACTCGAAACTCGCAAAACTAACAGCTGAAAATGGAATATCCAACCAGATTTTTTTTTGGTCAAACAGCTTATTAATTTCAGCCAAAACTATAAAATTAAGTGAGTTAATTTTGTAGCACCTCTTGCCAACCCTAACGACCAGCCAATCAGAGCGAGGCGCGTGCGCCTATCACCGGCAAAACAAACGCGAGCTGGGTGGTCGCTAATATATCAATTGGTCCGCCGTGTTGCGGGTTCGATTCCCGCGCGGTGCAAATGTGTAATGATCTCAAACATAGTGAGGCATTATAGTATAATTTGTTTAGTATAGTGGCGTTAGTAAGGCCAAAAATAACAACCGTCTAAATAGGAGGAATTATTCTAAAATCATGGTAGCTATAAAATTAGTAATTATGAGACACGGTTTTATAACCAAAAATAAACAAGTGTTGTAGTGCAAGTGTAGTAGTATAACCAAAAATAAACAAGTGTTGTAGTGCAAGTGTAGTAGTATAACCAAAAATAAACACCTGTTGTAGTGCAAGTGTAGTAGTATAACCAAAAATAAACAAGTGTTGTAGTGTGTAACAAAAATAAACAAGCCTTGTAATATTTAACAGGCGGCCAGTTTGAAATTAATGACACGTGTTTGACATTACATAAAGAACACCTACATTGGTTGTCAACAATGTGTTATTCATTTTTGGCGGAGAGTCTGGTCATTTTTTTTGTAATATCACCGACAATTTTGTTGTGACCATTGATAGTGCATTTAAAAGGAGAAAGATGTGTCATTAGCGCGCGCAAATTGAGCAATTTGCTCAATGTTGCATTTAAATTTCGTACACATATGACATTTGACACGTTAACGAACGTGTGCTCGGCGCATCAAAGTCGAATTGCCGTGCATTAGGAGATGACATGTCTACCTTTTTGTTAATACACTGACATTGGTCGTGTGACTGCCTTGTTTGTCTAATAGGTGCTAGCTTTTATCCACGAGGTCTCTGGTTCGAATCCTGGGTCGGTCCGAGTTTCTGTCTTGAAGTGATTCAAAAATAATCCAGCACCTTTATTAAAAACACCGGCCAAGTGCGAGTCGGACTCGCGCGCGAAGGGTTCCGTACCATTATCTTAAAACATTAGACAGTATAGGCAAAAAAAGTATATATTTTTATTTTATTTATTATTTCAAAAGTATTCATCACCAGGATACCCGAAATAATTTTAAATTAGAGTTTCCGCGGCCGTTTCTTTACGTGAGTGATTTAAAGTTTATAGGTCACAGACTTTAGAAATTACAGGGGGGGGGGGGGGGACACCGTGTAAACGACTTTGGCGGGCTATATCTCGCAAATGGTAAAGCTGATAAAAAAGTGTTGTATCTTATTTTCATAGTCCTTTTCAACGGTACCCCACACAAGGGGGTGCACTCAAAAAAAAAATTCACCCCCCCTTTACATGTATAGGGAGGTACCCTTAAAAACGGTTAATTTTAATTTTTTGTATTTTTAAAAATTAGATCTATATGTGAAGTATCCTCGAACCAAGTTACATGCTAATCAGTGCATAAGCGTAGAAGATATTCTGCTGTGACAGACTAGGACTGAACGATCTTATAAGGGTTCCTTGTCGGACTACGGAACCCTAAAAACGTTGGAATCTACAGATTTCGAATCCGGGAGACAGGTTTCCGAAGACGTCAAAAAAAAAGCGATTCTCAAACGTCGGAATCAAAAACTTTGACGTTTCCATTAGGCACAAATGACATTAGCTTTCGAAAACTCCGTTTGGAATAAATGTTTGACATTCGAATTCGGAAAGGATCCGACACGGAAACTTTCCGAGTGTTTCTGAATTAGGGTGCAGGTCAGGAAGTTAGTGGTGTAAACACTCCCGTGCTTCGGAGAGGACGTTCAGTACTTAGGTGTACTATCTGCTCCTTCACTCTCCTAATTCGGTGAGTTGACAATCCGAGATGATAAGAGAGAGATCAGGCAGGATAAACAACTTAACATGCGCACCGAGGCACAGAAGTTTCACAATCACCAATTTTACGAAAGCAAATTTTGCTTGCACATAAATTTGATCGACCGTGCCGTCCAGTGGGACCTGGACCCACGACCCTTCGCTATCCGGGCGAATACTCTTCCGATTGAGCTACGAAAGACGTTGGACCCAGTGAATAATAATTATAAAAATGATTATCACCAATTTTTTGACTCCAAGTTTTCTGAGGTGGAAATTTTCGGCCCGACCCGGGGTTCAAATCCGGTAACTTTTGGACTTGAATGGAATCCCGAGCGCTTATCATTAGGGCAATCTATTTGCAATAAAATAGCATCCTTATGTCTTCCTAACACAATTTATTTTCGGGTGCTGTTCTTGTAACACGATCCTTCAAATAGCCAACTCAAAAACGCATCGACCTATCAAATTAACAAGATCCAACTGTAAAAATAATATAAACAAAACCTAAACACAGGTGTCATGACAAGACTAAACGGGTGAATGACCTTTTGACGGAGATATAAAAATGGCCGGCCACCCACGACGCTCGCACTCGCGTATAAATGACCGAATTTCACAGATCCTTCATTTCGTACTATATTGTACCAAAGCAGAGATCTTTTCAAGTTGGGGGCTTAAACGCCCAGCATAACACGAACCGCGATTCCGAAGTGCGTTCTACAAAAAAGAGGTCAAGACTTTTTGGTTATGTGTTTTAAACTATAAAGGTACTATCTATAATATGAGCTAACACCTAGGCCACACACTAAGGCAGTGTAAGCACTAAATAGGTTTCGAACCACAAATAACACTAAAGTTAGTTTAATTTTAGTGCTGTTTTTCTCGGCTGGGAATTTATTACTAAATAGCTTGTGTAAAAGGTTTATGTAATTTGTGATTTAGCTAAGTAATAATTTAACTTGGTATTTCAAAAAGGGGTTGCTATCGCGTTATCAGCCGCCTAATTAGTTATATGGGCACCTGGGCGATAAGGGCACCCAACGTGTTAGGAAAACAAAGGACTTGTCCATTAATGGTTTTTTATTCGTCAATATAACCAGAACAATTTAAATATTATATGAAAGAGTTCACAAAAACTAGCCTTTCTGAATAAATAAAATATTTTTTAAGGTCGCTAGCGACGACGTAAAAAAAGTGTATGGAAAATTGCACAGCGCCTCTAGCGGTTACTTGGAGAACTAAAATTTTCCATACAATTTTTTTACGTCGTCGCTAACGAGCACCGTAAACTCATGGTAACGGTACTGTTTTATTGGAGATTCCGCAATTAGTCCTAATATTTTATAATTACAAGTTTTTACTGAAGTAAATATTGCACAAAAATATCTATCGACTATCAGATGGGACTCGAACCCATCAATTAATCTTTGGGGAACCCCCAAAGATTCTTAAATATCGAATTCCGATTTTAGAACAACCGAATAGGTATAAATAATGCGCAGAAATTAAATTTCCGAAAACATGAATTCAATTTTCCTGAAAGTAGAAAGTACGATTTTTTTGCTTTTTTGACTACGATATTCTGTTCCTCATTACACAAAGACGAAAACTACGGGAATACATTTGATTTGTTTAAATTTCATTTATGAAAAAGCTAAAATATTTCCATTGGATACATGCGGGTGCTTGTGGCGCAGTGGCGGCAGCGCTTTGGTAGTGATACCAAAAGTTAAGCAACCCACGGCGCGGTCGTGATTGGATGGGTGACCATTCCGACCATTAAAGTGACGACCATGACAAGCATCTCCGTGCTTCGGAAGGCACGTTAAGCAGTTGGTCCCGGCTAATATCTCTTGGTATTAGTCGTTAAGCCTAATCAGAGGCCCTAAGGCGGCTTGATAACATCTGATAGTAAGGTTTGTCACTTGCCTTACAGACACCCCTCCACCAATCCGCACTGAGCCCGCGTGGTGGAGTATGGCTCGTTCCTCCTCATAGTTGAGGTGAGGCCTTTGCCCAGCAGTGGGATCTAATAGGCTGACTTTACTTTACTTTTTACATGCGGGTACATTTCCCAAGTATTGATGAAATCGAACGCCAGCTCACTGGCGTAGCAAGCACTTGCAAAAATTCGTCGACTGACTAACGTCCTCCGTAGCTTAGTTGGTAAGAGCACTCGCTCGGATAGCGAAGGGACGTGGGTTCGAGTCCCACCGGATGACACAGTCGATTAATTTTTGTAAGTGAAATTTGGTTTAATTTTGTAAAAACTTGCAAAATAATTGCTAAAGTTATAAAAATATAATAAGCTAAAAACTCATTTTCATGTCCGAAATCTTCGCAGTGACAAAAATGGAACAGTTAGGCATACATTTCTAATACACCGTGTCAGTGAAAATTAAGAAAGAAAGAAGGAGCAAAAAAAACATCAAAGTAATTGAAATTTTGGGCTCTCAACTTTAATTTAGTTGTTGAAAAAAACTTTAATAGTGTCGTTCAGGGGCGCGAATAATGAGGGGTGTGTAAAAATAACGGTACATCCAGGGTTGTCACTCTTAAGAATTTGGGGTGGCCGCCGACGGTATACGGGGGGATTACATGGAGAAAAAATATAATTAATTATTTTTGTAGTTTAAAAGCTTACTCATGTCTTACTGCCGCACTCAAAGACGTCAATTAAACTTAATCTATAAAAAATAAGTCTCGTTCTATCACTTTCTTTGTCAATGAAATAGAAAAGGAAAGCATGAGACTTAATGAAGGATTAACTTCACTGACGTCTCTGATTACGGCAGTTAGACTTAACGAACTATGAGCATACAGTGAATAATACCGACCAACCTACTTTTAAGATTTTGTAGTATATACTTATTAAGATCAGAGTGACTGACGTCGCGACTAAAGACTCTAAAACTAAAGACGGTTATTGTTGAACCGTCTCTAAATATTAACCTTCTATGTATGGTTTTAAAAAATATAACTAGACCGTTTCCCGTAACTTTTAGCGTTGAGTTTCCCATTTGTATGGGTATTTGTAATAGATAAATACCAATTTTTATCGATTTGGCTTCAAAACTGACGAAGTTTCATATAAACTTACCCTCCCTCCTTTTACCCCCTGCAAATTGAAATTATAAAAGGAAGCATGTTGCAGTATTTCAATTTTCTAATCCTACTAGTTTGGGCTGTGGGCTGATATGTCAGTCATTAATTCAGTTTTCCTTTTGATATATTTAGATGTACGAGCTATTTAAATTGCTATCTATAATGCAATTGAACTGTTTAATCAATAAGGAAACCGGCATTTGTTTCTCTGTGTTAAGTGGATAGACAACGAATGAAATAAAATATACTTACGAATTATTTACCTCAAATCATGACGCTGCTAAACGGTCAATCTGGAAATCCGTAGAAAGGCTCTGTACATATATAGTACTTAAAACACCAACAAATTAAGGACCGCTTCCGGTACCTAAATACCCGCTTTCTTTATGAGACCGATATCGAAATCTTACTTAAAAATACACTTTTCCGTATAGGGGTGATTGTCAATTTAGTACGGGGAATATAATTTCGCGATTTTGATGTTTGCTTCATAAATATTGTTACTATTTTAATCTATGATGATGATAAAAATAGTAACAATATCTATGATGGATGAATCGTCCAAAATACGTCAAATGCTAACTAACTTAACTAGTAATCCGTCTACCGCCATGTAAGCCCTTCCTAAACAAGAGGCACGCGAGGCGCGCGTTCGAATTTTCAAATTAACTGTCTTTCCATACGCTATCGTATCGCGATCGATCGAGACGAATGTAATTCCATTTTTAAACGTTAACCGTTTTGTTATTGCTGTTTTTATTCGTGTATTGTCTTTCGTGATACTGTCTATGGGTTTTGAGCAATTTTTATGGGAAATGCGAGATTTCTTATCTTTTACATTCGGGTACATTTAACGTACTTACTTATTCTACTAACTAAAAACTTCTTGACTCCAAGCTGTTTTTTTTTTAAACAGAATACCAACGAACGAGCAAATCAACTTGAACTGTAAAAAAAATAATAAGAACCTTTACAAAAAAGTTATGCAATTAAACAACTTAGGTGTCCATAGAAGAATACATGTAAAAAAAATTGAAAATGAATAAATTTTGTAATATTTATTATTAAAACAGGGATGTGAAATGGTGGAGCTAACCATGTAAAAATTGTAACTAACTGTTACAAACTATGGACGAGTCTAACTTAAACGATTTTTGTTTCTTACGTTTACGCGAATTGTTGAACTCATTAAAACATAATTTTACGGATTACTTCGCGATTTATCATTTTATTTTAAACCTGACGTTTCGAACACTTTACAGCGATCGTGGTCACAGGGAGACGAACGCTGTAAAGTGTTCGAAACGTCAGGTTTAAAATAAATGTAAATAAATCGCGAAGTAATCCGTAAAATTGTGTTTTAATGAGTTAAACGATTTTATTCCAATTATTTATTTTACTGTGGAAACATAATCATTTACTCTGATTGTGCCTACATAGAAGAGAAAATTCAAATAAAAAAAGGTTACAATTGAAAAACGGCAATTTCATCCAACCCTACATTTCCATCCCTTACCCTTTAATTTAGTTTTATAAACTGACAGACATACGGAGTGGCGTTTTATTGGAATACTTGCGGCGGCGCGAATCGGGAATGCGGGTTCGATTCCCGGTCAAGGCGTTTCATTTTGAAGTTTTTTCGCGAGGGGATCAGAAATAGGGGGCGAGATTGATGCTTATTCGTGTTTTTGAATTGAATTTTGTAAGAGTAATAGTGACCTAAGATTTGACAATAGAAATTAAAGGACAATAGTTTTGCAACTGAATTGGCATTAGCAGTAGCTACTAATAGTACTTAATTTGTGCCAATTAGAACATGAAATAATCATCAATTAACTATAGTAATAAATTTAATTTGTTCCAGTTATAGATATTTTGTTAGTTATAAAATACTTATCCAATTATTAAAACAAAATGTTAAAATTAAAGTTTTTTAACATTCAGTTATACAAGATACAAGTAAAACTATGTCTCTACGCGTTAATTACTCGTAATTAACAAAAAAATATAAGGTGGGTGGACCATGGAAGGCCACTCTAACGAGTAAACGCTTTTTAGTCGTTTATTAACTGGATAAATGAAAAAAACAAATTATCAAATAATACTTTGTTTTATTGTGTACCATATAAATCACTTTTTTTTAACCTAGCTTTAATCAGTATTCATTAAACTTAAGTTTTGTTAAGCTCTTCCAAATGGCCTTGCAAGGAACACGGCTCCAAACAAGGCCAATATTATACATCAGTCGTTCAACTTAAAAATAGAGTTGTAACAATTAATATATTCGCTTTTACTAAAACTACATAATAAGCTCTTTCATTTAAGCAAAACATTAAATGCTCAATATATTTTTATCATTTATAAAAAACTCAACGAACATTACTTGAACACCATCGTATAACTAAGAATATATTAATGGAAATTATTTAAAAACAGTAGTAATGAGTATTATATTGACATCAAATAACTTGCCAACGCGTATTATAATGAAATTAAAAACTTTTTTTTTTACCTCAAATGGCCTTCTTATGGGTCCGTTCTTTGTAAGGCCAAAATGTTCCTAAGAAGGCCAAACTAAAAATTATCAATGACTTTCTTATATTAATAATAATAAAATAATAGACAATACAGACTAAGTACTGTACTAACTGTAAATCATTGTTTTAACTGTAACAGTACGTATTTATAACTAAAAAGTAACTGTTCATATGTTCATGGTTTGTACATGTTCTTTGTAAGGCCCATGTACCCTAGCAAGGCCAACTGTTAAATTTTTGATTGGGCTTATAAGGAACCACCGGCTTTCCTGGGAACACTACCAATATTTTAACTTAAATCGAGGCAAAACTATTTTTTTTTCTTTAGTACCATAAACATATCCTTATACGACAATTCACAGTAAAAAGATATGAAATAATAATAGGTTATCTTACTAAAAACTTACGTTTTGCTGTGCGCGCGAATAACAATTGTAACGTCGACGACTGAAGTCTACGAAGCGTGAGATCGCACTGCCACAATAGCGGCGTGAGCGACTCGCCGCCGCATCTGTGGCCTTGAGTTCGATGGATCTTAGTGTATAGCCGAAGGAATATGTGTTTACATGTCAATAACTACGACTTTTTGATAGTTGGCCTTCAAAGGAGCGTGGCCTTCCATGGTCCACCCACCTTATAATTATAAAAAAATCATTATTAACAAAATATCATTAACTCTAACCGTAACAAGGAAAATATTTAACTTTCTTTGAATATTTTAACAGGTTTACGATGCAATTTTGCATTTTTTTTTAAATATTTTAACAAGTTTACGAATGCATTTATACATTTTCATGAAATGTTTTGTCAAGTTAACGTACGGAAAATACCAATGTAAAGTCAGTGTAATTTACGCAATACTTTTTTCCAACGTTATTATTTCCAAGAAACAAAAAATTCAACAACAAGCCACATTATTTTACATATTAACTCATTATTCCTGATTTCAGTCTAGACAAGCATTAAAAGTATATGAAAAGGCCAGTAATTCTCTGAAAGTATAGTAATATACTAGTTATTCTTTCTTAGCAAGTTTGAAATAGGAAGTAATCATACCAGGCTTGTACAAAAAAATTAAACAATATAATATTTTTTTAACTTCTTTATTAAGATTTTTTTTCTATAAATCGCTACTTCTTCTTTTCATGATCAATACTGACGACAATATACAGAAATATTTTAACACACTTTTTACAATTAAGTCATTTGACTTAGAATATGCCAGACATAAAAATACAAATTATTATTTTCACACAGATTTCGAAAAAAATACAATAATAAAGTCAATATTTCATTGCTTGTCCAACATCGTAAACAATCTTGACATTCTTTTTTAACGAAATTATTCAATAAAAATAAGATAGACACAAAGATTACATCCTAATATGGTAGTTATTTTTTTTTTATAACTTAAGCAATTATTTGGAAGTTTTTAAGAAATCAAATTGAATTTCGCTCACCAAAATTAATCGACTGTGTCACCCGGTGGGACTCGAACCCACGCCCCCTCGCTATCCGGGCGAGTGCTCTTACCAACTGAGCTCCGTAGCAATTTGATTTCTAATATGGTGGTTTATCGTTTAATATATGCAGATTTTTAGAGCTATTAGTATTTTTTTCACCAGTATTAGTGTTAAAAGTCATAAAAAGATTGTTTACAATGTTTGACACGCAAAGAAAAACGCACTTTATACTTGTTTGCCCACCAATTGTCGTCAATATTTATATTTTTTCTAATACTGCTACATTGCACAATAAATAACTTATCTATTTGTTATTTAATTATTGCTAATTTATATACATTATTACTCAAACTATTTACTTACTTTTATACAATCGAGTGGGACATAATTCGACTAAATAATGAAACTGATATTTTACAAAATTATAATATTTTTTTTAAATAAAGGCAAGGAACATAAGTCAAGCATTATATTTTTTGGATTATTTTTACATTCAAAGCAACAAGGCACAATAATATTAACACAGTCAGAAAATTAACAAACTTAATAAATAGCAGTTAAAATATAACTATGAAAATCAACAAATAATCCCAAAAAACCAATGTAAACCAGCCCATAGTTGAATGTTTTTTTTTATAAATTAACATTTTTTTTTATATTTTTGACTATGATAGTAACTCCGCAATATATTTGTACATACAATAAATTCTCGAAAAGAAACGCAACTGCTGATGAAAAAAATATATGAGAAAACAAAAAATGTGTTTGACTAACCAATGGCAGAACTAGATTATCAAATCTGTGTGTCAAATATTATTCGGTCGGTATAAATCGTACGTCAAATCATTATGAACATGTCAACTACCTTTTAGTATATGAATAGGATAGAAAAAAATCTACTGAGAAAATAAAAAAAACTAGTAAAATCTCTGCAAATGCTTTTGGTAAATCAATGCTTTTTTTCTGCTGTTTTTTTGCTTATTGTAGGGCGCTTATACCAAGCGAGAGAGAATTCACAGAATCTTCGCGAGTAAATGTAGGACTACGAAAGAATGCTCGATCTCTCTCTGCTTACTAAAAGATAGTTCGATAGAATACGGATGAAATAAACCTTCGCTCGTTTGATCTAACCGCACCTTTAGAATACGTTTCCACTATAGTACGTGCCAGATCAACGTGCATAAAAGGTTGTTCACCTTGACAGCTAAAACCTTGTGACACGTATCATTTGTCTTTCTAACTAGCGATTATTACGACTTTTGATTTTTGGGTTCAAGGTCGACCTGTACCGAGGTTCATTTGTTAGACAGAATCGTATCGCTACCGCTTATAGTTAGGGTCGCCGCGCTTTGCATACTGGCTTGCAGTGGTACACGGGTGACGGTCTGCAAGGGTGACAATGTCAATGACTTTTTATGCACCGTTAAATGGCACGGACTATAGATATGTGCAAGGAACTGCAAGGATGAGTAGTGTCATATGTGTTTGTTATGAACCAATAAATCGCTTTATTTGTTCTTAACTTACCTAGTCTCGTTCCGCTAAGCCGATTTAACAAGAGAAAAGATGAGCAAAGCTAGGTCAATGAAGAGATTATGTTACCAGCGTTTGCGGGTAAAAGTCCCGCAAAGGGCAAGTGTTTTTGTGGCAAAAACGACCATTTGTACCTAAGTCAAGGATGCTTTTAAATGTATTAAGTATGTCTACCCGTTATCCTAGTCGCTATAGCACAAGCTCACGCTTAGTTTGGGGCTTGGTAATTGGTGTGTCTGGTGAAACAATTTATTTATTGGTTCATAACAAACGTATCCTAGCTACGCACATATTATTATGTAGCGAAATCGCAGCCTAAGGATCGGTTTTATAATCCTAGTTAACTTCAGTATAGTAGTTTTAACTCGTTTACTTCAAGTCGGTTGTACCAACTTCCCAATGATAAACGTCAAAATTCTGTGAAATTACTGTTAAAATAAGGCAGTTCAACTGAGCCTATGATTTTTTAATTATTGTTTATGTAAACTAGTTCAAACACAAGCCCTCAGTTACAATTTACTACTCTCCCAGTTTATTTACATATTTAGTTTTCCCTCTAAACTCGGTCCGATATTATTTACAGATTGTAGTAAGCCATGGCTAAGGCTCCAAAATAACGCTTAGTTGTCAAAAATGTATCATATCCCTATTATAGTACGTGCCAGATAAACGTGCATAAAAGGTCGTTCACCTTGACAGCTAAAACCTTGTGACACGTATCATTTGTCTTTCTAACTAGCGATTATTACGACTTTTGATTTTTGGGCTCAAGGTCGACCTGTACCGAGGTTCATTTGTTAGACAGATTCGTATCGCTACCGCTTATAGTTAGGGTCGCCGCGCTTTGCATACTGGCGTGCAGTGGTACACGGGTGACGGTCTGCAGGGTTGACGGGTCAATGACTTTTTATGCACCGTTAAATGACACGGACTATAGCCTAGAGGAAATTAACCCATGTTTAATTTTTAGTCAGCCGGCTTAGCATTATTTGACATATTTTGTATGGGACTTCTGCCAAATTAAAGTTTTAGAGGTTTTAGGCTGTTTATAAATGAGTGAACTCGGGTCTTAGGTTGCTTTTCCACCATAATGAATGGATGTGAATTAATTCACCAACATCGAGCACGTAACCTATACAGAAACTTATCAGTGCTTGGTACTGAAACGAAAAGTGTCAATTTAAGAGTGTATAATAGATAAAATAGATATATGAGATATTTTGGTTTTGATAGTAAATAACAATATTTTAAACAGCACTTTTATTTTAAAATGTGTAAAGAAATAAGTGAATTTGTTTGACAAAATGTGTTGAAGAATAAACAGAAGCATTCATTGCCAAAGGATTTTGACGGAATTTTTCTGAAACAAAATTAACGACATTTCGTCTCTATTGGTTATGTGCTCGGTGTCCACCAATAAGTTGCCTTCATTTTTCAAAGACATCAAGATATCATTGGGTAAATTATATGTACATTCATGCTACGCAGATTAGCTCAAGCTTGGCGCTAAAACAGCCTACAACAATCCCATCAACAAATGTATCAACTCATTACAACACAATTCTACGGATTAATTATGTTTTTTTAATTTAAAACCTGACGTTTCGTTTGTAATATTGTATTGTAATGAATTCGGCTACGCGTGTAAACGTAAGATACAAATAAATGTATAAACTATTTTTTTGTTTTTTTTTTACGTTTACGAGAAAAGTCGAAGTCGTTAAAACACAATTTTACGGATTACTTCGCGATTTTTTTACAATTAAAACGTGAGGTTTCATACACTTTACAGCGTCGTGGTCAAAGGTAGACTAAGCCCAAGTTGCACCTCCCAAATTTAAGTAAGCAGAATTGTAACGAAAGACTTTTAAATGGAGTTTGACAGATTTTTGACGTTTGAAATAGTTAAAGTAAGATGGTGCAACCTATCTTTAGGTGTTATTTACCATTACAAAAATAACGTCTACATTCAGAAACGTCGGGTCTTAAATTAAATGTAAATAAATCGCGAAGTAATCCGTAAAATGTTGTTTTAACGACTATGACTATTCGAGTAAGTCAGAAACAAAAAAAAAATAATACATTTAATTTGTATCTTACCTTTACGTAAAATTGTGTTTTAATGAATGTATCAAAATAAAAAACCCGAATTTTAGCGTCTATTCTGCTGTTCCCTTTCCCTCGCTTTCATCTCCAATTCCTCCTCTTCCTTCGTCAGAGGCACCGTGCTGTGGTTGTATAGACCTTGAGCCATCAGCTGCAAAGCCAGAGGGTTTCTTTGTCCTGATGCCTTCTTGATCTTGGCTCGTTTGTTCTGGAACCAGATCTTGATTTGTGCCTCAGCCAGCCCTAATTCTGCGGCGAGGCTCTGCCGCCGACGCTCGGTCAGGTACCGGTTCTCGGCGAACTCGTGCTGTGGAAGAGTGAGAGTTAGTGGTTCTGTGGTTTGGTAGACAGCTTAGGCTCCGCGCAGAGGTGCCACCAACCACAGCCACCGGTGGCTAGCGACAACCTGTTTACATTATTTGTAATACGTCGCGTCGTGAAGCGAGTGGCAGCCACTCGCGACTCGGTGTTCGCGACACGCCACCGGTGGCGGCCACACGCCATTGTGACAAAACATCTGCCACACTATCTAGCAGATATTGTCAATTGTAGCGGCCACAGACCACCTTCGTTTGCGTGGGACCAAAGGGCGTGGCGCGCGACAGCCACCGGTGGCGGTGGCTGGTGGCTTATCTGCGCAGAGCTTTATATTATATTGTTTAAAGACCGATAAGTTCATGCGCGACCCTTCTGTACTCTACCAGACGTGCGGGGGGCGAGGGAGCGCCAACCGCACCACCCACCCGGTGAAAGATACCCCGTGTTCCCGTTAAGATCTAGTATGCCTTGGCCCTAAGTCTGGCGCTTCTCAGAACTAGCCCACTTCTCCCAAAGCAGTACTAGGTAAGGGCGTAAATGTTTATCTTGGGGCGTGTATGAGTGCCCCTAGTGGTTACATGGATATACAAATAACTTTTATTCTAATAATGTACTCCTAGCCGAATTTCGACTACAGTGGCCAATCTCAACAGAGATTAGCCAACTGCGCGGGAGATATTATAATGCAAAAGTGTATGCGCAATACACAGGTGCACTCTCTGTTCCTTCACTCTCATAATTCGGTTAGACGGCAGTCCGACATGACCGTAGAGAGATCAAGCGCACGACCAACGGCTTAACGTGCTTTCCGAGGCACGGTGGTGTTAACACCACCAACTTCCTTACTCCGGAACTGTGTCTGAGTCATTTCAAGACAGAAAAACCCAACACTTTCGGCCCGACCCGGGATTCGAACCTCGGGACCTCGTGGGTAGTACTCAGCGTGCTGACCACTAGACCAACGAAGCAGTCGACTTTTATTACTTTTATAGTAACGTATACCTTTAGCCTCGCGAGTTGGGGTCCAGAAAATGCAGTCCGTGGTCTCTTCTCGTCCGTGGGGGTTCCATCCCCGGGGGGTTTCTTTGGCCTTCGCGTTCGGGGACCTGTGACAGACAGACAGACAAGTTGGGTGATTTTTGTCCTCCAAATCTGAGGCCTTATGATGATGTCAGTATTTTTGACTGCAGCCGTCTCTGTCACGTATGTTCAAACGAGCGAGATGGCTAGACTAGAAAATACAAACATCGGCAGCCGAAGTAGCCTCTTCCCTTCCACTATGATAAAAAAAAAAAAAAAAAAAAATACAGGGTTATTTTTAGTCAAGTGCCAATTTTAATTAACCAATATTTTTAATTGTTTTTCAATATTATCTCAAGGGATTAGCGGTCAAAGTGTTTGCTTACTTTTAACAACAGTATGCATTCAAGGGCAAAAGGATATTAAGAAGCGATTTTATCGCAATAATTATTATTTTAACCGTCGATTTTTTTTCTAATAACATCTACTTTAAAAACTGAAAATAAGTAAAAGAGAGTCAATGCAACTTTCATTCGCCATAATGACTAGGTATTATTTATTGATTTGCATTTTTCAGTTGATCGTTACACAGAATATTATGCTTGCGTATTTTTCTAGCAATGGGTTAAATTATCCACGCGTACGATTTTTTGATAGCGGATAGGAATAATTAAATATTTTGAAAAAATGCAGAGATCGATTAAGTTACTGATTCTGAGTCATTCTTAGAAATTCGGCATCTGACTGAAAAGTGACCCTGTATATTTTGTTTTAATAATAAATACATTTTATTTTCATTTATTTATTTTATTTGGATAATATTTAATTTAAAAACGCTATTTTTAACGCATTTATGTATTTTTTGTACTCATTCGATTCGATATACAGTTGAATACGATATTTTATATTATAATAATCCGTGCATAGTAAATTATGGACCCAATCCATTATTTTGTGTTATTTTTTATACTTAGTAGTATATATTTTTAAACTTGCCTAAGTACCAAAATTTCATTTTTTGCTACTATTCTTCATGACAGTTATCGGTATAAGATTTTTTTCATACTGCAGACGAATTTAAAATTTATATGTTTACTCAAATGCATATAATATTTTTTTACCCATTAGTACCTACAGCTTTCGATTATATAAAATAAATTATATGAATTTAAAAAATATGATTGTATTTAGATATTTACATTGTGAAAGCCAACGCTAACAATTAGTAACACAGTTTTAAGCATTCAGAATATAACAAACAAACACACACATCAAGCAAAAAAACATAATAATAAAAACAATAACACATAGTTTATATTAATTGACATGACGATGACCTTCTAGCATTCTTCGACCATTGTTCAAAGAAAATACACCAATAGAGATGACTAAAAAAATGGAAAGAAGATCATCGTCTCTTTTTTCTATACAAGCAATAATAAACACACAAAGCATAACAAAATCTGGAGATTTAGTACCCCAAAGCACAAAAATACAGTGATTCAGTACCCCATAGCACAACAAACCCACTGACTCAATACCCCAAAGCACAAGGAACCCACTGACTCAGTACACCATAGCACTATAAATCAACTGACTCAGTACCCCATAGCACAACCAATCCACTAAATCAGTACCCCATAGCACAAGGAACCCACTGATATACTACTATATAGCCCAATAAACTCATTAACTCAGTACCTCATAGCACAACAAACCCACTGACTCAGTACCCCAAAGCACAATTAACCCACTGACTCAGTACCCCATAGCACAACAAACACAGTAACTCAGCAAAGCACAGTCCCTCGTTGGCATTCCCAAGCCAAGCGGACGATGCAATATCTTAACCAATTCAATGTCGCGTCCGGAGTTGCACGCGAAACGTCCGAATTTAAAATTGGTCAAAATATTTCACCGACTGCCTGACGGGCGGATCTTCGATGAGCTTCAGGGTTCTTGAGTTTTCTTGAGTTCTTGACAAAAGCCAACTATATTTTCTAATTCTTAGACTTGATACTTAAAATCCATAAAATAGGAAAATAATAACCATTTAAAAAACACTCAAAACAACATTTAAAATATTTTTTTTCATTTTAACTGGTATGCTCCGCAATACGGAAATTACTCATACTTTGTTGATAAAACCTTTTTAGGAGGTTAAAAAAAAGGCTATCAATTATGAATATTTTATTCAAAAGATTAATTAATGTTTTTTCCAAAATTTTTATTTCAAACAAATCCCTTGCGTATTTTTCAATTATTGCAATTTTAAAAGTGTAGTATGTAGGTACTCAATTTTGCAGGCCAGTGTAATATTTTTGTTGTGAAAGTTTGTACAATAGGAAGACCCAGGACTGCTTTTTTAAGAGCCCAACATTTTTTTTTTATTACCATATAACAGAACATTACATGATTTAAGTTTAAAGTCACATCTTTAAACCACTGAGGTTTGTGCTGACGCGACCTGAGTCGGCAATAAAATAAGGATAAAAATAATGTAGGTAGTTTGCAGTGGCGTGCTTTCTATATAGGCAATTAAGCAGTGCCTACCTCACAAAGGTTTGCCAATTGCCATTTAAATAATAGAGAAAAACTTTTCGTCAATAACTTATATGCAATCTTAGCTAAACCGCTCAACTTAGGTACACCATTGTATGAGCAGTAGGCATTCTCGCGGCTGCCTATCAGATTCACTTAAACTCACGCAATTTTAGCCCTTATCGACATAGCCGCATATTTAGATAAAAAGCCGACCAAATTAAAAATGACACACTTTTCATAAACGTAAAGCTAAAACGTGACATTTGCGATTTACTGGGGTAAAGTAGGCAGGCCTACCATCATGGCGGGGTATCACTTCGGAGTGCAATCAAATCATGTCTAATTACGAACAACTATAACATCTAAACATACAGAAGTATGTTTTGACACTGATAAATCATAATGTTATTTATCATAAACATTTAATCGTTCCATAACTAGAAACAAACTAATCAGCAAGTTTTTTTACAAAAAAGTATTGCATCCATAGTTTTTATACGAAGCCAAAACGCCGGCCATTTTTTTTTTTATTTAGTTTGCTTGCTTGTTGCTTGCGAGTGTTTTGAAAAGTAGTTTTATTGTTTACACGATTTCTTTTGCTGTTTTGAGTGATTTTAAATGATTTCGAGGTTCAAATTTGTGTGTTTGCATTCGAAACAATGGAAAAACTGCAGTGTATAGGGTGTATTGAAAGTTCGATTTGCTTACAAAAATTACGCGCCAATCCGTCGAATCAAGTTTATTTTGCAGATAAGGCTAAGATGTATATTTGGCAAAAGACATACCTACGTGCCGATCTTATTTATAAAAGAGGTTGTAACATCTCGACATTTTCTTTTAATTAGGTAATTTTACGTTTACTCATTGTTTTGAAAGCAAACGACATTAAAGTTTTGTTTTCTTTGTTTTGTTTTTGTGCTTTGTGAAAGTAAGTGCGTGGTGGAAGTGAATGCAAAAATAACAACGGCTTTTCTAAAAGCCACTATGGGTATCATTTAAATGACATGTCTTATAAATTCACTCATTTTCTTGATACTTGTGGTGGTAAAATAAATCTGCGGTTAACTAGAACACCCATTTCATCATTAATCTAATTAAGATTAAAAACTAGGTAAGTAATTGCTATTGAAATTATTTGCTAGCGTTAAAAAATATAGATACCTACTCTACCGAGGACCCGATTCACCTGTTTTTTTTTTAAATTATTGTGACGATTTTTTATCTAATTTTATTATTGATTTCGTAACGATCTATACTGACTTGAAATTTGTATGTGCTTACTTCGTTACAAAACTAATGCACGCTACTGGTAGTTAGTCAAAACTTAATTGATATTTAACATCCATATAGGTAAGTAGGAACCGAGCAAACGTATCTGATAACGGATTTTGTTATGGGTTTTCTAAGAAGAACAATATTAATTTTAATTATAATTTTAACACATTGAGCGCCATGGTGGTCACCGGTGACGCCCAAACAATATAATTCTATTGTGTCCAGTTCAAAGGCTTAATTTAAATGCTTAAATAGATACTTAATATTGATGGTTTTTTAGGCTCTTTAAATTTACACTAGTGACAAGTAAAGCTTTGGCAACATGACTGTACATCGATCGTATTAAAGGAATATTCAGTGCAACTCGCACTAAACTGTCGACTCCTTACTTTATCTACTCATACAACGCGTTGAGCTGTTTTATCCTATACAGTATACAGGGTTATTTTAAAAGCATTAATTAACCTCTCAAGGGCAGATAGTTGTGCTCAAAAATAGCAATATTCTCTATGAGACCAACATCAAAATCTCGAAAAAAAAATACTAAATCGCCAATCAAGTGAAAACACTGTCGTATGGAAAAAGGTTTATTTTAAGATTTTGATGTTGGTCCTATAGAAAAAGTTGTTGTATTTGAGCACCAGGATAAGGCCCTAAGATCACATATTTTTTAAATAGCCCTTATAGTTTTTTTTTCTTCTATGACTCTTTCCGGATACTTAATAATGCTGTAAGGCTCTCAAAAAAGGTTTTTTTTTCAATTAATTAAAAACACAAACAAAAAAAACATACACATGCATATTGTTTAAAATGAATAAATAATAATAATGGTGATGGATTGTGAATTAATTTGAACTGAAATTGATGAACGTGTAAAAATATTTTTTGTTTCTAATCGTGCAATATGCGAAAATAGTTATTTTTAGATTTATCTTGTCGATATACAGGGTGATCAAATGTAATTGAATTAAAGAAAATACATAACAAATTAGTTGATATAAAATTAAGGATCAATGAGATCTATTTAAAGAAAATATCACAAGCTCTAATATCATTCATCCATGTAGATCCAATACAAAATCATATGTACATCGGATAATAGCATCGGACTGGCTATGTATTTTTTTTAATACAAAAGCGAAAACAAATTCATTTTTAGCCAAAATAAAACATAAAACAATTATATTTATCTATAAGTGCTATAAATAACAGCTCTATTTCAAATACAAACATATTTTTTAATTTTACTGGCTGGAGTTGAAAAGACTTATCAGCGTAACTGTACTGACAACAACCGTAACTGACAAATAAACGTTGAAATATTATTTCGTTGAATGAATGAAATGAAAAAATCACAAAACGAAAAATGACATTAAGGGGGTTATCAAAAGATTTTGAAAAAAAGCGTTTTTTAGGAAATACAACGAGTTTTTCAACAATAAATAAAAAAACAGAGGTCTAAATTATAAACTACTATTTTAATATTTTGCCTGATCTGGTACTTAGGACCTACCGAGTTTTTTTTAGCTTTTAGTAGTACATTATCTTTAAAAAACCGTTTTTTAAACCTGATGACAAGACCCTTCCTAACAAGGCATAGACCAAAAAACTATAATTTTATAAAAACGATTTCAAAGTAGCACATTTATTTCAAACGGGTCCCAAGTTCCCAGGTTCATATCTTTGACCATTTTTTATATTCAACTAACACGTCATGATGAATGGACCGGTCGTTGACCTTATTTTTTACTTGATCCCGAAGAAAGTGGTTCGGAGACACATTTTTTGTTGGCAACACTGAAAAGGTTCAATTAGCCGACTTAATTTGACGTTTTGACGGTGTTTAGTCACGCTTGATAAGTTTTTTTGTCTAATAACAAGTTTTTTTTACATTTCACGGACTAACACAGATCAATATTTTTTTTGAAACGCTAAAGAAAAAAAACGTGTTTTGTTTTTAATTTGAGTTTTTCATGCGTAAAACTTAAATTAAATCCAAAATAAATTAGAAATAATTGGAATATCCTCACGTGAATCCCGTGAGCGGCTCCCGTACTTACTTCGTCCTAAAACAAAAGAGAAAAAACAATTAGACACAAAAAATACACAAATTATAGGAAATTAACATAATTATTACTTAGCATACATTTGTGAGTGGGTCCAATCCAGTCAGGACTTAATAGAAAGTAGATAACTAGAAAAAGAACTGGCTGACATTTTATTAGAGAGCCAGTAAGGGCTTACTAAAAACCTAGGACCTTTAGAGGTGGCTGACTTTGACTGTTACATAATAATTGTTGTATTTATGACTGTTTTTGCATGACAATCGTGTTTTTTTACTATGCAATGTGTACGGAATGTCTTTTGAGATTAATTTTCTTCTGTGTTTGTGATATAATAATAATATTTATAATTATTTTTAAACTTAAGCAATTTTTGTAAGTTTTTTATAAAATTAACGCAAATTGATCGAGTCTACCTACCAATTTTCGTGAGCGAAATTTAATTAAATTTAATAAATATATATTTTTTTTAAATTCCAAAAGTGTTAAGGCGAAATACAATACATACGTAATTTTATATGACTTTATTTGTAAACTAATGTAAGTTTTTGCGAACTCGCATTATATTCTCATAAATATATTTAGTACTTTATTCGCCTGCGCGCACGCAGACCACCCACAGCAGCCTAATTAAGACATTACGGGTAATTATAGATCTTTATCCGCTACCACGGCATTATCTGTACCTATAGTATGGCTTCGATTGGCCGGAGTGTTAAGGCGAAACGGTGCAAGAAAAAAAAAGTGTTTTTTTTAATTCTTCGTAACGAGGTTAAGTTGTTTTTTTTTAATACAAGGAACGGCGAAAGTAAAAAATTGTATTCTTTTTTCATTATTTGAGACTAGGTTTACTTGTTATTCAAAAATATTTTATAGAAGTATATTTTTTGGATATAGGCAGTTTGACGAAAAAATGCTTTTTTTATTTCAGTGTACCTAAGTCTAGGTTTCATTGAAGTAAGGAAGTAAAGCCTAAGATCCCAGAAAAATTAACTCACAATTTCTGTAGCAACTGTGCACCCATACAGAATAAAATGCTTTCTATTGGCTTGCGGAAGAAGGGTTATGTTTTTCGAGAGTATGTATGTATGTGTAATTGTTTGGCACGCCCTACATCCCAAACGGCTGGACAGTTTTTGACATATGAGGTGTCGTTGAGTGTGTCAAAATTGTGAGAGTGATACCTTAAAAAAATGGCGCCCGCAAATGGAAATATAGGGGGGAGGGGGGATTGATTTTTTCCTTACCATACCAATATGGGTATCAAATGAAAGCCAGTAAAAAAACGATTTCAAAAATATAAAAATTTTGGCAGTCGGGTGTTTTGTATTTCCAAAAATAATTTAAATCATCTTAAAAACTTCAGAACTTCGCCTTAACTCCACACATCGGACCCGATTGATCATTATTTCTTTATTAAACTCTTTTATACTCTGTGACCGATTGAAAATTGTGATCTCTATGGCCTAGACTTTGGTTCAAATGTTTTTTCTATTATGTTGCCGTGACGGATCTGATTTTGAGTCAGAACTGGCATCGAATCTCAATGATCAATCAAATATTTGAAGAGCTTGGCTGGTTCTTGATTAAGCATAATAATAATTTGTATTTATTAACCTCCTTTCTCATATTAATTTTGACATTGCTAAAAGACTTAAATAAACATGAGACGACTAATTTATGTGTTTGTCTCAGCTATGTCATATCACCTATCTGTCATTTTCCAAATTCCTTATCATCATACCAGCCTGAGGTGCTTGTGGCGCAGTAGCGGCAGCGCTTTGGTAGTGATACCAAAGTTAAGCAACCCACGGCGCGGTTGTGATTGGATGGGTGACCATTCCGACCATTTAAGTGACGTCCACGACC
Source organism: Pyrausta nigrata (assembly GCA_949316185.1). NCBI lineage: Eukaryota > Metazoa > Arthropoda > Insecta > Lepidoptera > Crambidae > Pyrausta > Pyrausta nigrata. Next base: position 8,012,489 of record OX438962.1, read on the forward strand.
AGCATATCCGTGCTTCGGAAGGCACGTTAAGCAGTTGGTACCGGCTAATATCTGTTGGTTAGTCGTTAAGCCTAGTCAGAGGCCCTAGGGAGGCTTGGTAACATCTAACAGTAAGGTTTGTCACTTGCCTTACAGACACCCCTCCACCAATCCGCACCGAGCCTGCGTGGTGGAGTGTGGCTCGTAACTCCAATTAGTTGAGGTGAGGCCTTTTCACAGCAGTGGGATCTATATAGGCTGACTTTACAAATCAGCCTATAACAGTCCACTGCTGGACATAAGCCTCTCCAAGGCCATTCCAAATAAGCCAATTCATATTTATACAAGTGATATGGCAGTGGCAAATTCATTATGAAGGTTAGAGAATATCTCTACTTCAGAATATTTATAATCAACCATTCGACTATTTCTCCCTACTAATTATTGTAGGTAGGTATATCTAAATCCAAAAGTAACCGTGTCTGACAATCTGTCTGTCTAAGTTTTTATTTCTTCACCATTGAGTAAGCCCTTTTGCAAAATTATATGACAGACCCAATCTTCGGCTTCTGTGGATTCTCACAAGCCACCGCTGTACCATAAGCAATAAAGAAGGATACGCCTAAATAAACAAATGTTTAATTATCGCTTACAATTTATATTTATAATTAACTTTGACAACTGAAATTACACCCTAACTCAACTAATTACAAAAGTCAAAATCCTTTGCCAATTTTCACATCAAGACTTCAACTGACTGTGAATAAACTTACTAAGACAATCGAATATGGACCTAATTATAAAACCAGAGAAATAAAAATCATTTGTTCTTAACCTAAATTCGGAATCAAAAATGCGTTCCTAATTCAAATTTGTGAACTCTCAAACCGATTGAGGTCGTATACTTTTTAAAATTAATTAGAATGTTTTATCTATGGGTCGAATTAAAAATGTAACTGGCAGAGATTTTGCACACTTGAAAATGAGTTCTGTGTAAAGGTTGTAAGGTGGGTTTTCATTTGTGTTCAAAAGGTAGTTAGTAGGTAATAATAATAATCGTTTGATTGGAGGCAAATGTCTTCATTAAAGCGACGTTGGTGGCATGAACGAGTTTTGGGTTCCGTGGTTCAGAAATATTTTTGTAGTTTAGCTTGCATTAAATAATAATTAGCTGTGATTTAATCCCAATACGCAGAAAGGTTTTTATTCAAAGAAAATAAACTGAGGAAAAGAAAGAAAAAATATTTATTTGGTACCTAAAAACTGAAGCAGGCAAACATAAGCTTACATTTTATACATAAATGTAAAATTATTTTTTATAGGAAAAAAAGAAAACATTTTTGCTGTGGATTTTGGTTTGTATTTGATTGATAAAACAACAATAATATGTAACGGATTATTTTTTTCAAACCATCTTTTACATTTTTTTTCAAATTAACTTTTTTTCAACTTTTTCAAGGTTTGGAGCCATCGTTTTTAACTTTACAATCTTTTTTATGTAAACTGCAATGCAATACCTAGTTAAATTATTAATTAGTTTAAAATAACACTACTTATGTTACCTAAGAAAATGTTTTCAAGCCACAAAGATTTTTTTTTTAAATAATTTTAGACAATTTTTTAAGCAAATTATATTCATAAAGCTTAGTTTTGTATGTCAACAAATTCAACTTGTTTTACATAAACCAAACGAGTTTTTCGAGTAGGCACAAATACATAATCTGAGTCTACATTTTAATATTTCCGTGGCATCAATCCACGTTATCTTCTATCTCGCTCATAAATTACGGAACCACATTAATTTCAACAGTAAATCAACGTAAATCCGACTAGATTAGTGAGGTGACATCGATAGATTATCGATAATTGTATCGATAAAAAATAAGCTCGTTCTTGTGTGAAAAGTGACAGTTCTTACAAGAGGGCAGCCCTAAGTGAAGTGTTCCCTAAACTTTAGACAATTTTAAATAACAAAGTTTTAAGTTGCCTAGCCCTAAACACTAATCTGGATAGGTACTTTCAAAAATATGAATAGGTTTCATAATTATTTGTATATGATAGTGGCAATTTTTTAATAGTAGTCAGACATGATGACCTTTCCTCGGCTGCATCGTCGCTATCATCAGGGGACTGGGGCAAAATGTTTGCCTATTAACAAGTTTTTCATAATAACGAAATTTTGTTCAAGTTGTTTATTTCACATGCATGTCTGGAATTGTTCTGTGTTTTCTGTTAAGTCGTTTTAGCCACAGCATAAAAAAACTACAAGTAAGTAGTAAGCTTAACACTATAATAATAGGATTGATGACTTGCTGTCATCCTTACTCCGTACGTACTATCAAGGACAAGTGCGCCTTACCAGTCTTAAGGCCAATTTGTTTGCACATATCCCAAACATAAGACAGACAAAATAGATATGTACATTCTTAAAAGATGTCTAAAAAGATACTTAATCATTTGAAAATTGCTTCAAACAAAAGAAATACATAATGTAGCCAAAGTCCAAGTCAGGTCTCTTACTCAATCTCTTTTATCGATACATTTTTTAAATTTTCTATCGATAACCCACCAACACTAGTTAAGTTTACTAACGACTTGTAAATGTATAAATACGAGAGAATTAAAGTTGTTTTCGAATGTTTGCCGCTTGTTTTGCCATTTGCAAAAAAATTTGCATAATCGTGACAACTCATATTTAGCTAACTATCCAGTTTTCGTCTAGATAGATATCTCAATCTGTGCGTCATAGAATGCGGTTCCTAAACCGATATAGATGAAAGTAATAAATATTTGAGTTCCGGGAAAGGACATTGGATAGTTTTTATCCCAGAAATAGTTTTTTATTGGGTGAAGAGGAGGGTGGGAGTTTGTATGGATACAATGCGTGGGCAAAGTCGAGGGAAATCCCTAGTTCTTCATAAAAAAGGAGAGCTCATTAAGGCCAATTGCGCAAGTCCGGATTAGCAATTCCTGACTTGTTCAAGGCCTATTATCTGAGCTTTAATCTACTTCCGCAGGTCTGAATTAGCTAATCCGAACTAGCGCCAAGCCTTTGATCTGACTTGAAAGCCCTTTTGTCAGGACCGGATTAGCTAATCTAGACTTGGGCTTTTTAGGTTTATTTACATATTTAACACAGACAGGGCTTAGTTTAATGCACTAACAGGGTACAATAAAAGAATTGTCTACTAATCAACAGCGAAGTTTGGTAGATTTGGTGTAAAAAGAGGGACAAAAGTCAAGGTATTCAAGCTAAGTCAAAAAAATATTAACTATCAATGCATGCAATGCAAAACATACTTTAATAATTACCTAATCAACTTAAGAAAAATATCAGTTCCGAGTTAAGTACACAAAATAACATTCTCTACTGGTCATACCTACATAGCAAAATGTGAGCAATTGGTTATGAACAAATTTGAATAATAAAATGAATATGAATACTCGTGTTATTAAAATAAAAGAGTGAACAGTCTTGCTAGACCTAGAACTGGCTAGACTTAATGAAGATTACGAAATGATTAAAACAGCTCTGATACAATGTGCCCAGTCTCCTTTTCTTAACTTATAAAGTAAAAGTTCTCTGCTCATTTACGATGCCAATAGATTTTTCTAACACATCACCTCAACGTTTTACAATCTAAGTACCCACAAGTGGGCGAAAACCTCAAAATCTTTACAATATGCTAATTTTATTGACCATTGACAAACCATAAATTACAGCTTTCTGACATTTATAGCTTTATTATCTGTCCAGGCCGTCCGCCATCTTGATTTTCGACAGTTTTTTCGTTAAATTACGTATGCATTAGCTTTATAGTCGAATATTTATGGTAATTCTGTCAATAATATGTTTGCTAGGCAATTTTAATTGGTAATTATGGGGCAATGATTGTGTTTTAGTACGATAATTTGTGATGTGGGTAATTAAGAAATAATGACACCCACGTTGTATAAGTTAGTTTAATAATAAGTCAAAGTCAACAGTATTCATATCAGTCTATTGCAGTCCACTGCTGGACATAGGCCTCTCCAAGACAGCGCCAACTTTCACGATCCTCCGCTTCTCACATCCAGCCACCACCGGCCACCTTCCTCAGCAGGGGGGCGTGCAACACTACGTTTTCCGAGACGTGGTCTCCATTCGAGAACCTTCCTACTCCAACGCCCGTCTGTTCTTCGACAGAGCCCACTGCCACTTCAGCTTACTGCACCTCTGAACGATATCTATGACTTTCGTCTTTTGGCGGATGATCTCGGTCCGAATTCTATTCCTTAGCGAGATCCCCAGCATAGACCACATGAGCGACATGCAGTCGGTGGGCCAGCTTGACTGTAAAGTTCCACCTCTCGGCCCCGTAGGTCATGACAGATAGGACGCACAAGTAATAATTGCATAAGCATAATTGCATTGCGCGAAGAACTGATGGCCGTTAGAGCAGAAAGGTTCTTTTCCCTTAAAAGGGTGGCGTAGGGCATCCACCCAGCTTTAAGCATTGTCTTATTACAATTTGAAATGCATGGCTCCATTTATGTCTATCACCTATGTGTTAAATAATATTTATTTCTATAAGTTTAAATAAGAAACCAAAAATTCGCACACGGGCAGGATTTGAACCCACGACCTTTGGCTAACCGTGCCAACGCTCTTATCAACTGAGCTACCGTGCAGTATCTCTATTGAATACGTCATTGCGTGACGTCAGCGACACCTACTCGTACCCGAGCTGTATTGCAACAGTGGGCCAAGTAGTTATTTATCCATACTTAATATTATAAATGCGAAAGTGTGTCTGTCTGTCTGTCTGTTACCTCTTGACGCTTAAACCACTGAACCGATTGAGATGAAATTTGGTATGAAGACAGACCGACCTGACCGACGAGACCCTGGAAAGGACATAGGCTACATTTTGTCGCGATATAAAAATATTAAGGGGGTGAAATGGGGGATGAAAGTTTATATGGAAAATCCAACTCTTGCGGGCGAAGTCGCGGGGAACCACTAGTAACAGAATAAATTCAACTTGAACTTCGCTTTCGCTATGCAATAGTTAAAAAAATATATATTTCAATCTGGCTGTCTAATATTTAGACTGATTTTGACAGGGTTTAAACATTGTCAATTTTTTTGTAACTGTCAGAAATCCCACGAGGCATTTCATGACGTTCCGCCGTTAACTGTCACATACTTGAGCGAGCTTTACGCATTCTTAGTTTTATTGCGACCAATTAAGCGGTGCTTAACAAATAATTAAGTTCCGGATCTGATGGCAGCTGTTATTTAATTAGCAATTAGAATTTGGCGGTATTTTAAGGGGTACAACTATACACCCTGCATCTAATTGAGAAAATACTACGTTATCTATATATAAAAATAAATAATAAATAAATAAATTGTTTTGACAAACACACCAATTACCTAGCCCCAAACTAAGCGTGAGCTTGTGCTGTGGTGACTAGGATAACAGATAGACATACTTAAAGAAAGATATAAAAGAAAGTTGAGTTAGTTACAACACTTATAACTCAAGAATGGCTGGACCAATTCTAATGAAATCTGGTAATAAGATAATTATTGTTTTTTAAGGGATAAGCATTCACTATGCAATCTAAATATATTATTGCACTTGAAAAAAAACGACCACCAGAGGCGGGAAGGCTTTTTTTTCAAGTGCAATAATATATTTAGATGGTAATAAGATAGTTTGAAACCCTGGAAAGGACATAGGCTACTTTTGTCGGGATATAAAATGATCAGGGGTTGAAATGGGGATGAAATTTTGTATGGAAAATCCGACTTCTTTTTTGCTAGTAAATAATAATGGCAACTCAAATCATTATATCATACTTACTTATACTGAGCGGGGACTTTTTTGGTACACTTTCTAGGTTTATAAGTTTTTAGGGTTCCGTAGTCCGACAAGGAACCCTTATAAGGTATCGTTGAAAAGGACTATGAAAATAAGATAGGGTTTCCATAAAACACTTTTTTATCAGCTTTACCATTTGCGAGAAATAGCCCGCCAAAGTCGTTTACACGGTGTCCCCCCCCATCCCTGTAATTTCTAAAGTCTTGGATCTATAAACTTCAAATCACTTACGTAAAGAAACAGGCGCGAAAACTCTTATTTAAAATTGTTTCGGGTATCCTGTGTTGAACACTTTTGAAATTATAAAATAAAAAATATATATATACTTTTTTGCCTATACTGTCTAATGTTTTAAGTTAATGGTACGGAACCCTTAGCACGCGAGTCCGATCGCACTTGGCCGGTTTTATATTTAATTTTTGTTACGATATTATTTTTGTAACTTGTTTTTTTCTTCTTTACTCTATCTTGTGTGTTGTGCCAAATAAATGTTTTCTATTCTATTCTATTCTAAAATCAAAAAACCAATTTATTACAAAAATTGCACGACTTTTTTCATCCAGTTGAAACTTTGAAACAAAGTTGGTACAATTTATTACTGAAGTACAGTACATCTATACTTCATTAATAAATTGTACCAACTATGTGTATATTAGTGTTTATGAAAATCCCCCTTACTCGTATGAAGTCCCCTTTCAAATATATGCAATACTTAAGTAGGACTAGGTTTTTAAATTGTCTGAAAAGAAGAGAACAGCAAGTTCAGCAACAACATATAATCCGGGCAAGTGCGAGTCACTGAGGCGAAATCCTAATTTTTTTTACCACGCACACGTAACCAACGTGTGCTTGAAAAAAAACCAGGATTGGAATGATTTTTAAATTATTTTTTTTTTAAACATTTATTTATGTAAGTTTAGACGACTTCTAAACCAGGCGGTTGCGGGTTCGAATCCCGCAAGGGACAAATGTTTGTGTGATGAGCACGAGCAATTGTACCAAGTCATGGATGTTTATAAATTATATAAGTATGTCTATCCGTTATCCTAAGTCACCATAGCACAAGTTTTCAAGCTAAGTCTGGGGCTAGGTAATTGGTGTGTTTTTTGAAACAAATTATTAATTATTTATACCTATGTAGGCTGAGAGCCCTCAAACCCTTAAGATTAGGCATCCCAAATCTTAGGACTTGTAACGTTTCCCAATACCTACACAGTCATACTCATACAGCTCGTTCGCAGCAAACCCTGCGTTACGTGCGCGGCTGCTTAAAAATTGATGAAGTTGGGTCTTAGTTTGGTTACTAGTGTATATATTATCTGTGGTTTGGGGCTTGGTAATCGGTGTGTTTCTCACTAGTAACTAGCTGTTTAAAAATTGATATATTCGGATCTTAGTTTGGGGCTAAGTTATCAGTGTGTTTGTTTCTCACAAAAATTGATCGACTGTGTCCCACCATCTGTGTGCATGACACAGTCAATCAATTTAATTTCGTAAAAACTTGTAAACAAATTGTTTAAATTATAAGAATAATTATTCAGTTATTTACTTAGTTACTTATCCCAAATCTTAGACTAGTAACGTATCCCAATACCTGCAGACAGGCACACAGGTCGTATATACGGTTCGTTCTCAGGAAACCACGCGGTACTTAGTTATGTATATGCAGCATGAGAGCCCACAAGTCTTAGGTTAAAAGTATCCCAAATCTTAAGTCTAGTAACGTATCCCAATACCTACAGTCAAGCACACAGGTCATACATACGCTCGTTCGCAGGAAACCCTGCGGTACGTGCGCGTGCGGCGCCTAATTCTCGGCTGCGCAAACACGCGCGGGTGGCCGACCACCCAGCGAGCTGGCGCGGAGTCGCAGCAAGGAGGTTTTTTTGAGACTTTTTTTGGTGAAAAAATAATTAATAATTAAAAGTTGTTGGCGAAATAATTTTTTTGGGGTATTTTTGGTGAAAAAAAATATAAATAATATATATTATTTATATTTTTTTTTCACCAAAAATACCCCAAAAAAAATTTATAATTAATATTTTTTAGGTAAAAAATATTTTCTTTTCAGGAAAATAAAATAAATTGTCGTGTTGAATGGATTTTTTTGTTAGCTCTTTATTATGTTATTTAAAATTACTTTTATCATAGGATTTTTTTATTTAATAATATTATAATGGTCATATCGAGTAATACTTTATAGGCATAAAATCATAAATTAGGCATAGTGGCTGTACTGTCCCATTGGGTCAATCCTGTAATGATAGTAGGTATAAGTTTGATAATTATATAAAATAAATATGTAAAAAATATCACTGAGTTTTTAAATAAAAAATGTACGCATGGGGATTTTACAGCAACACGCAAAAACAATTTTAACCTACTTTTCAGTGTTATTTTTTTCTAAGTAGTCTAAAATATTAGATTGAAATTATTTATATTTTTTATTTATGAATAATGTTCAATAATTACTTTTTTAGCCGACAGTTGTTTTTGGTGGTAGACAGATTTTTGGTTCCCTTATAAATTGATTCTTAAAACTACTTATTTGGTGATCTACTCTACATATTTCCGTGTCCAATGGTCATGTGCTCATGTCACCAAAACATTTCAGGGTTGACTGGCTTTGCCTCCATCTCTTTTTCCACTTTCCCAAAATTAACCCTATTCCCTTCCGATAAAGATCATATTTGAGAATTAGGATATTCTTATCCTGTCCTCAAAAAAGTCAAGCTGTAACGAACTTTAAGATAATGAGTGAAGGTTGCTTATTAATTAGTAAGGTATCTACAGGTTAAGCTCTGGAATCCGAGCTTAAGATGACAGTTGTTGAAAATTCGATTTTGTGCAAATGTAATAGAGTCGAATTTCGGTTGAAATTTTGTATTCTATTTTAAAGATTATGGCAGCGAAATGTAATTGAGTTGTCTTCCGTTTGCGTTCGTCTTTTTGTCTGTCTGTCTGTCTATAGATAGGACTTAGTGTTTAATGATCGATTTTTTTATTTTCTTCGATCGATAACATCTGTTTATAGCATGTTTTAAGGGCAATTTTAATTAATAAAAAAGCTTTTAACTTTTAATACGCAGAGCTTTTGCCCGGTGGCGTACCGGAAGTCGGAGCTGTCAAATGTGATCGTATTTATTATTTCTTTGCATTTTTTTTTTGTTTTTTTTGTGTGTGTGGCTTTTTAGCTAAGTCTGGGATCTGGTGGGAAGACACGTATTGGCGATTAAAGTGGGAAGTTCAGAAGAATTGGAAGGTATTTATGTTGACAATCTTATTGCAACGCAATGGAATAAGAGTTCCATTGAATGAACATTCATTTTAAAAACTAAAAAAGATATACAAAATATGCATTTTAGATCACGGGCAAAATTTGCTTTCACATTTATATAGGTACATAGATAAAACATGCATTAGCGGTGGGTGCCTTGGTTGAAATCAATAGGTATGTCTTATTTTAAAAAGTCTGTTTTATTTGTGTGACGTGTAAAAACTATTTCGGTATATGCAATGACACAAAAAGGGTTCAATAACAAAAACCGGCCAAGTGCGAGTCGGACTCAAACACGAAGGGTTCCGTTCCATTAACTTACAACATTAGACAGTATAGGCAAAAAATGAATTTTAAGTTTATACTGTTAATTTCAAAAGTACATCACAGGATACCCGAAACCATTTTAAATAAGAGTTTCCACGCCTGTTTCTTTACGTGAGTGATTTAAAGTTTATAGGTCCAAGACTAGAAATTACAGGGGGGTAAACGACTTTGGCGGGCTATATCTCGCAAATGGTAAAGCTGATAAAAAAGTGTTGTATGGAAACCCTAACTTATTTTCGTAGTCCTTTTCAACGATACCCCATACAAGGGGGTGCACTCAAAAAAATAATTCACTCCCCCCCTTTACATGTATGGGGAGGTACCCTTAAAAAGGGGTAATTTTAATTTTTCGTATTTTTAAAAATGAGATCTATATGTGAAGTATCTTCGAACCAAGTTACATGCAAATCAGTCTATAAATGTAGAAGATATTCTGCTGTGACAGACTAGGACGGACGGAACGGACGGACTGAACGATCTTATAAGGGTTCCTTGTCGGACTACGGAACCCTAATAAATAATAATAATAATATCCAACCCCGTGATTTGCTCCACGCAAATGTACCCATATTATACAAACATACATTCTACACCTTTCAAGATTTATTTTTGCACTAAACGTAGTAATTTTTCCTATCCTAAGTCGTATTTATTTTCCAAAATTCATTAAAATCGGTTCAGACTTTTAGAAAAAATTAAAAATTTAAAGACGGAGAGAGAGATATTTCCTTAAGAATTTGTAATATGCAGATATTAGTAGACGTTTATGTATTTAATTTGAAATATCCTTCCAAAATTGATTCATCATCCGTTGGCCGGCTGGAACTAATTGTTAATTTATCTGCGCATGCGCATTGAGTGATTCGACTCTGTTAGTCATCTTAATAACTTAATAATACAGCCTGTGTCAAACGAAAATGGTCCTAATGTTTTAATGTGCGATGTAATTTTATGGTGGAATTGTAAATTTAATTATTTGTGTTAAAAAATAAGTGTTTGTAAAAATTTCGTTTATTTTTCTGTTACCTGTATTTAAAAAAATAATTAAAACACAGTATGGGCAACATTATGTATGTTTTTAACGAAAAACAAATAATAATTATATTTATAACTAAAGAAATTATTTTGCAAGTTTTAACGGAATCAAATTTAATTTCGCCTGCCGCCGGCTCACTGGCGTAGCAAGCACTTACAAAATTCGTCAACTGACTAACGTCCTCCGTATCTCAGATAGTAAGAGCATGCCCGGATAGCGAAGGGACGTGGGTTCGAGTCCCTGCGGATGACGCAGTCGATTAATTTTTGTGAGCAAATTTAATTTAATTTCGTAAATTGATAGGACATTATTTTGTGTAAAAAAGCCAGTGTGTTTTGTGTAAAGTAAAAAATATACATTGTTTTATGAGCTATTATAGCTTTCCAGACGTCATCCAGTTTTTTACCATAACTATTGCAATCTAGTAAGATGATTGCCTATGGATAATTACAAACCTTAACAAAATAAACAAATTACCAAATAACATCAACACGCCATTACTAATAATAAGCCAATAAATAAATAAAAAAAATATTTCAACAAACTCACCAATTACCTAGACCCAAACTAAGCGTAAGCTTGTGCTATGATGACTAGAATAACGGATAGACATACTTATATACATTTATAAACATCCATGACTTAGATACAAATGCTCGTGCTCATCACACAAACATTTGCCCCTTGCGGGATTCGAACCCGCAACCGCCTGGTTTAGAAGTCCGGGGTGCGCACCACTACACCAAGACGGTCGTCCTTTTTTGCCAACCTCAAGTATCAATTTACGCTCCAAATATTTGTTTGTTATGACCACTTTTTTGTTACCAACCCACTTGCCTAGACGAATATCGTAAGAACCAAGGAGTTAACACGTTAAAAGCAAAAAAAACCTTTTTAATCCATATAAACCTCTGGCTACTAAGCGGTCTGTGAGTCACTATGCCACCCAGAAGGATGGAGTAATCCGTCTCGTTCTTTCGTAAAGCGCTATCCTGTTCTGTGGCTTTTTTATCTCCATTGAAGAGTATGCTGTCAAAATAAGGATTATAAAAGCATTTGGATCGGGTTATGCAATTGCGTTGGGGAATTTGGATTAAGATCGTATGAATGGGCTGTTATTTTTTTTTCAGTTTGTTAATTTTGACAATATGTATTGTGTTTTTTTTTATTTCAGGTTGGTATACTAGTATATTTAGTTTAATTGTTAGTTTTTAGATTAGTAATTGAACTTTAGGGAGTGCACCTACTTTACTAATAAAAATAAAATTAAAACTAGTTTCAGAGGTACACATGTAAGTAGTAACCTAAGGATAAACGTGTGGGTTTCATAATTAACAGATAGATATAATCATAATACTTTTTTGGTACCTACTATTCATTGTGCAAACTGTAACAAAACACGTTCCTGAGTGACAAAGCTATTACCAATTTTATTTATTTAAATTGCATCCTAGCAAAGCCGGGGCGGGTCACAACAAAAATACTATTAAAACATTCTAGCTTGGCTTTATTAGGCCAGTTTATGTATTATTTTAAAATATGTGAATCCATAAGGCCTCTTTGAAATGTATACCGGCTAAAAACTAAAAGATCATGTTGCATAAACCCGTCCTGAGATCACAAAAAAACACAGTCAGTGAGTGATGACTTAATTTTTAGGACCACCGTCGCGGCCGGACTGCGTACACACGCAGGGCACAGTGAATCGAGGGTACAGAATCGTTTTTATAGGAAGGACACAGTGGATCAAGGGGATTAAATCGTTTTTATTGGAAGGGCACAGTGGATCAAGGGGATTGAATCGTTTTTATAGGAAGGACATAGTGGATCGAGGGTATCGAATCGTTTTTATAGGTAGGACACAGTGGATCAAGGTTATAGAATGGTTTTTATCGGAATTTGTAAAGGTTTTTAAGCGTTAGTATCTAGGCTAGGTGTTTATTGACATCATTATTGATGGACTTCTTAAAGTGTCAGTGGCGTAGTGGCTAGGTTGCCTCGGTGAAAGAAAACATTGTGAGGAAACCTGCACATTCAGGCGACTGAATGTGTAACCATGATCCGAACTAAAATAACGAAATATTTGCATATCGACAAATCGATAAGACATGGATGCTCACACTATTTATAACAAGGACTTAATAAAATGTACCATGTTTTATGCAAATAAATACTATTTTATTCCATCCTACTAAATTCGAAACACAAAATGTTGTGTCTCGCTCTCGTTCCGCGGTCTCGATCCACAATGTCGTTCGTACACCCGACATTTGATACTCTGTGATGTATGGTCTATGCTCTATGGTCTCATGACGGAATTCCACACTCTATGGATTGATGACGCAATTCACGGTACCGGGTGAACTAGGGTTTGATGTATGATAGTTTTTTTTTATTAATTAAAAAAGTCTTTGTAAAAATGATACTTATAAAACTTGTAACAGACGAAACGCGAAAGTTTTTAAATAAAATGAAATTAAATGAAATGAAATGAAAATTTATTTGCACAAGACATGGTTCAAATAGAAAATGATGTCAGTGCTAAAAGACCTTTTTTTACTTATTAAGATTGTAATTATTTTTATAATTTAAGCAATTTGTTTGCAAGTTTTTACATAAGTAAGATTGATAGAAAAATATTACTTCTAGAGAGTGGAATTCGTTGCCGGCTGAAGTGTTCCCTTAACACTATGATCTGCTCACTTTCATTTCTGCTTAGCCCCAAAGGTATGACTGGTAGAGAATGCCACTAGGCATTAAGTTCGCCTTTTGTGCAAAGTTTTAGTTGTACAATAAAGCTTAAATAAATAAAATCTGGATACTTTCAAGGAAAGATTGATTATGCTTTTACAAGTCCGACATGACCCATCTTATGCCGCATCGACGCTTACCATCAGGTGACATTGCGGTCAAATGTCTGCCCATTAATTTAAAAAAAATGAAATAATTTCCTTTTGTTAGATGTATTGTATGATGTTTCCTTAGATGTATTAGACTATAAGATATACGACTCCTTACATAATTAAAACCTAAACTTGGCACAACTTGAAATACTTAATACGTAAATAATAAAAAATAATAAAAAAAATCTGTGATGACAATTGACGCGAAGAAATAAAAAAGAACATAGGTAGTAAGTATAATGCATAAAAACATGTCAGTTTTTCGTAACATCATAAAACCCATGTTTTAAAACTTTTGTCATGTTTCTCAGTTAAGAAATAAGTTTACATGAAATAACATTAGGAAAACAGATACTTACGTAATGCATTAACATACATAAGACGAATATTTATGTGTTTTCTATGTAAAATTACTACTATCCTACAAGGCTTATGTTTCCTCGCAACTATTGTTGGAATTTTTTCCATCCAATAGTTGCGAGGAATAGTTGAGAAACATGACAAAAGTTTCATGGCCGTGGCCCATAAAATTATATGCCTTATTTATTGAATTTACTGTGCTTTTAGTATAGAAAAGGATTATTAAATGTATAAACAAATAAAACCTACCATTCACACAATCAATAACACGCACCATTCTCAATGACAACCATTTGTTTTAGTATTAATCTTAATTTAAACGAAAAAATATACTTATCTTTATTTATATTTTGGCTTGCGTAGCTATTAAAGCATCTTAATTTCCTGTATGTATTTTTACAGATAAGTAGCAACAATATTTAATAAATAAAAATAGTAAAATAAATCAATTTACCCTTCCAGTCCTAATCGCTTACCCTCAAACGGCGAGCCTCCGATTTGACATTAATTTGACAGCTGTCAAAACAGCATTTACTCATGACGGATGGGTGTGATAATGTTTACGCTTGGTCTAAAAGGCCATAATGTGGCATTCGAAGAATCACTGAGATGTTTGACTACTTCTAGAAGGTTTCAATTTTTTTCTTCTTTTGTTCAAATAGTACTTCACTTTTTTTGGTAGGTACATGAGTTTATAATGTAGGTACATTGGTGTTTATGCAATACATTCTCAATTAAGTCCTGAAAGATACGTGACTAACTTTTGATAAAGGTTTTGCAGTTAAGTGTCTTAACACAATATGCCGAAGATATGCGACTAAAGTTCCGTGGCTGATTTTACGTTCTTACGTATTCGGCCTATATGACACGCCGTAAGCGCCGAGCTTACTTATTATGTGTGCTCTTCGTGTCAAACTAAACACACTACGGCCAGGCCTGTGTATCTTCCCGCGTAGGTAGTAAAAACGTACCGACGCGCGGCGACCCCTTGGTAAGGGACTAAACAAGTTGGGTGTCGCTAGCTGGCAGCGAGACGCTCCCGCATTTTATTCACCGGCGGTGCGCGACACTAAGTTGCTGGTTGGACGAGCGTGAATAAAGTCCTAGAAAGATGCGCTAGATGGCGTAAGTAGCTTCTTGTGGCAGTCAACCCTATCGCGTTGCGTGATAGTACGTCACTGAATAGGTTTAGTGTATTATGAATCATATTCCAGAGTTATAAGAATGAAATTATCTTGCAATGTATTTCTGTAGGTGTCTACACGAAAATGTGTTTGAGTCAGAGGCGAACTGAATTACACCATATCGTTAACAACATTGAGTAGATATTTTTTTTGAATTTCATTGCAAAGTCATACTTCTGTACGGAGTACTAGTACTTATTCTGTGCTACGGCGAAGGTACGCGACCGAACTTCCACAGCTGATTTTACGTCCATGTTTTGGCCTAATGTGTCGTCAGTAATTCAAATAGCATTGCCGGCGTAATCATGCCGAACTTCGGTCGCGTACCTTCGGCATAGTGTGTTTAGACACTAAAGTGTATTATTATTGCCGCTAAATGAATTTGATGTGTTATAAATAGGTAAGGACAAAGATAGCTGGGTAACCTAAGTTTTAACTGGAAATGAACTTTATCGTCATACATAAAAAAAGAATTTGTTCAAAAGACTAAATAAACTTTTAAATAGTTAGACATAGAAACCAGATTTGTTAATGCCTTGCAAAGTTTTTATAAGCAGTTTTATAAAAACAGCGTGTTTTTAATTAGTCAAACAGTCTCTTTGATTCAAACAAAACTATAAGCTAAACCATTTGTGATTTTCTCATTAAATATTTCGGGATTGGCAATAACCATTTCTCATCTCACTAGTCGGCGAATACTTTGGCAGAACATCTGTTAAAACACAGTTTAAGAGCACCGCTATTATGTCACACCTTCAGGCTAATAACTAATATTCCTCACAAGATTAGCTCACCGTTTTATATTAACTCTAAAAACAGCACGCTGAAGCTATCAATGAAAGGGAAAACACGAAAAAGAAAGCAAACCATCTTGAACGCTCGATGTGTGGTCCGCCATTATATTTTATTAAGCCAAATCATTTTTTAGCCGCTCAACGGCGGTTTTATTTAATCTGTCCCCGTTTGGCGCGTAAATCACGAGCTGTCGCTGTGACAGCGGATTTGGCGCCAACTGCAGCTGTCAAAATGTTCTCACGCGCATTCATTGGCAGGGCTACCGTTTTTGAAATATAAACAGTAGATTGATGTTAAAAAGTAAGATTTAAAAATAACTTGACAGTACAAGTAGTTCTAGGACATTAATTAGGAATTAATAAAAATATTAAACGTTTCTATATGTTATGGATTCTAGGATCGGCGGGGTTAATAATCCAATCCCTATCAAAAAATTAAGAATACAGAATTCCTCTAATTAATTTGTTAATCTCGCAACAAAAACGCAGTCAAATCGAAGTCTTTATTTCTTATGATATTTCTACCTTTATTCTAAAGAAATATCTACATATCGAACAACATCACATCACACAAGAGCACATTGCTAGCTCTGATCTCAAAGTAAGTTGTATTATGGAAATCAGAAACAACGGTGGGACAGCACCCAGATCTGAGAAAAAACATAAGTTTCTAATATATATTTTGCCAATTTTCTTATATATACAACTTATTAATAAAAATTAAGATAAATTACTTAATACAACACAAAAACAAAAATTATAAAAAGGGTCCTTGTGGTATAGTGGTAATCCTAGGATGCTGGCAGCATTACCGCGCTGGATAGCGATGCTTATACGCTGAGCAAGGTAGCTGCCAGCTCTTAGGTCACCACTGATGTCAACTAGCCTCTTGGAAATCTCTTTGAAAAAAGAGATAGCGTTGGGACGCCACGAACCCAGTGTTTCGACTCCAAACGGTACAAAGTGGTACCGGGAGTCGATCTGCCTGTACTTGTTCTTTTTAAAGTTTTCGGCACCCTCATTTTCTTATTAAATTTTGTCAGGATCCTAATTATATAATCACTGACTTATATACGTTTATACATCCATGCATTTGTACCGAAGTCATGGATGTATAAACGTGTATAGTGTGTCTATCAGTTATCCTAGTCACCATAGCACAAGCTCACGCTTAGTTTGGGGCTAGGTAATTGGTGTGTTTGTTGAAATAATTTATTATTATTATTTAGTGACATCGAAAATTGAGCAAAATTATTCACAAGGTTAAGTTGACAGCCCTAATTTAATAACTCCAATTCCAAAAACAATGATCATTAGCAGACATCCTGAAAGAATGTTAATGCCTGATTCACAAATTGAAATTAGTTTAAATTCGGCAATAAATCCGAGATGCGTTAATTGATTCAGTGTCGAGTTGTCATCGAGAGCAGAACGATATCCTGTCGAGTTTATATCGAGATTAAACGTTAGTCGAAATAAAAGATTTCGATTATCTATGGGAGTTGAGTTTGCTTGACATTTTCAGGCGATGTGTAATTTTGATGCTGTTGTATATATAACTTATAAATTAGTTTTGTCTTAACCAAAGTTAGAGTTGAAGTTTTAAAAAATGATATTTCTTTAGAAATATCATTTTTTAAAACTTAAAAAATTGTGCCTTGTAAAATACAAATTTTAAGTGTAAAGCCACGTGTAAGTAAGTAGGTATAAATGACAGACAGACGGACATCAGAGTCTTAGCAATAGGGTTTTTACCCTTTGGGTACGAAACACTAAAAATTACTTTTTTAAAAACGTTACCCAGTTGATAGGTACAGTCGCAAGCAATCAAATGTATACAGATAAGTTTTTATGCCATTGTAATAAGGTCCGAAATCCAATGCACATGTATACAAATTGATGCTCGTGACTGTACTTGTACTATTATTTATTCTGTGCCAAGGCGTTGTTCTAAGGGAATAAGAACCTAAAATATACCGAGTGAAAGCGAGTAATACTACAGAATAAGTACTAGTACTCCGTACAGAAGTATGACTTTGCAATGAAATTCAAAAAAATATCTACTCAATGTTGTTAACGATATGGTGTAATTCAGTTCGCCTCTGACTCATTTTCGTGCAGACACCTACAGAAATACATTGCAAGATAATTTCATTCTTATAACTCTGGAATATGATTCATAATACACTAAACCCATTCAGTGACGTACTATCACGCAACGCGATAGGGTTGACTGCCACAAGAAGCTACTTACGCCATCTAGCGCATATTTCTAGGACTTTATTCATGCTCGTCTAACCAGCAACCTAGTGTCGCGCACCGCCGGTGAATAAAACGCGGAAGCGTTTCGCTGCCGGCTAGCGACACCCAACTTGTTTAGTCCCTTACCTAGGGGTCGCCGCGCGTAGGTACGTTTTTGCTACCTACGCGGGAAGATACACAGGCCTGATAATACTTAACTAGTTCTAAGATAGATAGAATTAACTTGAACAAAGCCGTTTTGGCGTTGAAACATTTCGACCGTGGGGACCCATGCTAAATTACTTTTCGAAAAAATTACACCCAAATTAAACATTTTATTCTGGCTCGTTTCTCGCTCAAAAGATAAGCATTGCTATCCAAGTCGGAAACGCAGCCAGCATTCTCGCCTCCTTGCCTCAAGGACACGGTTTTGTTTTTTAATAAGACTTTTATTTTTAAATTTTAGGTTATGTGCCATACAATAAAAGTTTCAAAAAGCCTGATTTTAAAAAGCATTTTTTTAACATGTAAATGAGCTCGTTAACACTATAAATACACCCTAACAGCCGCCATATTTGTTTTTATTGATCTCACACAAGGTTCCGTAAAATTTGTCCACTGGCGTGGGATGTATGACTCAATAGACCGCACACGACGCCCGATGTAGATGTCAATTGGTTTTATACAGGATGTCCATTTTTTAAAGTGCTACAACACTGCATGCAACAGAATTACCAATTAATAAATTTAAATCATTAATTAAGGATACTTTAATGACAAAGGCTTATTATTATAAGGTAGACGATTATTTGAATGATGTCAACGTGTGGACCAGCTCGCACCAGTAAAATTTTAATTTCTGTACCAAATATTATTTTTAAAAGAGGCTTTGACAAAAGTGACTGAGTTTCTTGCGCTGCTTCTTCTCAGCACTAGCCCAAAATTTGTCCCGAAGTAGTGGTAGGTAAAAAATATATGTTGGGACGTGTATAAGTGCCCCCAGTGGGTCTACATGCAAAATTAATGACTTTTATGACTTTTAAAACTGATGAAACTTTATAACCATCATAGGCGTCTGGCATGGCTCAATCGGACTGTAAGTAGATGGCAATTTAAGATTTAATGCAACTAATACTTTTATTAAAGGCAAATTAAAATTTGCCTTTTAAAAAAGTCATCATCATCGGAGGATGATGATGATACACAACCGGGATAACGCTAGGAGTAGCGTTATCCCGGTTGTGCACTCGCACGGGAGGGCCCAGGGTCAGCTTTAGACCATGATCCACGATGTGGCAGATTAGGTGATTATGAGACTTTATAAGCACCATAGGAATCTGGCATGGCTCAATCGGACTGTAAGTAGATGGCAATTTAAGATTTAATGCAACTTATAATTTTATTAAAGGCAAATTAAAATTTGCCTTTAAAAAAGTCATCATCATCGGAGGATGATGATGCCAGGCGAGGCCTTAAGCTGAGTGGGGTCCCCTTGATTTGGACAGCACAGACACACAAAAGTACCGTATAGATAGCGTTGACAGTGACTTATTTGTTTGTGTGCTTTTATTTCGTATTGTTTTTAATTTCTTTGTTATTTTTGTATTTTTTTGTAATTTTGTACGATGTTTGTTTGTGATGTCCCAAATTATAAATGCTTCTTTCTCTCTTTTCTTCTTATTGTTTTATAAGCGGTGACACCCTGTTTATGTGAGTAGTTGGAAAGAATTCTCCCACAGTCGCCCACGCACGCATTTCGCGATGTCCCACAAAAGTTATATTATAAGATGAATAAATAAATACATTTACAACTATTTATCTAGACCTAATCTTTATTACAAAACTTTTTACGCAAACAAGTTTAAGAAATAAAAACTGCTTAACCAAAAATTCGCACACAGGTAGGATTTGAACCCACGTCCTTTGGCTAACCGGGCCAACGCTCTTACCAACTGAGCTACTGTGCAGTCGTGTTAAATTCTTGGTCTCTTTCTTTTTCACACTGCTGGATAGACTGCACAGTATCTCAGTTGGTAAGAGCGTTGGCACGGTTAGCCAAAGGGCGTGCGTTCAAATCCTACCTGTGTGTGAATTTTTGGTTTCTTATTTAAAACTAATATAAGTAAGAAAGATCACTGTGAGTGTTAAAAATATTAAAAACTATCAGTTCCCCGCGACTTCGCCCGCGCCAAAAGCCGGATTTTCCATACAAATTTTCATCCTCCATTTCACTCCCCCCGATGATTTTATATCGCGACAAAAAGTAGCCTATGTCCTTCCCAGTGTCTCAAACTATCTCTGTGCCAAATTTCATTTGATTCGGTCCAGTAGTTTCGGAGCCTATTCGATGCAAATAAACAAACAAACAAATCTTTCCTCTTTATAATATTATATACACGCTGAAATTTTAATGGTTGTTTTCCCGCAGTAAAATTAGTACAGTTTATGCTGTATTGCTTAGAGCGTAGAGCTTCTTTTGCTTTAAACATTGATTTCGTGCGGCAAGTAGTACCCAAATAGGCCAATTCGCGTAAAAAAAACTATCGTTTCTCACGCTTTCGAGTTGCTGAATATTTTTTTTCATTACTTGAGAGCAAAAATATTTTTAGTTAAAACAAAATTCTCGCATGATTCGATATTACTACTAAAGGTAAATCGTTCTGCTGCGGGAAAACAACCACTAAAATTTCAGCGTGTATAGTATAGACTAAAGCATAAAAAAATAATACACAAGCTTATTCCATTTATACTTGCAACGAATATCTATCGTTGGTCTAACGATATAGGTTCTCGTCACTATCTCTCAAATCTAATTTTTTTACAAAGTTTGTCTTATTTTAAAAGCAATTTCTACCAAAAACTAGTGGAAAAGTTATCTTGACGACCGTCTTGGTGTAGTGGTTCGCGCCCCGGACTTCTAAACCAGGCGGTTGGGGGTTCGAATCCCGCAAGGGGCAAATGTTTGTGTGATGAGCACGAGCATTTGTACCTCAGTCATGGATGTTTATAAATGTATATAAAGTATTTATATCCGTTATCCTAGTCACCATAGCACAAGCTCACGCTTAGTTTCAACGCTTAGTTTGTTGAAACAATTTATTTTATTTATCCTATTCTGAAATCCAAAGGAAGTGAAACCGTGCTACCAAGTGAACCAAGCTACCACTCACATCTTTTTTAACTAAAATTAATCGACTGATATCTCCATCTTGTCTTGAACTTAGGGTCATCATCGAACAGATAAGAAAACAAAAAGATTCTCTTGACCATTTATCCGTCAGACTTATATTAATTGTATCATTACGGCTTATCTCAAAGTTAAGATTGACGTAAGAAATACCTACCGAACTATTTGTCAAGTAATTATTAAGTAAGTAGTAAAAAGATAGTACGCAGATCGAGTTACTTTCGCATATAAGGTATATATTCTTCACTAACAAAGAAGCACAAATGGCAGACTGAATACATAAAGGCATTCTCTATCAGTCAACCAACCCGAGTAAAAATAAACATTGTTGTTTACTGCAAAAGCTTATAAAAGCTCTGTAATAGGCAAATATATTTGTCATTTTTTAAATGTTGTAGTGTTGGAAGTATGTGATTTGACTGCCTCGGTGGTCTAGTGGTCAGCACGCTGCGTACTATCCATGAGGTCCCGGGTTGGAATACCGGGTCGAAATAACTCAGACACAGCTCTGGAGTCAGGAAGTTGGTGGTGTTAACACCCCCGTGCCTCGGAAAGCACGTTTTAAGCCGTTGGTTCTGCGCCTGATCTCTCTACGGTCATGTCGGACTGCCGCCTCACCGAATTATGAGAGTGAAGGAACAGAGAGTGCACCTGTGTATTGCGCACACACTTGTGCACTATAATATCTCCCGCGCAGTCGGCTAATCTCTGTTGAGATTGGCCATTGTAGTCGAAATTCGGCTAGGAGAAGTATATTATATTAGTATGTGATTTGCTGTTGGTGTACCTTTATAAATAAATAATAAAATAAACATACATCTATTCGCATGTTTCCCTAATCATCATTTGCTATGACATAGCAGTCATTAGGGTCCGAATCTGTCAAACGCTGCGCGCGCGCCGATCTCAAGTGACGTGTTTTGACAAATTCATCCCGAGGACCGGATCCATACTTTATGTTAGGGTTGGCACTAGGGAGAAAAATATCATTATATGCATTGCATGCCTCCGTAGCCAATTTTTGGCCATTAAGGGCCAATCTTCATTGAGTTTAGGGCTAGATAATTTGTGTTATTAATGAACTAGCAGTTCCCCGCGACTTCGCCCACGCCAAAAGTCGGATTTTCCATACAAATTTTCATCCCCCATTTCACCCCCCTTATGATTTTATATCGCGACAAAAAGTAGCCTATGTCCTTCCCAGTATCTCAAACTATCTCTGTGCCAAATTTCATTGATTCGGTCCAGTAGTTTCGGAGCCTATTCGATGCAAATAAACAAACAAACAAACAAATCTTTCCTCTTTATAATATTAGTACAGAAAAAAAATGTAGTAGAGATATTTATAGTTGAGGTGAGGCCTTTGCCCAGCAGTGGGATCTATGTAGGCTAACTTAGTAGAGATATTGGCCAACTGCGCAGGAGACGCAGGAGATATTACAGTGCACAAGGGTTCGCTCTATAAAGTCTCTACCGCAATACACAGGTGCACTCTCTGTTCCTTCACTCTCATAGTTCGGTGAGACGGCATTCGACATGACCGGAGAGAGATCAGGCGCAGGACCAATGGCTTAACGTGCTTTTCCAGGCATAAGGGTGTCAACACCACCAATTTCTTGACTCGAGCTGTTTTCGAGTTATATCTAGACAGAAAAATGCCAGAAATTTTCGGCTTTAATCGAGATTTGTACCCGCGACCTCTTGGATAAACCCAGCGTGCTGACCACTAGACCAACGAGGTAGTCAAAAAAGTAAGTGAGTTCTTTCTATAATGTACTTATCGGTATATATAATAAGGAACTTGAAATTTTGCACGTTTCCTTTTGTAGTATAGGTGAGCACTAAGAATTTTTTTTTGAAAACTCACTCCTACAACTCTGCTAATAGTTACACAGTTTTGCGACCTTATGGTTCAATATTAACTATTACTTAGTTAACTGGTACTACCATTTTGTCCCATAATTCAATCCCCTATAGATAGTTGGTAATCTCGTGCTATACTCACTCCTTAAATATATATATTTTTTAATTTACTTACCCCCACATGAAACTTCAGTTTCAAATTGGTATTTAGCTATAAAGTTAGAAATTAATAATGGCATACATAATATATTTCAGGATTTTTGAAAATTCAACCATAAAGGGGTGAAAAAAAGGGCGGAGATGCATGGAAAATTCGATATTTGCGCAAACGAACGAAGTCTCGGAAATCGGCAAGCATAATCTTCAATACAAAGTGACTACATAAAGTAAAGTTATATATAGCCTGTATAGATCCCACTGCTGGGCAAAGGCCTCACCTCAACTATGAGGAGGTACGAGCCATACTCAACCAGGTTCAGTGCAACTACAAAAAAAACAGTTTATTTTAATTAAAATTGCGATCACGCGCCACCCCTACTCCGCATCTGGGTGGGCCGACTCCCGCGCAACAAGACGACTACAGCGGCGAGCGAGATAGACGATGTGACGTCACGCGCCTCTCGCTCTAGCTGCGTACGCGCATGTTGTGCGATTTTGCGCTATAAATTGATTTCTTTGTGAAAAACTGACTAATAAAGATATTTTTGATTAAAAGTTATTTGGCTAGTGTTAGTTAGCTATTTTAGATGGTATTAATTTGCTTTTAAAATTACCTATAATTTATTTTGCACCGCCCACTATTTCCGCTTAGCCCAAAGGTATGAGTGGTAGAGAGTGCCAATTGGCATTAAGTGCGCCTTTTTTGTCAAAATTTCAGTTATGCAGTAAAGCATAAATACATTAATCTCAGTCATCTTATCAGTCTCTGCCAGTAAGTAGGACCTACGGCTTCATGTGCTTTCAAATAACCATAACGTCCTAGCTCCGAGGTGTGTTTGAGTTTGACGACCGTCTTGGTGTAGTCGTTCGCGCACCGGACTTCTAAACCAGGCGGTTGTGGGTTCGAATCCCGCAAGGGGCAAATGTTTATGTGATGAGCACGAGCATTTGTACCTAAGTCATGGATGTTTATATGTATTAAAGTATTTCTATCCGTTATCCTAGTCACTATAGCACAAGCTCACGCTTAGTTTGGGGCTAGGTAATTGGTGTGTTTTTTGAAACAATTTATTATTATTATAATACAGTCCGACCCGGAATTCGAAGTCGGCATCACTTGGCGATCATGGCCACTAGACCTGGATTAATAAAATTCATTTCACCAATACTCAGTTTTACACAAAATGTTTAAAACCCTGGCTGCCAAACTACTTTATACTCGTAGTATAAACTGTTATAGAAGCCAATGTCTTCAAAGTTTTGTGAAGTTTTGTGTCTTCACAAAACTTGATAAATAAATTGATTAGTACAACAATTACAAATTGAATCGAGTAATCGAATTTTGTGATTTTAAGACAACCCAATTATATGAAGAGTTTATCTTTAATTATTAAGTAAGGTAGATAAATTGTAAAACCCGTATTGAATCAATATAATGGAGTAACTTACAATACTGCTTACAGAATCAATTTAAGTTATCTATCCAGTAACAGCCAAAACATATGTTTACACCCCAATCACGCTTATCGAGCTTACTTTAATCAAAAGGCGCCCTTACGGCAATTCATTCCAGTCAACACACACGCCAGGGACGGAATAAGGGATTTGGTTGTGGGAGAATAATTTTTAGGGCCCTATATAGATAGGTGCAGAGTAATCAATAAATACCGCATTCGAGTAGTGAATTCCAAAATGTCAACTAGATATTAACGTAATCCTTTATAAAATAATCTATATTTATTCTTATTATTTCCGCTGGCTATCACTAATAGAGTATGTTCTAGGTATTAAGTAAAATTTAAGTTCAAATTGGCGTTCTTTTGTTGTATTTGTTTTTTTGCTTTCCGATTCAACATATTGTATTATTAACCTACTATATAATACTAAACAAAAAAAACTTTAAACATTATTGGGTTATGAATAAAATTATTATTATTATTCGTGCAGAACATAGAAATAAATAAATCTCGATTTTTATTTGTTAAAACAAGTTCTTTAAAAGAAGTAAAAAATTGAATTAGAACTGTTGAAGGTTTTTGGCAAACAAAAACTTTTGTTTCTTTCTAGTTCTCCAAAACCAAAAGTTTTTGATTGTTTTTTTTTTCAGATAATGGATATATTAATGATGTAGTCACCTTTTGTCTTACCTACAAAATGAAAGGCATTGCCGAAGTGTTGTTCAATTTTTTCAATTTAAGATTACCCATTTCCTTAACAGTTTTTTTTTTATTTCAGTTTTAAATATTTTCTCTGCCCCTAACTCCGGCCCTGTGCAACACGTTGGCGCGCGGAGATAACGGTATACATTCCGGATCATTAGTTTTGCCAGGGGCGCCAGTAGGTATTGAGTGGGGTGGAAACTTGAAAAATTCGCTATAAAAGAATAGCTTTTATTGTTAAGGGACACTTGTATCTTAAAGCGTGCTTACTGTTTTTTTTTTTTGCTAATTTTCTATTAGAAAATTAAAAAATTCTAAATTGAAATTACAAAGAAACTTCAAAGTGACGTCAACTATACACGCTGTTACTTTGCATCCTTGCCATATTTACAGAGGTAACTATATTACGGACACTGAACTCAAATCATTAAAGAATAGTGACCTAAAATTTTGATTTTTAATCTTGATTATTTTATTTTATCGACAATCTGTTACGCACACCAATAACGATCGTAGCACATACACATCACTGTTGGCTGTTCATCGGCACAAAAGAGCCGCGGCGATTGCGCTCTCTTTCTAACATCATAAACGCCGCTTCTTCTTTTTTTTTCTTCTTTTTTTTCCCCTTCTTTTATCTCTGTGAATACGGCAAGGATGCAAAGTAACACCGTGTATAAATAATGCGTTAAATTATAAATTACAACAATTTTTAACAGCTTTCTGAGATACTATGACACTGGTTTATACACGCATTAACCTGGAAGGAACTTAAAAGAAATTAGGCATCAAAAGCTTAATCCATTTCTTAAAAAAAAGCTATAAGTATTAAAAATAAATTGAAATTATATTTGAAAGAACGCCCTTTGCGTTTTGCCAAAAATAAACTTTTTACGAGGTTTTTATGTACCCTACCTATTTAATAACTAACAATATCACCACATTAGTGAAATCTAAACAGCCAATTAAAAACTAACTCAAAGTTCACGCTTCACATTTTTTTCTGTTAATTGTCACTAATTAGTTGAAACAATAGTACATAATTAACAGTCTCACCTTACAGTAATCTTGTCTACACAGTTTTTAGTTGTTTGCAATTATCGCGCAATTAGTTTTAATTATAGTGACAAGATATCAGCTGTAATACGTAATTGTTGGAAAAAATAGTGACCGATTTAAAATGAGCTATGGCGGCCGTATATGCGTTTACTGTGGCGGCCATTTTGTAGGTTTAAAATAGAGTACGAATGTTTTTTGCAAATAAAAAAAATATACAAACAAATTGGGAACAAGATAGGAGTGATATAAATGAAAACTCGTCTAAACAATCTTATTGTAAGTAAAGATTTTTATCTTAACCTGTCGTGACCCAGCAAAACCGAACACACATAAAACTTATAGGTAAAATACCACAGATATTATAATACACTATTCTCATATTTATGAGTACCTAAATACGTTTTTAGCTGAAACACAATCAGTGACATTTTTTAAAACAACGTAGTCACGATCAGTTAACTAGTTAATTACTAATATTAAAAAATATAAAAGTTATAAATATGTCAGTTTTTTTTTTTAAATTGAATTTTTTGTTGAGTTTTGTAATAAGTTTGAAAATGTATTGAACTGTTTTATATTTTTTAGATTTCTTTAAAACACAAATGTTTTCCTTTATGACGATTACTAAATATTGAAATGATCTTTATTTCACTTGATAGACGGTACCTTTCAAATGAACCATTTTCATAACTTTTAGTACCTCCAGACCCACAGAAACAGATTTTTTTTAATAATTAAAATGGCGGCCATTTCAAGAAGGGGGAGTTAAAACCCAACATGGGGGTTTTTGTCGATAACATTAGATGAACTAATAGCCCATTAGTTATCGCTAGTCTAAACCCGGACACACTGCGTATTTTCATTGTTCACACACGAAATAATTACTGATGTACAGCGGTGACATCGAAAAAATTAAACTACCCACAAAGCTGTCACACGATTCGCCGTTTTCACTGAGTAATTCACTATAATCATAGTGATTAGTACACTTAATAGCCGCAACCATGTTTGCTGATGTCATTTGTAGATCAGAATGGGTTTTTAATTTTATTTTTTTAAACTGGCAACGGACATACATAAATCATGCTGCTCAGCAACTGTCAGAAATCGCAGGCACAATTTAATAATTATGAATCTTAAAGAAATTTTATTATACTGATTTTTTTTTCAGTTAAACAGCGCAGTGACATAAAAACTAAAAACAATATATTTTGTTTCCGCAATAAGGCAATAAAGACCGTATTTTTACGCACAAAATATACCTAGCACAAATGGCAGATTAAAGTCTTCTACTGGACTCGATTCAAGTGTGCCCTGTCACAGAATAAGTACTAGTACTTCGTACAGAAGTATGACTTAGCAATTGTATTCAAAGAAATGTTTACTCAATGTCGTCAAAAATATGGCGTAATTTAGTTCGCCTCAGAGTCAAGGACATTTTCGTGTAGACACCTACAAAAATCCATTGCAAGATAATTTCATACTTATTGCCCTGGAATATGATTCATAATACACTACGAGTAAACCTATTCAGTGACGTAATATCACGCGTCGCGATAGGGTTGACTGCTACGAGAAGCTTCTAACGCCATCTAGCGCCTCTTTCTAGTACTTTATTCATTCTCGTCCAGCCAGCAACGTAGCCGCGCGGCCGCCGGTGAATAAAACGCGCGAGCGTGTCGCTGGCCGGTAGCGACACGCAACTTGTTTTAGCCCCTAAGTAAGGGTCGCCGCGCGTAGGTACGTTTTTGCTACCTACGCGGGGAGATACACAAGCCTGGCCCTGTCTAAGATTAAATTTAAGTTTAGTCTCTCTGTTTCTCTGCTAAACAAACAAAAAGGGATAGACTACAATAATTTAGAAACGTCAAATTAAGTGATGCGACTTCTTACGTATTTTTACACGGTTTTGTCTAACTTTAGTCGTCATCGAATGACATCCCTACTAAATTGTCTATGGATTCTCTAATTTCCTTAGCAACTGACAGCAGTTTAATCTGACGTTTCTAAATTAAGATAGTCTGTCTGTTTTCGTTTGTTTGGCAGAGAAAGAGAGAGACTGAACTAAAATTTAATCTTAGACAAGATACATTGGGATCGAGCCTACTGTTTTACGAACAAGATAAGTGCTAGTGGAACGCCGGCTCACTGGCATAGCAAGCACTTGCAAAAATTCGTCGGCTGACTAACGTCCTCCGTAGCTTAGTTGGTAAGAGCACTCGCCCGGATAGCGAAGGGACGTGGGTTCGAGTCCTACCGGATGACACAGTCGATTGATTTTTGTAAGCGAAATTCAATTTGATTTCATAAACAGTTTCTTTAATCAATCATGTAAATAAAAAAAAACATACATACATTCGAGCGTCACAAAAACAAATATTTATTTCCACTTTGATCAAATAAAGATTCATTGCTTAATTTCACATTATTCCTTGTTCCCTTCAATTAGAACATAAAATTAACGACAGGTCCTTTATAAAAGACCACCGCGGAGTTAATGAATATTACTGAATTGGGGTAATTTGGCGTGCCAAACTATTATTTATTATTAATTTGCTGAACAATTACTTGGTATATTTATTCATGTCCAAAGAGTAGTAAATTAGGGTTAATATTTTATATATTCGAGAATTCATTTATCAAAGTTACATTCGAGTTACATTTTACATTCAATAGATAGATAGATAACTCTTTATTGCACACCATAACAGAAAAATGCCATAAGTACAACGATTTACACAGAAAAATGTACAATGTAGGCGGTATTATCGCTATAAGCGATCTCTTCCAGACAACTTTTAGGTAAAGGAACATACTCATTCACATGAAGGGGGAGTTTGGTGCAAAAATCATTGAATAAGGTACTTCAATACTTTTTCACCACGCCTAAACTTACCTCGAAAAAATTACATAAAGTCACTATGACATTTTTCTGTCTTGAAACTAGAACTTGACTTATCAAGTTGAGTTACTCTTAGGTAAAATGGGGGGTATCATTTGCACTAGAAACACGACATTTGATCCACTAGTTAATTTTTTTTCGTGAACTTGGTCTTCTAACTACACAAACACGTCATAAGTTATCTCATAAGACGGAGGAATTACTTCGTCTGTCCCTCGCTCCCATTCGAACGAGCTTACTAATTATCGAACTCCATTACCCTAAGACGTTGGGGCAGTCACTTACACCGTGCTGTAACGGACGTAAATTAAAATGTTTGTAGAATGCAACCTTAGCTGAATCAATAATAACTTCAAAGAATTACAACGCCATACAAAAATAAAGCCGAAACATGGCACTTTTTTCAACTGACAGTTACCCATCTACTTGTTAAAAACAAATGATATTTTATAACATTGAAGTTTTATACGTATAACTAAATGTAAAGTCCCCCGAATGTTGTTAAATTGGGACTTGAAAATGCCCTGCAGCTGTCAGTTTCATCATACAATATCCCTAGGTATGGTTACTATGGTTTAGTTGAAATAATTTGTATAATTAAATCGATACCAACGAAAAGAGAATTCACATGGGAATCGTGTGACAATGACAGCTAAGTATTTTTTTTAAAAACACATATTAAAATATGTGTTTATAAAATAGGTTTTTCTCTGAATTGTTTGTAAAAATAGCTTAACAAAATGTAAAACTTCTGAAAAAAAATAATTACACTGTTTTTTTAATAATTTTGTTGGATATTTTTTGCGACATAGTGGGATACTATTGGTTCAGGCAGACTGTTGATGTCCATATTGCAGGTTCTTATATCCATCTAACATCCTTAACTACATCGTAAATAATTCAGTGTTTGCTTACAGTGTCCGTGTAAATGCAGCCGAGGGCCTAAACCTCTGACTAATCACTCCAGTAATTATCTAGGAGTCGGAGTTAACACGTTGGCATCCAAGATGGCTGCCTGTCACGTTTGACACTTACAAGTTTGCCGCGCTTTTCTTAGGGAACGCGCAATTATTGTTTGCAGAACGAAGATGTGAATCCATGGCAACTGAATGGAATAAGCAGGTTTAAAATTACTTTTTTACACTACCTACTCGGCAAGGTTCAATTACACATCAAGTAAACCTGACTCAAATTGAGTCATTGCATCCCTAGGGACGTAATGTTGTATGAAATTTCATTACGCCCCTAGGGAGGCAAAGTGATTTAAATTTCGAATAAGAGTTCGTAGGCATAATCACACTAGCCCGTCCCGCATCAAAGATAACATATTTGAAATTTGAATCTGGCAGCAAGAATTTTAGCACGAATAGAATAAAAAAAAGGGCGCTCTTTTAAAAGAAGAAAAAAAAACCGATGTATTTTAAGAAATTACAATCAATGTTTTCGTAAGTGTCGAGTGACGAAGTTTATGACACCGGAGTTCAGTAGATGTAAAGCTGCTGGTTTTGTTAATAGTAATAATTTACTGCTAGAAAAGTCAAAGGATAATATAAATATTGATAAAATAAGTTTTTTGTAGTACATTTTTTTTTATTGCCTCGTAGGAAGTGTGAAAAGCAGAGTATTCTCCTCAGTGATAAAGATGTCTTCGTCTTGGGCTAGCTTAAATCCCTCGCTCCAATCAGGATTCTATTTTTACTAACTAACTCTCGTATCCTTCGTTACGCTCGAGATTCAAGATGACGCCCGTGACGTAAGACATTACTTTACCCCCTTGGTGAATAATCTACTATTCCTTACTTCTTAATCTTTGTTAAATATGATATGGTGAAAAAAAAGAAAACTAAGAAACATTTTATTATTATTTAATCTTCTAAGGGCTCATTCGCGATCCGTTATTGACAATTCGTTAAAATACACGATACGTCATGGCGGATGGACGTTCACATTGCATACCGAATCGTGTTTTTTCACGATTCGTCAAAATATCCGAATTGGTGGCATCAGCGGATCCGTCACAATAAATTCACGATTCGTGTATTTTGACGATTCGTGATTTTTAAAAACACGATACTAGAATTAAGACGAATCGTCATTTTTCACGATTCGTGACCCGTGTGAACATGGGCATTCAAAAAGCATTGCCGCCGTCAAAAAAAGAACGAGTCGTGAAAGAAGACGAATCGTCAAAAATTACGAATCGTCCTCGTGTGAATGAGCTCTAAGACGAGACCGCAGGTTCAATAAGTAAGTAAAAAGTATTTATTTACCAAAAAACAAAATGTCTCATTACATAGATTGATAGCAGTCGCTGCACTAAGCTATGCTTGTATCGCAGGGACTAAGCTTTACTTAACTATAAATAATTCTAGGTATTTGACACTCGGCTTGAGGGCGCATTTAAATACTTGCTAAATCATATTTTAAAAACTATTTTGGCATTGTTATAAATTATACATAGAGTTTTATACACTATTTCAGTAGGTAGTTACATTCTGGGGTTAATATAATACCATAATAATACTAAATATAAAATGCGTGTTCTGTGTGTGTGTGTGTGTGTGTGTGTGTGTGTGTGTGTATGTGTGTGCGTTTTTTGTGTGTATTTGTGTGTGTGCGTGTTTGTGTGTAAAGCCTAAGATATAATCTCTAGAAGGCATTCTGTCTGAAGGCAGTTAAGGTTATACAGCCAGGATTGGATCGCTTGTTTAGCTTTGCGTGTAAATGCAAGTATGGTGAAAACGATTCTCAATCAGATAATTAGTTTAATAAATCCAATATAACTATGAATTATCATAACGTTTAACGCCTAATGATCAGTAATTAAGCCTGCGATTAAATCATAAAGCCAGGTATTGACAGGTTTATCAGCAAGTCATTAATAACAACATCATATTTTCCTTTCAAATAAGCTATAAACTTGTAATGAGGAGAAAATTGTAAGGTTTTAGCCTGATTTATTAACCCATTCGCGGCCAGTGCTGCATGAAATGCATAGATAATGTCTAAGGAACAAGTGAATAGGGTTGGCTAATCAAACAATGCCAAGGAATAAATTCGTCTACGAATATGAATCTACTTGTAGCGGAGGTCCATCAAAAGTTGCACCTAGACTGATGTAAGGATGAAATCAAACAGGCACTTGGCATTTTTATTTTAAAAAGCTGTCAAGAATAGACTCCCTATCAATAGGCATAAAGTTTGGGGTAATGACCCCCGCTATGCACCTGATTTCCAGGGATATACATTTATTCACCATTCATACAAAAAAGCTCTCTAGTAAGTAAATACTAAGAATTCATTAAAACACTTTTTTTTTCGATTAATTCACGTTTTATAAACACCATTTTATTTGAAACCAGACCTAAACTGTGTTTCAATGAGTTCGACTATTCCAGTAAACGTAAAGAACAAATAATTTCTAAGATTTTTTGGCTAAGCAGACAGACTGGCGGAACGTGGTAAAAATGGTTTTTTTACCGAAACTTAAAGGCGTGAAAGACCTAATTTCCACAACCAGAGAGTACCAATATAAAGCTACAAGCTTGGTGAGTTCTCGAATATTCCACAAAAGTGCTTGGAGAAAATTAGCAGCAAGGATCGAAGCGCGATTATGCGATTTGTCGTAAAGCATAAGAGGTAGCGGTCTACTTTAAATACGAGTATAACAAATCCGAAAGTCGAAGCTCTGGTTGTAAATTCATTTATTCAAATAATTTCTTTCGGAAGTCAGGTTCCATGGTGATAAAACAAAGCTATGGTTAGTAAGAATATGAAAAAGACTCAAAGAAATAACTTGGAGTTTCACCCAATGATAAAGGATAATGCATCGTTTTAGATTATAGACACATATCTATTTGATAGATCTTTCGTAGGTATCTGAAAGTCTGTGCGTGTTTTCATATTCTTAATTAAGACATTTCAATAACCAGAAACACGACTTAAGACGAAAGAATAGCACCATTTCTCCATACAAACGTAGTCCCCTGTTTCCTCCCTGGATATAGACTAAGGTCGAAACATTTTTTGCTATAATATCTGCATTTACTACGGCTATGCTCCTATGTTTCGTTTTTTCCGATATTCGAATTAACACAGGAAATATGGGCCTTCAAACACTAAGAAAATTGCCAAATTTCAACCTCAAACTTTAGACGCTCGCCAAATAAAATCTACGCACATTAAGACAAAAACTAAAACATAGGAGCATAGTCCCATCCTTTGCTTAATTATTTTTGAAAACAATATTATCATTAGTAAAGTTTTCGTCGAGAAAACAGGGGACTACGAAATGCTGTTTTGGTCAGTTTTAAGAAGCGAAATTTGGTCTGAGCTGCATTTGTCCTTTTCTTGCTTTAAGGGGAGAGGTTTGGGGGGTGGGAAATGTCATAACAAATACGTATACTTACAGTGATGCTTCATAGTCGATAATTATATCGATATGCAATTGTTGGCCTGATCGACAACGATGCATTAGGTTATTATATTGTCTTGATAATTTGTCTTAATATTTTATATTATTAGCTTTCATCACTTTGGCTTTTAAAGGTCAACTACTCCTACTCCTCAATGGTGTTTCTATAGAAGAAAAAAGCAGTTCCGTTGCTGACTCCTACAATTACTGTGCACATACATGTAAGCACTTACTGAGGACGTAACGTAAGTTGATTCATTTCAATTCGATAGATTGTAGCCTAGCTGATTTCTAATGTGGGTGGAAGCTAATTATAAGAAATGGATTTTACAAGCGGTTGCCCACGACTTAGTCCGTGCACATGTCGAATTTACCATACAAACTTCCACTCCCATTTTCACTTAGAGGATGAGTTTCCAAAAATCCTGTTACCTACGTCATTCCTAATTTCTAACCAAAAAGCTAAATACAACTTTTTATCGATTTAGCTCCATAACTGACGGAGTTTCATACAAACTTGCCAAACCTTACTTATTGCACCCCTAGACCTCTTATAGAACCTTGAATTTGGAGTCTCTAGACCCAGCAGTTTGGGCTGTGGGTTGATATGTCAGTCAGTCATTAAGTCAGTTTTCATTTTTATATACATATTTAGAAGATAAGGTGAGTGAAGGCTTGTTGGAATATCCACCAAGACGCCTAATAAATTACATTATCTATTGTATGGTTTATAAGCACACTGTCGACAATCTACAGATGCAGATCACTAAATCTTATAAGAAAAATACCTATTTTACTTTCTACAGGAGGGACACACTTATGCCAGCTTCGAACCAATTAAACAAATTGTTTCATAATATAGTTTTTCTTGCGCCAATTGCGAACCACTTGTTAGTAGATATTTACAATCATCTTTCTAATATGCTATCTTGCACCGCCTGTATTTTCTCTGTTTGGGCCTATGGTTGACTGGTAGAGAATGCTTTTAGCATTAAGTCCGCCATTTGTACAATAAACTGTGTGCAAAAAGTTTAAATAAATAAATCTTTAAAACTAAGTAACAAAGAACACATTAAGACTGTAACAACAACATCCTGGTCAGACTGAGCCCGTCTTTTTGCGAATGATTGAGTAATGATCATCAGTTCTAATTTTCGCAAACATCGCAGATGCGCTACAGTAACGAAAAAGTCCAAGCAGAGCCCTGAATCCGTTGTTATAGGCGCTACACACGCAGCATAATCCTGCACCTGATATGAAATTGTTTGAGGGTATTGTATCCACTTTTGTCGGTTCTCTTCGCCCAAAATCCATCTCCGACCACTGTTATTGAACGTTTTTCGTCCACGCCAACATTTAGAATAATTAGCCTCTTCTCTTGTAGCGATCGCTTCGTGTAAAGCACATGATGCTTGTGCAGGTTGACTTATTTGTGTCGGGCATATGAAACATAAGTATTCATAAATACTGCATTTTATACGAAAATGATGTTTTTCCGTTTAGCTGCCATAAATAAACGACATTACCTTATTTTCTTTAAAATATAGTGGATTTCAACTTGTTATTGTTGCACAATTAAATAATGTCTTGTTGAAAGGTGTTGACATTGTTGTCAACCAATCTCCATAAGTAAAAAGTTCCGTTCCACGTATGAACAAAATTTAAAAAAAAATGACTCTATAATTTCATAAATATTAAGCTTTTGCAAAATCATTCTTGCTGTTAAAGTAGATTGTCGTGTCGTATCTTACTAGTATGTTTGTAAAGATATAAAAATTTTATGTAAATTATTATTTTTGTAAAATATTAATTTAGTTACCTACTCGTAGTATGAGTGAACCGGAAAATGTCATCTGTCACCTCTCCTTCGTGTTTCTAGGTATATCTTTGATAAACTATATTAAAGGATATAATCATGAAACACAGCCACGGCACTTATTTACATTATTTTTTTTCTTTTAATTTAATGATGCATCATGTTCAAGCTCCTATGTAAATAGCAACGTATATACATCTTGCATAATGCCCTGTTATAAAGATATAATAACGTAAATATTAGAATCAAAACACGAATTTTATTCAATATTGACTCTTCCATACCCTAAATTTGAATAACTTTTTCTTTTTTGTTTTTATAGTTTTAAGAAACTTTCTACCAAAAATAATTGTGTATACATAGGCTTTATTTTGTATTGCGTACTGTATCCTTGGTTATAGTTTATCAAAGAGTACATCATGTTTCATGAAAATATTTTATTTTAACGAGTTTTGCGCGAGGTCCACTGCGCACACACACTAACTTACGCTACTCACACATGGATAAAGCAGTGCGGGTGCGGGGCGGCCGCCAGAGCATGCATCGAGACAGCAACATTTTATTCAAAAACCCATTTTTCAAATGTCACTTAGACCGCGTTTCCTCTTAAAGATGGCAAAAGCATGACACATGGTACTTTTAAAAATGCCTCTTAAAAACAAAGTTTGGTATTCATTCAGAATCAGAACAATATTGGATATTTTATACAAAATTACTCAAGTAAGTAAACATCATTTATATCCACAAATATTGCTTTGTTTGTTATATACAAATTGTGGTATACCTTAGTAAGGAGGCCATAACGATTTTTTTGTTGTTGGAAGTAGCCAGATTTTTGACAGTTGCTACTAGTACCTTATGATTATCTAAAAACGCTACATCCTATGCCTAGTTACCGGTCCCCGAAGCACTCTACAATTAAAATAGTTTTGTACGAAACAGATCAGTTCAGAGATCGGTTGCGGGCTCCGATAACGTTAAAATAACGTTATTACGGTTAACTTTTGTGCGTATAATGTTTAAGCGTCGTTCAATTTGTTGCAGATGTAACGACATACTGTTTATGTTACAAATAATGATGTAGAGTTGATCATGTACCTCATATTTGCTTTAAGGTAGGTAAAGAATCGTTAACTATTTTTAATAATTTATTAAGAAACTCAACAGCTTTTTTCATAATTCACGTTGCTATAGGTGCGTTTGATGTCACTTAAGCTAACAGTATCTACGCAAATATTTTTATATTACGCATTTTTACGCATTTATGAAGAATTATTCATACATTCATTTTATATAAAAACAGGACAAATAATTTATTTAATTAAGCTTTATTGCCCAACTATCTGAAATTTGGTACAAAAAGCGGTCATTTTTTACTAATAATGACAATGATAACAGCAATCATTGCCCTTAAAACAATTATTATTTTTAACCCCTATAACTAGGTCGCTCCCCATCCTTCTAAAGCCCCACCCAACCCTTCAGTGTGAAATTTCAATTGGCACAAGTTTCCTAATTAAAAGTCGCTCAATGTCTCCGTCTGCCCTCCATCGCTTCATCAACGGCAACGGTAAATTAAAACGGTATTGTCAACGTTACTGGTATTCCGTTATTGGAATTATTTGATGGTGTTGGAATCTCAAATTAATTTAGCAAGATTCCCAGAATTGGGTCACGATGGGTTGATTTTGAACAGATTTGACTGCAAGTTTCTAATTAGTTTAGTAATATGTAGAACGTATATGTTTTAATTATAACAGCAAATCAAATCTAGTTTCTTCTATATTAACACCCCCGTGCCTCGGAAAGCACGTTAAGCCGTTGGTCCTGTGCCTGATCTCTCAACGTTCATGTCGGACTGCCGTCTCACCGAATTATGAGGGTGAACAGAGAGGAACAGAGAGTGCACCTGTGTACTGCGCACACACTTGTGCACTATAATATGTACCGTGCAGTTGGCTAATCTCTCTTGAGATAGGCCGCTGTAGTCGAAAATCGGCTAGGAGGACATTGTAACTTCTATACAGACAAAACGTTAAGTCCTGCGCCTAATCCCTCTCCAATCATGTTAGATTTCCATCCCACTGTACTAAGAGGGTGAAAGAACAGAGCGTGCACCTTTATATTAGGCATCTACATCCAAGTAGGTACTATTAAGGTACTCTTGCCGAATAGCCGAAATTTTATTGGAGAATGTTTTAATACAAGTGACACACTGATATACCTAGACATGGCAGTGGAATGAGATGTCATCATTTTAAGATTAGGCACTAGAAAGTTTTTTCAACAGAGAAGGTACGTATTTTCAATTACTCAACCAATTCATTTATAAGATACGAACCCAGTATAACTGTTGATATATTACAATTAGCTAAATTAAACTTATTCCTATCATAATGGCTAATCAAAAACCGACGCCGTGTTACACTGACAATGGCGAACTAATTATATATAATTATCTAGATAATAACATGCAACAACGTAACGTCGCAACGTTAATAATACTGGTATTTTAATGACATACGCTATTTTTACATAGGTGTGAAAATTAGCAGGTGCATGTGGGTTTTTTGTTCGTAAGTTTTAATTAGTTGAATCCGACATTTTTCATTATGTCTGAACGTAATAATTATTTGAGTAGGTACAGTAGGAGGTGCTTGTGGCGCAGTGGTGGCAGCGCTTTGGCAGTCATACCATAAGTTAAGCAACCCACGACGCGGTCGTGATTGGATGGGTGACCATTTTGACCATTTAAGTGACGTCTATGACAAGCATCTCCATGCTTCGGAAGGCACGTTAAGCAGTTGGTCCCGGCTAATATCTGTGGTATTAGTCGTTAATCCTAGTCAGAGGCCCTAGGGCGGCTTGATAACTTCTGACAGTAAGGTTTGTCACTTGCTTTACAGACACCCCTCCACCAAACGGCACCGAGCCCGCGTGGTGGAGTATGGCACGTACATCCTCATAGTTGAGGTGAGGCCTTTTCCCAGTAGTGGGATCTAATAGGCTGATTTTACTTTACTTTACAGTTGGCACTTCTCAGCACGTCAGGTTACCGATTTGAACTACAAAAACAGATTTTATCACGTAGGGAATAGAGGCGGTGTCAAGCTCAACGTAGGATAGTATGACGTGCACGTGCACCTAATAAATAATAGAATTGTGATTCTAATAAGTAAGTGATATGTCTCGCTGAAAGTCTATACATTTATGTAAAGCTATACGGACGACTAAAGTAGAAAGTTAAGTTAAAAATATTGCGGTTTCTTATGCTGTTGTAATAGCGGTTTTGCAAAAAAGATGTAAAGGCTACTGTGCTGGCATCAAAGTAAAAAAAAAGTCTGAGATGGTACGGCCACGTTATGCGAAGAGACGGTGACAATGTGGTTCGTAAGGCTCTGGAATTAGCGATAGGCGATTGTTCTAAAAAAAAATTATCGAATGAATCGACAATCGACCATTCGAACTATCGAATGTCGATTTAGTAATTCGGAAAAATAATAATCGAATCATAATCGACAATCGAATGATAATCTATACTCGACTTTCGATGCATTCGATTGAATTGCCGCGACTGTGCGCACAGGACAGGCAGCGAACGAATGATTAATCGACGCGACGAATGACGGTCCATTCGTTTGTAGTACGGCCTGCGCACCGCACGCTCCGGTATTGCTCGCCGCATAATCGAAGGATAATTGAAAGACTGCGGTTGCTTTTTGAATACATTTGATTACAGAGACCATTCGAATAATTCGATTAATTTTGTAATAATCGCCCATCGCTATCTGGAATTGCCCGAATTAAAACGCGGAAGAGGGCGCTCTCCCGGCACCTGGTGGACAAACATGGCCCGAACAATAAAAAATGCCCAGTTGGACGAGACAATCCAGGACGGAACTGCCTGGTGAAAATTAATTAGGAGAGCCGACCCCAACAAAAGTAGGAAAATGGCAAAGACAAAGAAGACCTTTCTTGTCCCTTAGATCTAGAAAAGGCCAAGTTTAGTCAACACTATCAAAAAATACAGCCATTAAAAGCCGTTTACATTTTTAAACCTTCGATTTCCAACATAATCCCATGTTAAATAATAATGATTAGGTTTCTTCTAAGTTTATAGGATGGAGTAATATTAGGGGGGCGATAGCTGAGCGGAGAAAACTTCACTTCTCATCCGAGATCGTGAGTTCGATCTCCGTGAGGAAACCTGCACACTAGTTGGCTAGTGTGTGAAATGGAGAAGGCAATGGCAGACCACTCCATTAAATTGCCAAGAAAGTCCTTGTGTGTGTTTCTCTCTACAAAATGATCACGACCCTCAGTCATTGAGGTATACGACTGTGAAGAAGAAAAGTTTATGGGAGTCATAAAGCTGTTGTCATCAATTTAAATTTTAAATTAGTTAATTATTCAACTGCCAAAACGCCTAACTTCACTGTTTACCCGCAACATAGTTATCGCAACAGAACGCCTGCTGAATTTACTAATAAGCCATTTAATTACCGCATATGAAGTAGGTATAGCTTAATACATAGGTGTGAACATACATACGGGCATTAGGTTTGCACATAGTGGGCACTTATGGCAGTAGGGTTAATACATTAGGCATTAGTTGGCCAATATTAATACTTTGTTTGTGCAAAAAAGAAAGAATAAATTATTTGGGTGTTAAAAAAATTAATGTGTCATTGATTTCAAATTAGCGATGGGCGATGTTCGAAAAAAAATAAACGAATAAAACGACAATCGACCATTCGAACTATCGAATGTCGATTTAGTAATTCGGCAACAAAATAATCGAATAACGATCGACAATCGAATGATAATCTATACTCGGCTCTTCAATCCATTCGATTGAATTGCTGCGACTGTGCGCACAGGACAGGCAGCGAACGAATGGTTAATCGACGCGACGAATGACGATTCATTCGTTAGTAGTACGGCCTGCGCACGCTCCGGTATTGCTCGCCGCATAATCGAAGGATAATCGAATGACTGTGATAATCGAATACATTCGATTACAGAAACCACTCGAATAATTCGATTAATTTAGTAATACACGACCATTGCTATTTTAAATTGGTCCTCTAATATAAATAGGTAAATGCACTGCTGACTCTGTGCTAGAAAATGCACCTATCTCAAAACCGAGTTTATATTTTGGTTAGTTGAATAAAATCAAGAAAAAATATTAATTCATAATTTTTACGTAAAATGAACAAAATAAAAAAAATTGAGCCTATGGAGCTTCAATTTTTTTTAAAGAAATTATGTTTGAATATTCCCACAATTTGTAACATATGGAATTCCCATGATTTTGTTCTTTATCCGAAAATCCGAAATTATCATACAATATACTCGTATTTTTTAATTTGGTGTAAAAGACAGACATAGCTGTTTTACAAAGTATATGCGAGTCTGCTGAGCTCAATTCGATTGTGCCTTACGTAATCAGTAGGTGTGAACAACAGTGTATATACCTATTCGTAATTACATTAAGTGTGAATAGGCGGGGTTTATTATCATACGGTCTGCCGATTTAACGACATGAGTTTTTTTTAGAATTTTATACTTCCTTTTAAATATTATTATGTAAATTTCGAAATGTACGGCATTTCCTTCGTATGCGTTTTGCTATTCAATTTGGAGGTTTTATTAGTTTTTTATTGCGTAGTAAAATACGCAATTAATTAGGTAAATAATTATGTACGAAAATTATAGGCCTAATTAAAAATACAATATTTAATTTGTCCATGGTGTTTGTAACAATAATATTTGTGTTTGAAAAAAATTCATTATTTTTTTATTGATTTGGAGCGAAAACATTTATTGATTCTGTATGTTACCTTCATGAAAAAACAGTGTTACATTACAAAGGAGTGCCATATTTTCAGGAATGACTCAGGATCAGTAAATTAATCCAACTATGCAAATGAATCGAGCTTTGACAGCGGGTGAAAAAAAATAAACATTTTTTTTCACCCGCTGTCAAAAATAATATTTTTTTCCTGAGTCACTCCCAAAAATTTTGCACTTCTTTGTTGTAACACTGTAATAATAATAATAAATTGTTTCAAAAAACACACTAATCACCTAGCCCCAAACTAAGCTTGAGCTTGTGCTATGGTGACTAGGATAACGGATAGACTTACTTATATACATTTATAAACATCCATGACTTAGGCACAAATGCTCGTGCTCATCACACAAACATTTGCCCCTTGCAGGATTCGAATCCACAACCGCTGGTGTTGTAGTCCGGGGTACGAACCACTACACCAAGACTGTATTTTCATGAAGGTAACATACAGAATCAATAATGTTTTCGCTCTAAATCAAATAGTTTTAATTTAACTCATTCATTGAAAAATACGATATCTGCGTAACCGCTGACTTAACGTTAACTGAAAAGTGCAATACATTTACCTATAGACATTATGGTACTCAAAAGTTGCGGAATCTATCTATTTATTTCCTGGATACTTAAAGTAAGTAGATGTTACTCGAAAAATATGAGGACTAAAAATATATGCGATAAAGTTGTTTTTATAAATTGTTTTTTAGACCTTATTTTTAAATTTTGGGATCCCTTTGCAATATAATAAAACACACTTATTTCTTTATCGCACGATTATTCTTCCTACGTCTTTCATTTTCAAATAACCACAGATTAGATCTTAAAAAAAATCATTTTCACCCCACGATAAAACTCGATCAAGCAAAACTAAACGCACGCGCTCAAAGTCAAACCCTTATCGAAAAAAAAAA
Organism: Pyrausta nigrata; assembly: GCA_949316185.1. Lineage (NCBI taxonomy): Eukaryota > Metazoa > Arthropoda > Insecta > Lepidoptera > Crambidae > Pyrausta > Pyrausta nigrata. The sequence goes on from OX438962.1 coordinate 8,054,787, forward strand.
ACATTTAAAAACACATCGCAACAGAACATTGCCTTCAATTGGAAAATTCAATTCACAGGCCTAATGGCGCGAAATGGTAGGGCCGTTCTAATAAATCGTGATTTTATCGACTATGCTATCGATTTGCACTTACCATAAAAAAAATCATTTACTGTTAAATCTTAATTTTACACCGATTCAAGTGACGAATGAATTAAACGGGATATTTTACAATGTTTCAACATCAAACCTAACCTAGCCCCAAAAAAGCGTGAGCTTGTGCTATGGCGACTAGGATGACGGATAGATATCACATATAGGTACGTTTATATAACATCTATGACAGGTACAAATGCTCGTGCTCGTCACAGAAACATTTGGCCCTAGCGAGAGTTACTCAATTTAGGCGGTCTTATTGCTAAAAGCGATTTCTTTCAGCCGAGACAACAAATATAGAGATGTTTGCTAAGTCATTCAAAATACGGCTTCATCACACTGTGCGGCAGTGAAAACTATTTAATTAAAAATGGGTTAAGAACCTAAGCCTATTTTGATGAATTATAACATTTAATGTAGACACATAATAAATAATAGATGTAGATGAGTAGATAGGACCTTTGAAAAGGACATACCTACTACTTTTGTCACTTGCTAAAACAGCGTTGGAATTGTTTTTCAAGCAATCAGAAAAACATTTTTTTAAATTACTAGGCAGACATTTGACCACGATCTCACCTGAAGGCAAGCGACGATGCGACTGACAAAGGGTCATGCCTGGTCTATTCACTCAAAGCAATCCATAGCATAATGTATAGGAAACACTTCAGCCGGCAACGCATTTGGACCCCAATAGCCTCACAGTAGCTAATATAGGTACTGCGAGTACTAAGGCACCTTAAGCAATATTATAGTCTAAATAATTTTTCACACTACCTACTCGGCAATGTTCAATTACACATCATGCAAACCTGACATAAAGTGAGTCATTGCATCCCAAGGGACGTAATGTTGTATGAAATTTCATTACGCCCCTAGGGAGGCAAGTGATTTGAATTTCGAATAAGAGTTCTTATGCATGATCACACTAGCTAAATTTGAACCTGGCAACCAGGAATTTTAGCACGAATGGAGTGAAAAAAGCGCGCACTTCTAAAAAAAGAAAAAAAACCTATGTATTTTAAGAAATTACAAACAATGTTTTCGTAAAACGAGTAAGTGTCGAGTGACGAAATTTATTTGACACCGGAGTTCATTAGTTGTAAAGCCGCTGGTATTGTTAATAATAATAATTTACTGCCAGAAAAGTCAAAGGATATAATATAGATAAAATAAGTTTTATGTAGTACATTTTTTATTGCCTCGTAGGAAGTGTGAAAAGCAGAGGATTCTCCTCGGGGATAAAGATGTACGGAGACATCTTGCTACACTCAGGATTCTACTTTTAGGAGGAGTAGGTAGAATTAATGATTCAGACATCAACTCGATTTACAATCGATTCAAAACATTGTTAATCATTACAAAATATTTTACGTTTTAGCGACTATTTATTTCATGAGTATGTTTTAGAATTATGTTCTATGAACTAAAAATAAAATTAAGTCTTCAGACGTCTGTCAGCGGAAAATAATTTTGATTTCTTTTACTCTTTATGTAGAAAATATAAAATGTGTCCCATTACATTCTTTTAAGTCAGTGCTGTCTATCTTTTCTTATTTTAAAATCAATAGCATTTTATTTTCATTGTTTTATGTGTTGTCTATGGAATCCTTCCGCATACACTGCTACGTTATGTGATAACTCAGAGCTCATTAAAACTCAGAGCTGTCAAAATGCACCTATTAGATTATTAAGACTATAATAGGGTCGAAATTGCAACGAAAATAGTACACATTGACGACTGTACTGTATCAAGGACCACTCAATGACTCGGCGGAAAAGTGCGGGCAGTAGCATATCGAACTAGACACTGTGGCAGTTGTGATAGGGTGGACTTTGCAAAAAAAATGTACAGTTCAATGTGCTGCTGTACTATCGGAAGATTAGAGCGTGAAAACAGATGTTTGCTTGAGGGGAGCGCTAGTGAAGGGACAGTGGTATCGATAAAAAACGATTTACTCATAATTATTACTAATTATAACTAATTGTACCATTCTCTATGAGCATTTATGTAAATTTATACTGTGTATGGTGTGCAATAAAGAGTATCTATTTATCTATCTATAATTCTAAATCAACTTTGACGTGTATCTAAATATAACTTACGCAATAAACAATTTAAATACACTTTTTATTAGGAGCAATATATTACGATTGATTGCATTAATACTCAACAAATTGAGTAATTATATTAATTAATGGAGTCGGTAATCATGTGTCTTATAAGTTTTAATTACACAACGAATAGATTTATTAGAAAAAACTAAACGCGATCTAAAAATATAATGTAAGAACAAAACGTAGAGATGGATTGATTTATGGTTAAAGACACTTTATTTCTCATTAGAAAATACATTTTACTTACTGAGAAACTTAAATAATTCAAACTTAAAAAACATTAAATCGTCTGAGCGACGTAAGCTTCTAAAATAATAGGACAGTAGTTTTAAAAACTAAACAGTCGGATCGCTAGTAACTGCTGAGCTGCGATCGATAAGTTTGTATCAAGGATGCGTAATACTGGATGTGGCATTGTTAGTATTCAGATGTCAGATCTGTTGTAATTGTGTTAATATTTTATTTATATTTTTAATCAATAGTGAACAAAATTTTACCAATAATGTTTTACCATTTATTTGTCTACAAATTAATTCAATAACAGTGTTTTAATTAAATATTTGAAAGTTTATTATATTTATTAATAAGTTCTTGGATAAGTAGGTTTTAAGTTAATTTAATATTTATTTGATGTATATGTCTTAAAGTAATTGTATTTATTATTACTTGTAAATAAAAATAGAATTTACTATTAAATATTATTTTGAGTTTGATACTGTTTATTTATTTTAAATATAAAATATAAATATTATTGGAACTAATTTGAAATTTATTACAACAATTTAAATATTTTTTGGTTTAAGACGAAAAATTTCAGTTGACGTTTGAAGTTTGCCATACATTCGGTTGATTTTATATTATTTGGTATTTTGTTGTATAATTTAACACCTTCGTGTTCGATGTTTCTTGTCCCGTAATTATTTCTGTTAGTTAAGTCAGCCTATTAGATCCCACTGCTGGGAAAAGGCCTCTTCTCAACTATGAGGAGGAACGAGCCATACTCCACCACGCGGGCTCAGTGCGGATTGGTGGAGGGGTGTCTGTAAGGCAAGTGACAAACCTTACTGTCAGATGTTATCAAGCCGCCCTAGGGCCTCTGACTAGGCTTAACGACTAATACCAAGAGATATTAGCCGGGACCAACTGCTTAACGTGCCTTCCGAAGCACGGAGATGCTTGTCATGGTCGTCACTTTAATGGTCGGAATGGTCACCCATCCAATCACGACCGCGCCGTGGTTGCTTAACTTTTGGTATCACTACCAAAGCGCTGCCGCCACTGCGCCACAAGCACCTCAACATTAGTTCTGTATTTTCGGATAACTAGATTATTTGCGTTACGTAGTCGCATTGTTTGTACTTTGTTTTTTCTTATAAAATTGATGTTCGTATTTATGTATATTATTTATGAGTATGCATGTGTTATAAACGTAGGTTTGTCTTATATTCATTATGCCGGTTTCTTTATATATCTTTTTGGAAGGTGTACGATATTGATAGTTAAATAAAATTTTGATTAATTTGTTTTTCGCGGTTTGTATTAATTTTAGATGGCTTTTAGATGCAGTACCCCAAATTTCAATTAAATAGTCTAAATGTGGTTTTATTGAAGAGTTGTATATAAGATATCGCACTGGTCTTGGTAAGAATTTATCGAAACTATGATTTTTGATCTAATCACCATTTATGATGGTAACTAACCAAGTAAAATGGCAGATATGTCATTCAAAAAGAGTATTTTTATACATCATTTGGGTATAATGAAGTAACTTATGTAAGTTTTAGATGATCCAAAATTTTACAGCGAATTTAAGTAATTTGAATACCTTTTTCGCCAAATAAGTAGCAAGCTTATTATGCCCTTCTTCAAGAACATATAATTACGTACGAAACTCAGAAACTCTACGAGTCGCGATAGGTCTGCGTGTTGGTGCTGAGGTTTGCCTTCCACACAGATGTCCTTGTGGTTCTGATGTCGGCTCGTTGGGACATCACGGACTCTCCTGTATTAAAAGTGCAGGCCGCTTTTCGCGTCATGCCAGCATCAACGACATCATCCGTCGGTCTCTTGCCTCTATCAACGTGCCGGCTTTACTCGAGCCGAACGGTATCGCGCGTGATGATGGCAGGAGACCAGACGGGATGTCACTTGTTCCTTGGCGGATGGGTCGGGCTCTTGTGTGGGACGCTACCTGTGTCGACACACTTGCAGCCTCTCATCTGCCCGGGACAAGCCGTGATGCTGGTTTGGCTGCGAAAAGTGCCGAAAACTTTAAAAAGAACAAGTACAGGCAGATCGACTCCCGGTACCACTTTGTACCGTTTGGAGTCGAAACACTGGGGTCCCAACGCTATTTCTTTTTTCAAAGAGATTTCCAAGAGGCTAGTTGACATCAGTGGTGACCTAAGAGCTGGCAGCTACCTTGCTCAGCGTATAAGCATCGCTATCCAGCGCGGTAATGCTGCCAGCATCCTAGGAACCTTACCACAAGGACTCTTTTTATAATTTTTGTTTTTGTGTTGTATTAAGTAATTTATCTTAATTTTTATTAATAAGTTGTATATATAGTTAATTACGCTTTAATAAATTATATAATGATTACGTACGTATTTGACGTATTCGTTAAATTCTTATTCAAGAATAATTAATATTTGTATGAATTATGTATGTTTGTTAAAATCGTAGATAAATTAAGTGCCAAAGTATATCATTATGTATAATAGACAGCTAATTAACGTACATTATACTTTAATTTGTTTGATTATGATGTTGATAGACGTGAACTTTAAACTTAGTGAAATTACAAATCCTAGTGGTTTTTATGCTAATAAGATCTTTTATTTGCTAATAAATGAAAAAAAACTTATTTAGTTACAAAAATCCATAAAATTAGTCACACAGATACTACTTTCTTATTAAAAATATATTTTGAGTACTATATTTATATATATATATAGTATACTGGTGGTTGAGGTGCCTGTGGCGCAGTGGCGGCAGCGCTTTGGTAGTGATACCAAAAGTTAAGCAACCCACGGCGCGGTCGTGATTGGATGGGTGACCATTCCGACCATTTAAGTGACGTCCATGACAAGCATCTCCGTGCTTCGGAAGGCACGTTAAGCAGTTGGTCCCGGCTAATATCTGTGGTATTAGTCGTTAAGCCTAGTCAGAGGCCCTAGGGCGGCTTGATAACTTCTGACAGTAAGGTTTGTCACTTGCCTTACATACACCCCTCCACCAATCCGCACTGAGCCCGCGTGGTGAAGTATGGCTCGTTCCTCCTCATAGTTGAGGTGAGGCCTTTTCCCAGCAGTGGGATCTAATAGGCTGACTTATTTAGTATACTGGTATGTACCTATAAGTAAGAGATTAGGTATTGTATTTATTAAATAACATATATGAATTTTATTTAAAATACAATATGTAATTCAAATATGTATAGGTAATAAGTATTTCATTCAAACAAATTAATTTTCCACGCTTCCATACAAATAAGCATGACTTTCAAAGCATTAATTTAAAACAACTGACTAACCGAATCGAATTTTTAATCCGTAGAACTTTACGGATATTACCTTTTATTGTTTTATTAATACATTTTATTATAAATCGTTCAATAAATAGCGAACTTCACTGTAGAATAAATTACATCTTGTCTAGGCCAAATGACGAAAGTCATAGATATCGTTCAGAGGTGCAGTAATCTGAAGTGGCAGTGAGCTGGTCATGTCTGTCGCAGAACCGCCGGGCGTTGGAGTAGGAAGGTTCTCGAATGGAGACCACGTCTCGGGAAACGTAGTGTTGGACCCTACTAGGTGGACCGTTCACCTGAGAAAGGTGGCTGGTGGTGGCTGGATGCGAGAAGCTGAGGACCGTGAAAGTTGGCGCAGTCTTGACGAGGCCAATGTCCAGCAGTGGACTGCCCTAGACTGATATGATTTATCTATGCCAAGTCCGTAGCATTTCGATAAGTAAGTACCTATTATAGTCCAACAAATTCACGCGACCTTCCTGCGGTCGCCAGAGGTGCGGGGGGCGAGGCACGCTAGACGTCAGCGGAGACGGGAGGTGTTGCGGGGAAGGCGAATTCCAATTACGTGCGATTGGCATTACCTCGCCCCCCCGCACTCACAAGGGCGCAGAAGAGTCATGTATGAGCTCTTCGGACTATAATTCGACTACGACTTCGACTGCGCGGGAGATATTATAGTGCACAAGTGTGTGCGCAATACACAGGTGCACTCTCTGTTCCTTTTACTCTTATAATTCGGTGAGACGGCAGTCCGACCTGACCGTAGAGAGATCAGGCTCAGGACCAACGGCTTAACGTGCTTTACGAGGCACGGGGGTGTTAACACCACCAACTCCCTGACTCCGGAGCTGTGTCTAAGTTATTTCAAGACAGAAAAACCCAACACTTATCGGCCCGACCCGGAATTCGAACCTGGGACCTCGTGGATAGTACCCAGCGTGCTGACCACTAGACCAACGAGGCATTCAGACTATAGTATAGTAGTATAATCCTTCATGTTAGTTATGGTCATTATCTTAAACTAGAAAAGACTTAAAACCAGCCGTCCATTTTGAAACGTAATATTTCCTACGAGAGATTAGCACGATGCCATGTTCATTTTATCGCGTTAATAAACCCCTATATTAATGGTTAATAACTGATTTAATCTCTGATCTATACTACGCCTTAATTATGTTAATGAAAACGCCTTACCGTTAGGGTTGGCACCAACAAGTAACGCTTTTTATTAAAAACCGGGGCAGAAGTGGCCTATGTACTTTTTAAAGGTCCAATCTACAACTGTATTAATAGTAGACAATATCCACTGACCTCTATAATACAAGTACGCTGAACTGCATATTGTAAACCTAATGATGAAACCATTTGATTATCGCCATTTTGCGCTGACGGCTGTAGTGAGCGTGTGGTGACCGTCCACGGTACTAATGCGAATTGACATAAACATATGCAAGTTACTCTCTTTTAGTTCCCTGGACACTCAATGGGGGCGCTTTGATTCGGCACAAAAATTATCTGTAATTTCTAAGAGAATGTTTAGTCCAGCGTACTTGTATTATAGAGTTCAGTGTCAATATCAGTTTAGCAGGGCGTCAAAAAAGGTAACAAACAGACTTCATTTTGGTTTTATATGGATTTGGCGCAGTAAAATTGATGGATTTATGAAAATCAGCAGTGTTTTTTTTTTAAGTCGGGTTAGCAATGTTTTGCCCGTTTCATAGAAACAAATGCAATAAGTACTAATTTTAAAAATACCATCTATATGTGAGTGTTTAAATTGGCTTTTAAAAAAAATATCACAAAAACTTTTGTACTGCGAGAAATTCGACCACCGACCGACGACCGTCTTGGTGTAGTGGTTCACGCCACGGACTTCTAAACCAGGCGGTTGCGGGTTCGAATCCCGCAAGGGGCAAATGTTTGTGTGATGAGCACGAGCATTTGTACCTAAGTCATGGATGTTTATAAATGTATATAAGTATGCCTATCCGTTTTCCTAGTCACCATAGCACAAGCTCACGCTTAGGTTGGGGCTAGGTAATTGATGTGTTTGTTGAAACAATTTATTTATTTAATTAGTGTAAACACTTATTCAGATTACCTAAGAGTACCTACGTTTGGAATGGAAAAGATTACTCTTTAAAAAGTTCATACGAAGTTCAATCTAAGTAAGTATTTTATCACAATATTATGTGACAGCCCTTGCGCATACATCAAAGCGGCCATATTTATCGCACAGATAATAATTCTATTAACTTTGACAGTACCCATTTGCTACACATTGCTGTATCTGTGTGAGTACATTTTTTCTTATTATCTAACCACATTATGTATTAGCACTCAGCCAGTTATAGGTAGTAGTTAGCGAGTTAACTCAGTAATTGATATTGGTAATAATTATTGGCATTGAGTTAGTACTAATGATCCTTTCCCGTAAATACTGTAAAGTCAGCCTGTATAGATCCTACTGCTGAAAAAAGGCCTCACCTCAACCATGAGGAGGTACTAGCTATACTCCACCACGCGGGCTCAGTGCGGATTGGTGGAGGGGTGTCTGTAAGGCACGTGACAAACCTTACTGTCAGATATAACACATACTCGTACATACAGGTCTTAGCGCGATAACGAAACAGTTTGAAGGTAAAAATGTTTACCTCCAAATTCAGCCCGACGTGTGTGAAAATCGCGAATCTTTAAAAGTGACTTACTGTCAAATGTTATCAAGCCGCCCTAGGGCCTCAGACTAGGCTTAACGACTAATACCAACCGATATTAGCCGGGACCAACTGCTTAGCGTACCTTCCAAAGCACGGAGATGCTTGTCATGGACGTCACTTAAATGGTCGGAATGGTCACCCATCCAATCACGACCGCACCGTGGGTTGCTGAACTTTTGATATCACTAACAAAGCGCTGCCGCCACTGCGATACAAGCACCTCCTCGTAAATACTGATTACTTGGTAAAATAGCGGTCGGTGGCTAGCGGGTTGCCTCTCATGCGGGAGGTGCCATGTTCGATCCCACGTCATGTACCAATGACTTTTTCTGAGCTATGTACATTAGTTGTTTCACTAACCGATGCTCTTACGGTGAGGGAAATACATTTTGAGGAAACCTGCATATTCAGGGGACTGATTGTGTAACTAAGATCCAAAACTGGTCAGGTTCCCCTGTTAACAGGATCACGGAGGTCAGATGGCAGTCGCTCCACTATAATTACCTGATCTGCCATATCCTGGATCATGGTGTGAAACAGACCGTGTGCCCTCGCGTGTGCGAGTACACAACCGGGATAACGCTAGGATCATCCTAGCGATGACTTATGTCTTGGTATCTACTTAAAGTTTAAAGTCGGATTTTCCATACAAACTTTCATCCCCCATTTCACCCCCCTGATGATTTTATATTACGACAAAAAGTTACTCGTGTCCTGCCCAGGGTCTCAAACTATCTCTGTACCAAATTTCATTTGAATCGGTTAAGTAGTTTCAGCCTTTTCAGCCTTTCAGCTGAGCCTATTAAATACAAATAAACAATCAAATCTTTCCTCTTTATAAAATAAGTGTAGATAAATTATATGTCCTTTCAGAAGGTCCGATCTATATTTTAAACTAAAACGCTCAAATGAATTATGTTTATAAAAACATGTGACATTATGACTTAAACACTGGCATGAATTTGCATAACGACAGTGAATTCTATAGATTTTATAATTGATTAATAATCGATTAAGATCTAGCCGTAACACGAGTGGCGTGTACAATTTAATATATTTAGTATAACTAAATTGAAATGTTTACTTTTGTATATTATATCAAATGCGCGACGCTTGTATGTTCTAAGATTTATTGCATAATTATTATAGATCGATTGTATTACCTTTTATTTACATGATTAAAAAGTATTGTAAGTTTACAGGATGGAAAATATCAATAAATCATCACGGCTTGTCGTTTTACTAACTACTACATTTATGTAAATTGATACTGTGTGTGGTGTGCAATAAAGAGTATCTATCTATCTAGGTACTACTTATAAATATATTTTTGCACTTGAAAAAATGACCACCAGAGGCGGGAAACGAACCCGCGTTCCTCGCATACCGGGCGATTGCCTAACCTCTCGGTGGTCATTTTTTCAAGTGCAAAAATATATTTAGATTGCATAGTGAATGATTATCACTTAAAAACAATAATTTATACTATTTATAATAAAACCGAACTCACTTAACTAAATAGTTACCATGTTTATAATGTATTATTTTATTTAATAAATTTTCTAGACTTCTCTACCCAAAAGTTGTGTGAAAGAAATTGCTTTTAGCATTAAGACCGCCCGAATTGTATGCCTACTGTTTGTGATGTTCAGTAAAGAGTATTTCATCTTAAACATATCCAGTTATGTATTTTCTTTAAAATAACTACAACTATCGATATTTTTATCGACAAGACACGCCACACGTTCCCTCCCTATTCCACCCCTCCATAAATATTTATCGAGCATTTTCATGGCGGATGATTTTTAATTCAATCAAAGGAGGGTTTGTTTGTTTGTTTCGCTCACGATTTCTTTGAACTTATTCTTTTCGATGTATGTATCGGTTTTGGTTCGTTCTACAGTTATTTACTTAATAATACTTAATAATTGACCAACCGAAGAACCAGAACGACTACTCGACCAACTAAATTCAACTCACCATAGCACAAGCTCACGCTTAGTTTGGGGCTAGGTAATTGGTGTGTTTGTTGAAACAATTTATTATTTATGAACGCAAAAGAGATTTCTAAGAGGCTAGTTGACATCAGTGGTGACCTAAGAGCTGGCAGCTACCTTTTTAATTTTTGTTTTTGTGTTGTATTAAGTAATTTATCTTAAGTTTTATTCATAAGTTGTATATATATTACTAATGTACCCATTTATTATTTATTATTATTATTAACTAGACGAAAGTCAAACGACTAACGACGAGGAATACAACTAAAATGCCGATGGAAATTAAAAAACAATGGTGTGTAAACGAGTGGCATAAATAAAAAAACGCACAATAGCTTAAGCACACAGATTTAATCGCCGAATCACACACTTACAAAGAATAATGATTATAGTTACTCAAACTGGCAGAGTTTCAGTTTTACTCAGTGGCTGCTGTGTACAAGTCGGCTAGACTGAGCTGTCCGTCGCTTATAAAGGCTTTCCCCCTCCATTATAGGTACATTGGCGGTGGGGAAAGGTGGCAAGCGGTGGCTTGGTGTTGGCTGGCTGTGCGGTGGCTATGGCTGGCTTTGGCTGGGCTGGCTTTAGCTGGCTGGGGTGGCTTGGCTGGGTTAGGCTGAATAGGTAATAAGGCTAAATAACTTGAAAAACCTATCAATTTTCCATAAAAAATATCATAGACCATTTTATGTCGCCTTGCTACCCTTAACAATGCTCAGCTCCTTACGCCCTGTATACAAACTAACACTTATTATTTAACCCAGTAGGTATACGTACTTACATCCCACTACACCATATTATGGATTATAAACCTAATTGAATATATCCCCCGCATTACAAAGAGAAATAAATCTTACTCCAAAGGAGTACGTTTTGGAATTGGTTGGCGCATCTTTTGTGAGGGACAACCCTCCCTATCCGGCTATGAGGAGGGAATGAGGTATAATTTGATAAGTGCACTCTAGGGATGTTTTGGTGAGATAGGCGTAACCCTCATTTTAGGGTTAGGTCTTTATGACAGCGTTAAATAAATTTGACGGCGCGATCTTGTTAATACGGTCCAGAGGGTTAAATTTAGAGATTTGATGAACCTTAAAACTGACACTTCATTATTATTTTTTGTCTACTGTGTATATGGTGTCATCATTCGTGCAGGCGCTAATTGACAATGTAATTTGGCCTATTTTCATATATGTATATATATAGGTTAAAGAATTCCTAAAATTTGTTAAGATTTCCAGAGATACTTCCTACAACACACTCACAATCCTCTTTTTTTATCACATTATAATATTAGAGGTAGATTTCCTACGTATTACAACTGCATATAAGGTGCCAGTGTTAAACTTGACGTGCTGTCGTTCATATTTAACTTAATTACCTTAGCAATTAGTTACATGTTAAGTCAATAAATTATTTGTTAATTAAATGTTTTTCTAAAGAGCACCACAGCAATACGGGATGTGCTTATTAGCTGTCACATAACAGAGAAAAATGCTAAAAAGACCACCATACTCCGTTATATAGATATATACAGGTTGTTTAAAAAAAAATCAATTGTTTTAACAAACACACCAATTACCTAGCCCCAAATTAAGCATGAGCTTGTGCTATGGTGACTAGGATAACGGATAGACATACTTATATACGTTTATACATCCATGACTTAAGCACAAATGCTCATGCTCATCACACAAACATTTGCCCCTTGCGGGATTCGAAACCGCAACCGTCTGATTTAGTAGTCCGGGGTGCGGGGTGTTTGATATAGTTTTTGGTTGCATGCAATGCACCAGCGAAATCAGTGAGATATTTTTCGCGATTTCGCAAGGAAAGACAAACCGTCTCACATTTTTCTGGAAAATTAAATATACAGGTAGTATTCTATCTTATAAGAAAAAACTATCTCACTCGCAAATTTTGCTAGAGTTGCCAAAAAAGTTCACTTTATTCATTTCGTTTTTTTTCAGTAAGCTGAATAGTACAACTCGTTCTAATTTTAGCACAAGCTCACGCTTAGTTTGGAGCTTGGTAATTGGTGTGTTTGTTGAAACAACTATTATTATTATTATTGTCTACAATAAAAAAACATGAAGTATATATATATATATTACTTAAAAACATGACCTACGCCTTTTTTCCTTTTTACCCGACTGTGGAAGGAGGGTTATGTTTTTTTTTTGAGAGTATGTATGTATGGTACGCCCTACAGCCCAAACGGCTGGACAGTTTTTGACATATGAGTTGTCGTTGAATTTGTCAAAATTGTGAGAGTAACATAGACTATATATATTTTTAAAATGGCGCCTACAAATGAAATTAAAGGAGGGGATAAGGAGGGGGGGGGGGAATGATTTTTTTCTTTACCATAGTAAATATGAGTATCAAATGAAAGTCAGTAAAAAGACCATTCAAAAATAAAATAATTTTTGCAGTCAGGTGTTTTTTGCAATTTGCAATTTTGCAATTATTGAAATCATAATTATAATTAAACTTAGGCAGGTTTTATAATTATTATTTAGAAGATACGAGTAGTTGCAGAATAATACTGCCAACTCCCTGTATTCAAAGGCATATTTAATAACTGCTCATGATTCATACTCGTAATGAAGTACTAGCACCTGTCAGCTATATCGATATACGAATCGATATAATCGTATTTATGACATTCGATATCACTAGAACTCGGTTATTGTGTCAGCTCATTTAGTTAGGTATCGTTTGTAGATGCTTTTAAAAAAATAGGTAGGTCAAGTTTTTTTTTGCAGATCTAATTATAAAAAAACGTGGTTACCCATAACTACGCTTAAATTAGATGAATGCGGCGCGTAGGTATTGGCTTGGGGTTGCTATTATTATGACGACCTGGGGGCTAATTACTTAACTCTGTTGCTAACAATTTAGGATTGAAATCGCTTGAAAATGTCGCATTTGAACTTCAGTTACTATGTTAAGCTGGCCATTCACGGTCAGTTCAAAAAATGACTCCACTTACTAACATAAAAATAATCTGAAAACTGACTTTCATTCAGTGCTGCTAGAACGTGGACAGTTCCCCACGCAAAGGGGGCTTTTAGTTTTTTTAATTTAGTGGGTAAAATGGGCGAGAAGGTCTTAGAACCGGTAAAATATGGGCTATTGTGGAACAAAATAATAACGTTAAGTAACTTTTTTAGTACTTATACCTATAGCCTAAATTTTTATTACCGATATTGAAAACGTAAAATTTTGGTCGTACCTCAGACCGACTAATTAGTGTAACATACCGTGAATGGCCAACTTTAGCAACAAAACTTTGATTGAAATAATTTCATTCAAAGTTACATAATCCACTACCTGGTGAAGCAACGGCCTTGAACTGTGTCCATCATTTTAGCCATTTTTCGAACGATACCTAAGTGCTTTATCTCTAAGAACTACGTAGTAACTATTGTATAATCTGCGATTACTATTTTAGTACTGGACGACCAAAATAATAATACGTGTAAGATTACATTCAAAGGATACTGATACAAAAGCCACCTGTATGTACCCTATACAGCCCAAACGGCTAGACGGTTTTTGACATTTGAGGTGTCGTCAGGCCTGCTGTGTATCTCCCCGCGTAGGTAGCAAAAACGTACCTACGCGCGGCGACCCTTACTTAGGGGCTAAAACAAGTTGCGTGTGGCTACCGGCCAGCGACACGCCCGCGCGTTTCATTCACCGGCGGCCGCGCGGCTACGTTGCTGGCTGGACGAGAATGAATAAAGTACTAGAAAGAGGCGCCTGATGGCGTTAGAAGCTTCTCGTAGCAGTCAACCCTATCGCGTCGCGTGATATTACGTCACTGAATAGGTTTAGTGTATTATGAATCATTTTCCAGAGCAATAAGTATGAAATTATCTTGCAATGGATTTTTGTAGGTGTTTACACGAAAATGTGCTTGACTCTAAGGCGAACTAAATTACGCCATATTGTTGATGACATTGAGTAGACATTTCTTTGAATACAATTGCTAAGTCATACTTCTGTACGAAGTACTAGTACTTATTCTGTGGTGTCGTTAATTTTTTCAGAATGGTAGTAACATACCTAGGCCATACAAAATTTGGATACATAGCAAATGTGCCGTATGCAGTGACATACTTTCAATTGCCACAGTGGACCGCTCATTTTTACATTAAATTTGCCCTTGTACGTACAATGTATGTAATTCCGATATTGATCGCGCAATACAAATATTTTTTCATTCTTTTCTCCTAATTTCATTTTTATCATTGTAATTTTTATATCTAGTTATTTTTTTTTGTGTTCAAATAAGTAGATTATTTTCATTTTGCGTAATATTTAAAAAAATCGTTCTTTTTTTCTTTCTTTCCCTTAAATAAATAAATAAACTCACCGGAACTAGGCCGATCACTGTACCTCGTACAGTAAACCCACGCCGGCCACACCATCGGCCCATCACTCGTCGTTGTACCTGCAACATCATCAATCATCATCATCATAAATAAATATTCGACAACATGATATACATTCATAATAATAATGTCCTTCAAGCCGATTTTCGACTACAGCAGCCAATCTCAACAGAGATTAGCCTACTACGCGGGAAATATTAAACTTCACAAGTGTGTGCGCAATACACAGGTGCACTCTCTGTTCCTTTACTCTCATAATTCGGAGAGACGGCAGTCCGACATGACCGTAGAGAGATCAGGCGCAGGACCCACGGCTTAACGTGCTTTCCGAGGCGAAGGGGTGTTAACACCATCCACTTCCTGACTTCGGAGCTGTGTCTGAGTTATTTCAAGACGGAAAAACCCAAACACTTTCGGCCCGACCCGGGACCTCGTGGATAGTACCCAGTGTGCTGACCACTAGACCCAACGAGGCAGTCATGATACGAATTTGGCTCGATTCACATGTACCTTGTCTAAAATTAAATTCAAAATCGATCTCTCTCTCTGCCAAACAGTGAAAAGGAACAGACTATATTACGTTATTTTAGACTAAACAGGTGACTACTAGACATGCCCTTGCTACATTAATTTGCAAGCAGCATGTTTCTCAAAAATAGTCTTTACAGTGGAGGCGCCACTGACGAGTAGTAGACTGTACACTGCACTCTAAAACCACTTACGTTGTTAATTTATGATGGTTAGGATGACATTCAGTGTTACTGCGAGCTAACTACGAACAGCGACATCTGTTGGTGGAATTGGTAAAACAGGAAAAATGAATGAGGAAAAGCTCCTAAACTGAGGCTGTTATCTCTCTTCCTAGCCGTAAGTATACCTCATGACTGAGGGTCTTGATAATTACGTGGTTTCACTCCATACAGAACGACTTTCTCGGTAATTTTTCCATTCCACACACAAGCCAACTAGTGTGCAGGTTTCCTCACGATGTTTTCCTTCAATGTTAGACAGCGATATCTTTGAAAAAGGCTTTACGTAAGTTTTTGTACAAACTCAGTGGCACAGGCATTTTAGTGCACTCTCTTTGTTCCTTCACTCTCATATTTCAGTGAGAAGGCATCCGATATGACCACGGATTTAGACCTCATCTCAGTATAAATTAGCGTGAGCCGAACTCTCATAACGAGAGACAAAGAAAGGTAAATAATTAGGAGTTTATAGCGGTAGACAATTTTCGTGCCGCGATCCCAAGTTGCACTTTATTGTATCGTAGCAAAAGTCGCTATTTACATAAATAAAGCGGAGTGTACCTTCTGTTCACGTACTTTTATTTATTATGTGGTGGACTGGAACTCTACAGCAAAAATAAAACGTTAGAAAAAATAATTAATAGAATCAGGCGTTACTTTGCGGAAATCCATTATTAGATGGGAAAAATAAAATACAATTATTTTGCTTTAAATTTCCGCTAAGAGACGCTAGCGCAGGCGCCAAAATCACACCAACCGCAACCGCGTTGAGTACCAGTTCAGACAAATGCAGAATGCACCGCCCTCCCTCCCTCAATACGCATGCACTACAGCTAATGCAGTTGTTAGTTACCAACACCAACGTGCAAAAAACCTCGACGCGTTTCGCCACTCCACGCGGCATCCTCAGGAGAAGTTGTCGCCTCGGCTGAGTACGAACGACTGAAATGAGTCGCTGGCGAACAGGTCCCTTAAAAAAAAGAGAATAGGCCTATTCGCCAGCGACTCATTTCAGTCGTTCGTGCTCAGCCGAGGCGACAACTTCTCCTGAGGATGCCGCGTGGAGTGGCGAAACCACACCAACCGCTACGCGGTTGCGGTTGGTGTGGTTTTGGCGCCTGCGCTAGCGTCTCTTAGCGGAAATTTAAAGCAAAATAATTGTACGTTAGAAAAAATACTTACTCGTTGTTGATCCTTGGTTGCTCCCGCTGTCGTCACCTTTTGACAAGTCAATGGCACCCCCCTTTTCACTAGGTTTCACCTCCGGCACCCTCGCTTCAAGAACCTCTGGCTTGGAGGGCAGGACCTCTTTAACAGGCACGGTCTTTGCTTCGAATTGTCTAGCCTTCAAATTCTTTCTCTTATTCAATGGGTCCGTTATTCGTCTCCCGAAATCCGCCTTTAGAATATTATCTATACTAAATTTCAAACAATTCTGATTAATGAAATCCCTCCCAGATTCGTTATCAGGTGACTTCGGACTCATGTAGTTGAGTCTTCTATTCTCATCGGTCCTAGTATTTCTCAACTCTTGCGTTTGACTGCCATTCTTTCTCACGCCGAAATTCAGACCGTAATGCTGAGGGTTTAAGTTCATATTGTTCTGCGGGGTTGGCATTCTACTTAACCCGTTGATACCAGTCTTCAAGTCCACCTGATTCATCAACGGATTTTGAAACAGCAACGGTTGGTTTAGGAACATTAAAGGGTTTGGTGTAATAGGACTCGGCCTTAGGAGTATAGGTTGGTTTATATTTAGGTTTTGGCTCAGCTGAGATATTGCGTTCAAATGCGTCTGTATATGCTTGAAGGACGTTAGGCCCTGTGACGTTTCAGGGCCATTCTTATCGCTATGGCTTTCATAGTTAGACACTGGAGCCTCGTTACCAACTGACAGAACAGTGTCATCACTGCAGCACGAATTATCATCGTCTATACTAATTTCTGCTCTAGATTCATTAGTATGATTATCATCATCTTCTAAGTGCGGACTGACGCTTTCAGAGTTTCTAGAATCATGGTTATCTTCAAAATTTGGCGTGCTTTGTAACAGTTTATCAGTTGAAAACACATTCTCAGGACTGGGTGCCTCTCTTTCTTTTTTAAGGACGTTGTGAATGCAGAAAGAGGATGAATGTATAGGTCTTTCTTCTGGTTTGTCATCGTCGTGGTATTCAGGGCTTGTAGTGTCTCTTGTGTTGGGGGAGTAGGGTTCCTCGTCGCTGTGGTCCTGTATCTTGATCCTGGAATCGGTCAGGTGAGCTGACGACACCGCGGCCATCTTGGATCCAGGTTACGCCATCTGGGTGAGAAGAAATAGAACATAAGACATTTGGCACATAAAAAAACGTGTGCTCGGAGCATCAAATTTGAATTGCCGCGCAGTACGAGATGACAGGTTTATCTCTTTTTAAAATAAATACACTGTCAGTGGGTAGAGGCAATAGAGTGATGTTTGGAAAAAAATATTTATTTTTATTATAAGCTCCTGTGTAAAAGAGTAACTATTATATAATCTGTGGTAAAAGATCGATATAAGTACAGGGTGTTATTGTAAACAGTAGTGTACCTAATCCTTTAAGGGGGTGAATATGACTATCAATACTTACAACTTTTACTATGGGGTCAGAGCCCGTAGACAAGATGCAATCTATTCCAAAACGAAGTTCGCTATTACAAAATGTATGAAACTGACATAAGCCATCGAAATATAAAGGTACTTTTGTATGCATTTTGTTGGCGATATCGAAGTTCGCTATAGAAAGATTGCATCTTGTCTAAGAGCCCAGGATCGAAAAAAAAAAAACACTTTCAAATAATTCTACTACCTACATGGATAACAATGTATGGAAAACGTTTTTTTACGATTAACTTTTTACATTGACACCTTGAATAATTGTACACTGAAAAAAAGGATCAACCAAACTAATTTTGTTAGTTGAAGGTTTCTTTGTAGGGAAGTAATTTCCTGTTAAATATAAACAATCTTCTGGTTATCAGTAACAAAACTAGTTTGTAACCAGAAGTTCGCAAGACACTAGATTACGGCCTACTAGTAGCCAAATTTTGGTTTTTAAGTCAGCCTATTAGATCCCACTGCTGGGAAAAGGCCTCACCTCAACTATGAGGAGGAACGAGCCATACTCCACCACGCGGGCTCAGTGCGGATTGGTGGGGGGGAAACCTTACTGTCAGATGTTATCAAGCCGCCCTAGGGCCTCTGACTAGACTTAACGACTAATACCAAGAGATATTAGCCGGGACCAACTGCTTAACGTGCCTTCCGAAGCACGGAGATGCTTGTCATGGTCGTCACTTTAATGGTCGGAATGGTCACCCATCCAATCACGACCGCGCCGTGGTTGCTTAACTTTTGGTATCACTACCAAAGCGCTGTCGCCACTGCGCCACAAGCACCTCAAATTTTGGTTACTGTTAAACAATCATTTTTTTCAATGTATCTGCCTTACTCAATTGGTAGAATATTCCTGATGAGATTAAAATCGCCATTTTGTTACTTTTCTTGCGCAACAAATTAATTGGGACGTGAGCGACTACTTTTGAGATGAATATAGCTACGGAACCCTAACTTTCACAGAATGATACGCTCTTTATCGATTTCTTTTTAAGATCACTTAACAATGGGCAATTAGATATTATTATTTGCTATAACAAGTCAATTGATTCTAACAATGCTATGCCCTTAAGACTATTTTAACTTTTTACTAGCATACGCAATAAATGGTGATGCCATTGTAGTGCATCAAAAATGCCAGGCATAAAAAACATAATAAAATAAAGGTTCCGTCCTTTAAAACACTAAAATTCAGTCATTTAGTTTATTCTGGTTTGAAATATTGACGAATAAAAAAACATTAATAGACAAGTCCTTTGTTACACTATGCCGGAAGGTTCCCGCTGAAAATCAGTGTCGTGACAAAACCGGTTTTTGTCACGACTTATACTGAGCGGACCTTTTTGGTACACTATCCTAAATTCATAAGTTTTTTTTTTAAATTTTATTTTTGTTATTATTTTCGTCAGTTGTTTATTTGTTTTTTCTTTACTTTGTCTGTTGTGCCAAATAAATGTTTCTATTTCTATATTTCTATTGTTTCTATAAAACTGGTAACCATTTGGCGAATTGGGCATTCTGCCTAATTCTATGGAACCAATAGGGGACTAAATAAATTTGGAACCCCCACCATACCGATTGACCGGTGCCTAAGTTAAATAAGTGGTATGGATTCTCCAATGTTTTTTTTCCATGTTGATTCCTTAGTGCATCATCGGTGCACTCTCTGTTCCTTCACTCTCACAGTTCGGTGAGACGGCAGTCCGGCATGACCGTAGAGAGATCAGGCGTAGGATCAACGGCTTAACGTGCTTTCCGAGGCACGGGGGTGTTAACACCGCCAACTTCCTGACTCCGGAGCTGTGTCTGAGTTGCCCATATATCGGATGTTTATTTATAAATTTTCGTCCCTCTTTGCACTCTCTCAAGGAATAATTTCTGAGATAACAAGCTAACTATGTCCTTCCAAAGGACATAAACTATCTTGCCATGTAATTATTTTTAGTAAAGCAAAAAACAAATGAAACACGTTGTTTATCAAAATATTATATAAAATTTATTTATTACCCCCGCGTATCTCTAAAAATAGATTCTCATGTCATTGTGTGCGTTCGCACCTCGAATCTACATTTCAAATGAAGCTCATTAAAAACAGTTCAGCCGTTCTTAGTCTAATTGTCCGTGTATATGGTCTGCTATGAATAGTTATAGCTCATAAAACTGTTGGCGAGGTCCAGGAGTTACTCCCTGCGATGGTCAGTGTGTTTTTAGGGTTCAAGGGGCAAGACCCTCACACCGGAGCCCGGCGCCAAGCAGCTTGCTGTGTTCTGTCGGTGAGTGGGAGTGCCAGAACCTTCTGGTAGAGCTCGCTCTACCGTCGACTCTGTCTAAGCCTCGTCTGGTTTGGTCTAGACACAAGAGTAAACCCATTTAAATAAACCGGGACCCTATAACTAAGACTCCGCTGTCCTTCTGTCTGTCTGTCACCAGGCTGTATCTCAAGAATTTGAAATTTTCACAGATGATCTAATTATGTATATATGAAACAAAAAACAGAGTAAAATATATATTTAAGTTGGGCTCTAATACAACAAATGCCATTTTTGCTGTTTTTAATACTACAAAAAGTTTATATAATGCTAAAAAAAGGTTATAATACCTATAGGGCCTAATGTTGCATAGATAATAGTACGGACCCTTAGTGCGCGAGTCCAACTCGCACTTGGCAGGTAATTAACGGTGTCATAATTAGTTCAGTTGTGTCTATAGTTTATGTATATATCTTACAAAGAAGTCATTGAAATAGGAATTATACTACAACTTTTTTTATATGTCCTAACTTAGGGCATTTGTTCTTTTCCTTTAATAACACAACTTTTCTATAGAACCGATATGGTGCGGTCACATGAGAATCGAACCCACGACTCTTCGCTATCCGGGTAAATGCCCTCCCAATTGAGCTTACCGAGGACGTTATTTTTCCAAACTGAAGTCGGTCGATGAATTTTCGCATCATTAAGGTACTTTCGTAAAAACTTATAAAGAAATTGCATAAATAAAGTAAAGGCCTGGTGTTCACAAACACATGTTTAATTTTAATCAGCCGGTTTAGTATCGTTTGACATATGTTTAATGGAAATTCCGCCACAATCACAGAATAAGTACTAGTACTTCGTACAGAAGTATGACTTAGCAATTGTATTCAAAGAAATGTCTACTCAATGTCGTCAACAATATGGCGTAATTTAGTTCGCCTCAGAGTCAAGCACATTTTCGTGTAGACACCTACAAAAATCCATTGCAAGATAATTTCATACTTATTGTTTTGGAATATGATTCATAATACACTAAACCTATTCAGTGACGTAATATCACGCGACGCGATAGGGTTGACTGCTACGAGAAGCCTCTAACGCCATCTAGCGCCTCTTTCTAGTACTTTATTCATTCTCGTCCAACCAGCAACGTAGCCGCGCGGCCGCCGGTAAATAAAACGCGCGAGCGTGTCGCTGGCCGGTAGCGACACGCAACTTGTTTTAGCCCCTAAGTAAGGGTCGCCGCGCGTAGGTACGTTTTTGCTACCTACGCGGGGAGATAGATACACAGACCTGCCACAATGTCGGTCACCGACAAGATGGACCGATCAAGTAAAGGAAACTTCCTCCTCCAAGTTCTACGAGGTTGTAAAAAGCGCGCTGGACGGAAACCGGTGGAGGCAAATCATCAGCACGAGATGCAGCCTTGATTCTGACCCCGATCCTCAGACATGAGGGAGCTACTAAAGAGAGAGACAGCGAGATTTAAGTACCAACTGTTTAAAAATTGGTAGGGTTTAAAATAGATAGATTGATAACTATTTATTGCACACCATAACAGGAAAATACGAGTACAATAAGTACAACGATTTACACAGAAAAATTTACAATGTAGGCGGTCTTATCGCTATAAGCGATTTCTTCCAGACAACCTTTAGGTAAAGGAACATATTTATTGACAGGAAGGGAGAGTTTATAATAACATGACAAGAGCTTAAGTCCTCAGAAAGGACATGTAGGTATATTGATATTTTTATGTATATATAGTATGTGTAGTATATTATAGTGATAGTATATAATATGTGTATGTATGTGTATGTAGGTATGTCTGTTTCGTACCTATTATTTTATAATATATCTTTTGCACCAATCACCGCCTTCCTGTGATTAAGTATTTCCTATACCCAAAGGTTGTCTGTAAGAGATCGCTCTTAGCAATAAGACCGCCTTATTTGTACATCTTTCTATGTAAATTGTATTGTTGTTACTTTCATGGTGTTCAATAAAGAGTTATCTATCTCGAACTCCTGGCTAAGAGAGTGCAAAGAGGGATAAAAGGTCCCTGTCTGTCCGCTGTAATATGTTGGCCCGCAGATTTGCTAAATGTTCGGACAAAGCAAAGATTACGCTTTCTCTAATCATTTTATACATGCAGTCTCTGGGTTAATTTTACGCAGAGGATATACAGTGACCTTCGAATACAATACAATAACGCGTTCCGGGTGTTGATGGGGCTGCCGCGTTTCTATGTAGCGCCTCTGCTATGTTTGCAGCGGCGCATGTAGTTGGTTTTGCTGCTATAATGCGCAAACGATGCGCTTCACACCTTAGACGCTTGCGCGAAAGCCCCAACAGTATCCTGCGCGCGTTGGCAGACCGGTGGTACTCGCCTATGCTAGCTCGATGGATACGGCTACACGCTGTCAAGTAGTAGACATCTTGCTGGCGGCGGAAGGTGCTACATCTGTTGTGCGTGTTTTTCATTTTGTTATTTATCTTTATGGTATATTTTGTGTTGTACTGTATATTACTAACTTTAGTTTTAAGGTCAATTTGTAACTAACCCAACTATATGGATCCAGATGTCCGAAATAAACATTATTATTATTATAATAAACACAAATCCAATATTTGGGCAGGAAAAGTCGTGGGGAATTGCTAGTTTGAATACCTTATGCTATTATTCGCTTTCCCTTCATCAAATAGAGACCAATGAAAACTTTATTGGATGTCTTCAATTGCAAATCGATTTTTAACGTAGTTAATATCGATCGATACTTTTTATTGACCAATTTATGTGGACCTACTTCTGATTGTGTAACCAACGATGCACGTTATATTTAATTAATGTTTGTAATATCTATACATACCATAAAACTATAGATATTCGTATTCTGTATGTACATTAATAAAAAAAACATACATAAGTACATAAACCCCAGGCCTTACTCGTAGTTTAGGTCGTTTAGGTCAGTAAAGTTAAATAATAAATAAATTGTTTCAACAAACACACCAATTACCTAGCCCCAAACTAAGCGTGAGCTTGTGCTATGGTGACTAGGATAACGGATAGAAATATTTAAATACATATAAACATCCATGACTTAGGTACAAATGGTCGTGCTCATCACACAAACATTTGCCCCTTGCGAGATTCGAACCAGCAACCGCCTGGTTTAGAAGTCCGGTGCGCGAACGACTACACCAAGTCGTCAATAGTACCAAATCTGTATTTGGACTGAGCTTAATTAGTTTTGATGCGCATAGGTAAGTACTTCAGTTCAAAACACAGCGAGGACTTCACGAACACATGTTTAATTTTTAATCAGCCTGTATTTTAACCATCCATCAGGTTCAATTGCTGTTTAAAAATTGATGAACTCGGGACTTAGTTTTACGAACGTCATCATTACGCTTAAATACTGTATTTATCACTGATTCTCGAACCTTGGACCTCACAGAACTAACCACTGAGCTATCGTGTATAGAAGCCGGCTGTTTGTTATGGCGATAAACAGATCTGGACAACTTGCGACTGCGGGTAGCCGCACATTGTAGAGGAAGGTGCTCTACTTCATATTTCATTTAGATTTTGACATAACAAAAATTACTCCTTTAATCATCTTAGCAAACTGGCATTATGGACGTTCGTGTAAAGACCGCAAAACTTAAGTGGGACTGGGCGGGCCACGTTCTTGGGATGCGTCCTGAAAAATGGTCCAAGATCGCGACCCATTGGCTGCCTACCGATGGACGCCGTCCGAAAGGCAGACCAGGAAAGCGACGGCGCGACGATCTTGACCAATATTATGAGGACTGGCAAACCCTTACCGGCAACAGGAACGCGTGGTGTAGTTTGGGGGAGGCCTTTGCCCAGCAGTGGGACACAAACGGCTAACAAAAAAAAAACATCTTAGCGTTATCCCAGTTGTGCACTCGCACACACCCAAGGTCCGCTTTGGACCATGATCTAGAATATAGCAGATCAGGTAATTACAGTGGAGCGACTGCCATCTGACTTCCGTGACCCAGTTAACATGGTAACCTGACCAGTTTGGATCAGTTACACATTCAGACGAATGAAGGTTTTCTCATTTTGTTTTCCCTCAACGATGACTATGCATCCTAAATCAGATTTCCTTATTTAAAAATAACTGATCTACAATAAAACAAGCATACCTAATTTTTTTAAAAACAAAACACCCGTCTGCAGGAAATATTATTTAAAATTGTGTTTTTACTGGCTTTCATTTGGTACCCATATTGCTATGTCAAGAAAAAAATCAATCCTCCCTCCCCCTTTATTTCAATTTGCGGGCGCCATGTTTTAAATGTATATAGCCTTTGTCACTATCACAATTTTGACAATTTCAACGACACCTCATGTAAAAACTGTCCAGCCGTTTAGGCTGTAGGGCGTGCCAAACCATTATACATACATACATATCCTCGAAGAACATAACCCTCCTTTTACAGTCGGGTAAAAATCGACAAAATCTTTGCTGCTATACGTTTACAACGCCATCTAGCCATCGTATACGAAAACACACGGATACTGTAATTGTAACCGGGTGTGAGCGGTGATAAACCGCTGCGACAACGCTAAGAAACCGCAGCGGTGGATGTGGTGCAAGATGCTCTACATATTATTTGCTCTAAATATAAAAACATAATAAAAATAAACTAACCTATTCCCGAATCACAACACTTCGACAATTAATTAATCCTCGTCAAAATAAACTTTCTACTAAAATGACTGCACAAAAAAAAAAGATGTGGACGTCATTCCTACCAAAAGAATAGCATGACTATCAATAGTTTCGCTATCAATAGTTGACCTTGACAACCAGTAAAATATCGATAGTATCAATAGTATCGATACTATTGATGTTTATCAATACTATTGCCCTGTATCAACTATACTATCGATAGCACTGTCGGTAATTTAAACCATCAATACTATCGGATCTCCATTGGGCTTATACTTTCGATACTATTGATGGTTATCGATACTATTGCCATGTATTACACTATCGGTAGTATCGAATTATGAAGTCAACACTATCGATAGGTTAGCAATAATCGACTATCGATTGGCATCACTGCCTACCGCAAACTATACAATGGTTTCCTTTAACGTCTGAGGACTGTCTGAAAACTGCGTGATTTTCAGTGCAACTAAAAAAAAAGAGAAGATTGGTCTAAAAAAAGTAATAAACACTGTCTGTTAAAATCTTCTGTGTATATTTTTCTGCTTGGCTTTGTGTAACTCCGTGTATGATATGTATGGCTGTTCTTGGGCTTCTTTTTTATGAATGAAACGTTTCTGATAGGTCTGCATTATAATATAATTGATGTAAGATGCGATACAGAAAAATGCTTTGAAGCAAAAAATTTATGAAAGTAATGTCACAAGATAAACAATGATGTTGCGTAGCAACACTGTCTGTACTATTCTTGCCATACAATACACAACTATTAATGTTTGGTATGAAAAACTAACGTGCTAGCTTTTTCATATTGCATTTACCGATTTAAACCTGTCCTCATTTTTTAAACTATAGAACTAAATCTGTGCAATTACTGGCACATCCATCAGCAAAAAGTTTGCATCGTTTTAAAGATAAAACTAAACCTCAAAAACGCAAACAAATCATTAAAAAACAATACCCTATAATTCGAAGTAGAGCACCATTCCATGCGTACTGCGCTGAGACCACACACGTAGAGTCGCACGCGCAGCGGTCAGATATTCTGCTTCCAATTTTAAACTGTACACCTACCCAAACGACTTTCAGCCTTATGCCCTATGAAATTAGAGTATTTGCGAGTGCAGCGTCAAGTTTGCTTTCTTTAAGGGCTTAACTAATTTATTCTACACAACCAATCGATCGATTCTCGACTTTAACTGTTTACAATAAGGGTTAAATTGCATTTGAAATCGCAAATCGCAGGTCGTTACGTGTTAAAGTGTAGCTGGATTGAATCGTTTTATTTTGAAAGCACGATTTCGCAATTTCTGATGTTTATTTGTTAGGCCAAATCGTTAGTAGGATATGTTTTGTCAAGCGAGATGATGAATGGGTAACGAGTTTAATGTATGGCTTCGGCATGTCTGGAGTACCGACGGTGCTTAATACTGCATCAAAGAGTTCTTCTAAATACCGATAGTAATAATAATGTCCTCCTAGCCGAATTTCGACTACGGCGGCCTATCTCAATTGAGATTAGCCAACTGCGAAAGAAAAAATATAGTGCACAAGTGTGTGCGCAATACACAGGTGCACTCTCTGTTCCTTCACTCTCATAATTCGTTGAGACGGCAGTCGAACATGACCGTAGAGAGATCAGGCGCAGGACTAACGGCTTAACGTGCTTTCCGAGGTACAGGGGTGTTAACACCACCAACTTCCTGACTCCGGAGCTGTGTGTGAGTAATTTCAAGACAGAAAAACCCAAACACTCTCGGCCCGACCCGGGATTCGAACCCTGGACCTCGTAGATAGTACCCAGCGTGCTGACCACTAGACCAACGAGGCAGTCAAACTAGATAAAGATAGTCAACTATGGTTCAATCAATTAGTACTAATTACACTTCATCATCATCCTAGCGCTATCCCGGTTGTGCACTCGCACACGAGGGCCCAGGGCCCGCTTTAGACCATTAGGATAACATCGTGAGGAAACCTGCACATTGAATTTGTAACCATGATCCAAACTGGTCAGGTTCCTCTGTTAACAGGGTCAAGGAGTTTAGATGAAAGTCGCTCCACAGTACGAGTAATTATCTGATCTGCCATATCCTGGATCATGGTCTAAAGCGGACCCTGGGCCCTCGAGTGCGAGTGCACAACCGGAATAACGCTAGGATGGTGATAACATCACCTACGTCCTGACTCCGTGCTGTCTCTAGCAATTTATTAAGAGTTTTAAGGACAGACAAGTAGCTTTTTTCTATTGTCTCCTTTAGCAGCAGAGGAATATTTTTAAGAGAAAGCGGATAACTATCTTAACCTTCAGATAAAAATGCTGAGGTGCTTGTGGCGCAGTGGCGGCAGCGCTTTGGTAGTGATATCAAAGTTAAGCAACCCACGGCGCGGTTGTGATTAGATGGGTGACCATCATGACCATTTATGTGACATCCATGACAAGCATCTCCCTGCTTCGGAAGGCACGTTAGGCAGTTCGTCCCGGCTAATATCTGTTGGTATTAGTTGTTAAGCCTAGTCAGAGGCCCCAGGGCGGCTTGATAACATCTGACAGTAAGGTTTGTCACTTGCCTTACAGACACCCCTCCACCAATCCGCACTGAGCTCGCGTGGTGGAGTATGGCTCGTACCTCCTCATAGTTGAGGTGAGGGCTTTCCCCAGCAGTGGGATCTATATAGGCTGACTTTTTAATGTGTTGCTATAAGCACAACACTTGTAAACGGCTTGACCAATGCAGTATTTTTTTCTTGTTATAAGTATTTGTTGGAATCCGAAGAAGGTTTATAAGGAGGGAAAACAATGGGAAAATTACAGGGAAAATAGTAAAAACTGAAAATCAGTCTTTAGGTGGTTTTAATTACCTACTTCGCCGAG
Organism: Pyrausta nigrata; assembly: GCA_949316185.1. NCBI lineage: Eukaryota > Metazoa > Arthropoda > Insecta > Lepidoptera > Crambidae > Pyrausta > Pyrausta nigrata. Next base: position 8,082,912 of record OX438962.1, read on the forward strand.
TCAGTTAGTCTGAATTAAACTTTCAGGTGCTCCATGCAAATAGGTCTGCATTTTGTATTTCAAACAGGCGGGCATAGTCCAGACTTTGTCTGCGCAGGGAAATTACACACCTCCATTTCAGCCATTCATTTTCATATGGATTTCAAAGATGACTTCGTAGTAAAATATTACATTACCTCCTTCAAAATGTCAAATCCCTAAAACCACATGCCGTATAATACAAATAAAAATCCATACCAATATTATAAATGCGAAAGTGTGTATATCTGTCTGTTACCTCTTGACGCTTAAACCACTGAACCGATTGACATGAAATTTGATGTGGAGACAATTCGAGACCCTGGAAAGGACATTGGCTACATTTTGTCGTGATATAAAAACATTAAGGGGGTGAAATGGGGGATGGAAGTTTTCTATGGAACATCCAACTCTTGCGGGTGAAGTCGCGAGAAACCACTAGTATATAATAATCCATACTATCCATACTAATATTATAAATGCGAAAGTGTGTGTCTCTCTGTCTGTTACCTCTTGACGCTTAAACCACTGAACCGATTGAGATGAAATTTGGTGTGAAGACAATTCGAGACCCTGGAAAGGACATAGGATACATTTTGTCGCGATATAAAAGCATTAAGGGGTGAAATGGGGGAAGAAAGTTTATATGGAAAATCCAACTCTTGCGGGCGAAGGCGCGGGGAACCACTAGTATTTGGATAAAAATAACCAAACTTAAGAACGTGCCATCTTAAATTACTTTTAAAGAAGTTCTTTCGTTGTAAACTCAAAACCGGTTTAAAATTGCGTACAATTTTTCTCACTTAATTTCCTTGAAAATTCGCCATTAAGGTTGAGAGTTGAGTGACAGACTTTAAATGCGGGCGTAGAAGAATTTATGGTAAAATATGCATTATGAGGTAGCAACACAGTCGTAAATTGAATATGTATTTTGCGATATATCCCGCTAATTACTTGGGAATTATATTGAAAGAGTACTAAAGGACTAATTGGTGTGGCGACATAGTTTGCCAATGCTCTCAGTCTAAAACTAATTTGAGGTTCAATAATCGACTTGAAAAAATATGGACTCCGTACCGCGATACTAAAGAGTGAAGCAGAGTTCAAGCCTGTGTGTGTGAGATCATAGGGTTACAATGGCGGCCGATCGGCTTACTTTGGTGTGAGTGTGTGCGTGAGAAGATCGTGTATTTACGGTGATGACTGGCTTACTTTGGTGCTTCAGTTTTAATGTAGGCGACACGGAGTCCATATTTTTATTCACGTATCGACGTGAAGAAAAATATTTCAGTCATTTCATTTCAGAGTTCAGTATGTTTCTTTCTGTACTAACGAAAGCAGACAGATTAAGGTAGAGTTCACCAACATACATTTAATTTTAAATAACCGGTTTAACAACAGAATAAATAATAGGTTTTACTGCCGTAAACTAAAGGACTTGTCCATTAATGGTTTTTTATTCGTCAATATTTCTAACCAGAATAAACTAAATATTATATTAAAAAGTTTACAAAAACTAGCCTTTCTGCATAAAATTAATATATTTTTAAGGCCTCCGATTTAGAGAAAAATTTAAATTAATTTTTCTTTTTGTCTGTACAGAAACCGCACCTTCGCCTATATCAATTAACGCATGAAAAAAAAATTTACAGCAAAATTGTCATTCCATTGACAGTAGTACCTATTATATAACCTGTGGTAGTACCTAGTAGTATTTATCCACCAATGGAAAGGCAATGGTACATACATACAGCCAGGAAATACAAGTAAGTGATCAATGGATGATGCCTGTTACAAAACATTTTTTTTTTAATGGAGGCGTTTAAAATTATGATTTCTATGGTTACGTGTTTCATATTTTTGTAGCTTAAAAATAAATATAGTTTATTAATATTTGGTGATATCTTAGAATAAAAAACCAGCCTCCATACAAAAAGAGGACAAGTCCTTCAATATTTGATTTAGTCTAGTTCTGTCACTTTCATTGTCAATGAAATAGAAAAGGACTGCATGACACTTAATGAAGAATGAACTTTAAGTATGGCAGTTAGGCCTATGTCCAGCTGTGGACTGCAATAGGCTGATATGATGACGATGATGGCAGTCAGAAAATTTTGAAACGTCAAATTAAACAGCTGTCAGTTGCTAAAGAAATCACAAAATATAACATACATAGACAATTTAGGCATGAGGGATGTGTCATTGATGATTCAATGACGGTTAAATATAGATAATAAGAGATTTTTAACTTTTTACTTGAGAATGATACCTAATTTCTAGTAATTGTTTGAATTACGAATTTAATTTCATTCATTCAACATCCGTCATACTTCTAAATAAGATTTCACAATAATTAGGTTATTAAAATAAACATTTACGTTAAAAACCGGAAACAACACATTAAATAACCTAACCAAAAAAACCTTCAATTCTAACTAAACCTAATATACAAAATGTACAAAAAAGCCTCCAAAAAGAAATTAATTAATTTTTTTTATGATTAATTAATTTATTTATTTAAATTTAAGTAAAAAACCGAAATAAATTAAAGCTGTGTACGGAACCCAGCTCTTGAAGTAAGCACATTTTTTATATATACCCGGGAATCGAACGTGTGCGACTGAACCAGTTTCTTTATAAGTCAATATTGGAGTTGACACTTTCCGTTCGTTCGGTGTGTGTCCTCAGGAATAGCGGAAAACGAACAATGGGTTGGCCCTTAGACAAGATGACATCTATTCTACAGCGGACTTGGCTATTGTCAACGAAATGTCAAAATATGTATGCAAAAGTCGCGAGTACGGTATTATTTCAAAAAAGAAACAAACGTTGAACACGCGGATGACACATTCTTGACAACCAATGTATTCTTTAAGTAAATGTCTGCCGTATGTCATGGTATCCAAATTGGCCGTCTTATAAATAGACGCATATTCATTGCTTGTTTACTTGTATATTTTTGTAATAACACCGATGATGTTGCTATGGCTAATGTCAGTTTCATACGAGGGTCAAACTGAAAGTTCTTAGAAAATCAAAAACTGATTACATTAGCCAGTTATTAGTTTTATTATATCTTTTCAAAATATTGTCCATTGACGTCAATACACCGCTGCATGCGATGGAACCACTGGGAAAAGCACTTTGCCCACTCGTCCTTAGGGGTCTCTTCAATGGCATCGCGATACGCAGCCACCGCTTCTTCAGCATTCATAAACCGCTTTCCTTTAAGTTTTTCTTGAATTTTTGGAAATAAATAAAAATCACAAGGCGCGAGGTCGGGGCTATACGGCGGGTGACCCAGTAATTCAACGTTTGATGTCGCCAAATAGTCGATCGTTCGCTTGGCGGTGTGCGACGAGGCGTTGTCGTGGTGAAGGAGGATCCTACTGCGAGGTCGTTTCTCTCGAACTTTTTCCAAGACAAGTGGCAAACAATTGGTAGTGTACCATTCTGCAGAAACTGTTTTTTGATCCTCTAACACAATTGTTGCGAAATGACCTATCCTTCCAAAGAACGAGGCCACCATTTTTTTCCCGCACTTCGATCTCTCTTCACTTTAGTTGGCAACTCCTCGAAAGGAAACACCCACTGAGCAGATTGTCTTTTGGTTTCAGGATCATAACAGTGAATCCAGCTTTCGTCACCTGTTAGTATGTCGAACACAGCATTTGAGTCACCTCCGTTAAATCTTTCAATCATTTTACGGCACCAATCCACACGATGGAGTTTTTGAGCCTTAGTCAAATTATGAGGTATCCACCGGGCGCAAAGCTTCCTGACCGCTAAATGTTCGTGGAGGATTTTGTGCACTTGACTCATACCGATGCCTAAGCTTGTCCGAATCTGCTGATAGGTCACTCTTTTGTCAGTCTCTATCATACGCCGCACAACACAGATGTTATTTTCAGTCGTCGCCGTAGAAGGCCGTTCCTCACGTACATCATCAGTGAGATTAGTGCGACCACGTTTAAACTCATTAAACCAGTTGTAAACAGTCGCACGAGATGGGGCTTCATTGTGAAAGGCCAATCGTAGTCTATCATAACTTTCTTGTTGACTTAAATGACATCGAAAGTCATAAAAAATCATTGCACGAAAATTTTCTCGTGTTAAATTCATTTTGACGTGACACAGACAATTTTCAATTTGCCGCCAAGTCGTAAAACAAATGACAAATGAATGAAATATATACTCAGTAATATTGGCAAAGAGTTCTATTTTCAAATTTTAGAATATTTTTTTTGTTATATTGTTTATAAGTGGCCAGTTCTAAGAACTTTCAGTTTGACCCTCGTACATATGTTGTCAGCGATATAGAACTTCGTTGTAGAATAGATTCCATCTTGTCTGGAGGCCCTGATTCCTGACAGCTCTCTCTCTCTCTCTCTCTAATATGTTTTTAGTTCCTAATTCCCGCTCTTTCTTTGCTTAAGACACGAAAAGAGACAGATTAATATAATTTAGAACTGAACTAAACAGCTGTTAGTTGGCAAGGAATAAGTAGAATCCATAGATAATTTAGCAAGAATATCTATTCACCAAAATTCTTCTTCAAAATCAAAATTAGACAAAAACACGCGAAATCTTGGAATCTGTATATTTTCCAAGTTTTCGCTTGTTTTCTGTCAGGTTAATTTACATCAGCCTATATTTAAAAAAAAAACTCAACCCGCTAATCGCTGAAACTGAGGCCTAACCTCACTTTTTATATCATTGCTCGCAATGATCAGCGCATAGCTCCGCGTATAGCGTTAAAGCTTCTTTGAAACGCTTTATCAAATGGCTTGGCTGACCGGTAGCTTGCCCTTAATAAGGGCTAAGGCCCAGAGAGTTTAATACTAGCAATTCCCGCGACTTCGCTCGCACAATTGTTTGATTTTCCATACAAGCTTTCATCCCCAATTTCACCACCTTAATGTTTTTGTATCAGACCACGAAAGCGATGGCGCGACGATCTTGACCAATATTATGAGGACTGGCAAACCCTTACCGGCAACAGCGACGAGTGGTGTAGTTTGGGGGAGGCCTTTGCCCAGCTGTTGGACACAAACGGCTAACAAAAAAAAATGTTTTGTATCGCGACAAAAGGACTCGATTGCAATGTGTATCTGAGATTAAACTCAAGTTCAGTCTCTCTCTTTCTCTCCTAAACAAACGAAAATAGACAGACTACAATAATTTAGAAACGTCAAATTATTAAGAAATCGCATCAGTTATGCGATTTCTTACGTATTTTCGTCTAGCTTTAGTCGTCATCGAATTACATCCCTACTAAATTGTCTATGGATTCTCTAATTTAGCAACTGCTAGCTATTTAGTTTGACGTTTCTAAATGTATATCTCTGTCTCTTTTAGTTTGTTTGACAGAGAAAAAGAGACTGAACTGAAATTTAATCATCATACCTCAAAGACATAAGCAGATCAGCAAATTGTTTTAATGTAATAAAACTTGTCACTTGTTCCTTGGCGGATGGGTCGGGCTCTTGTGTGGGACGCTACCTGTGTCGACACACTTGCAGCCTCTCATCTGCCCGGGACAAGCCGTGATGCTGGTTTGGCTGCGACACGTGCCGAAAACTTTAAAAAGAACAAGTACAGGCAGATCGACTCCCGGTACCACTTTGTACCGTTTGGAGTCGAAACACTGGGTTCGTGGGGTCCCAACGCTATTTCTTTTTTCAAAGAGATTTCCAAGAGGCTAGTTGACATCAGTGGTGACCTAAGAGCTGGCAGCTACCTTGCTCAGCGTATAAGCATCGCTATCCAGCGCGGTAATGCTGCCAGCATCCTAGGAACCTTACCACAAGGACCCTTTTTATAATTTTTGTTTTTGTGTTGTATTAAGTAATTTATCTTAATTTTTATTAATAAGTTGTATATATAGTTAATTAATAAATAAAACTATAAACTTTCACTTTTTGTCATACTCGTAATTAGTCATTGTTTCTGTGTAAATATATAATTGTCAAATAAGCACTAACCTACTCAATAAGAATAGATACCTAAAACACAGGCAAAACTTTTCATTTCTGCTTAGCCCAAAGGTATGACTGGTAAAGAATGCCACTAGGCATTAAGTCCGCCTTTTGTACAAAGTTTTAGTTGTGCAATAAAGGTTAAATAAATAACAGTTTGCTTAGTTTAAGTACATAAATAAATTTTAATCACTCCTTATTAGCTTAATTTAAGTTTTATGTATTTAGCCTAAGTTTTATACAGCAATAAACTATTATTATTATTAATCTTAGGCAGCGCACATAGGATTCTAGCACTTTGTCCTTTCCAGGGTCTCAAACTATCTCTGTATAGGTATTTTCCATTTCGCCCGCGCTAATGTTAAATTTCCCGTACAAGGGACGTATGAAAATGACAACAATGTCATTTGAATAATATTTTCTTACTTTGGAATCTGAGCGATGTATGTGATGTTGTCCAACATATATCTTATACGTGAGCAATTCTTGTATATTTATTTATTAATTTATATACAACTAGTGGTTCCCCACGACTTTGTCCGCAAGAGATGGATTTTCCATATAAACTTTCATCCCCCATTTCACCCCTTAATGTTTTTATATATCGCGACAAAATGTAGCCTATGTCCTTTCCAGGGTCTCGAACTGTCTCCATACCAAATTTCATCTCAATCGGTTCAGTGGTTTAGGCGTCAAGAGGTAACAGACAGACAGACACACTTTCGCATTTATTATATTAGTATGGATGTATATTTGTGATCTCGGAAACGGCTCTAAAGATTTATGAAATTTGATATGTAGGGATTATCGAGGTTGATAAATCGATCTAGATTAGTCTTATGTTTAGGAAAACGCGAGTTTTTTTTTAAATATTCATGCGTTTTTCTATCACATTGTTCGACGCAGAATATAGTCGCTAATTTTGCCCTGCTACGCAAGAGCGCCGCGGCCGAATAAGATCGTTCAGTCCGTCCGTTCCGTCCGTCCTAGTCTGCCACAGCAGAATATCTTCTACGTTTATGGACTGATTCGCATGTAACTTTGTTCTAGGATACTTCACATATAGATCTCATTTGTTAAAATACGATAAATTAAAATTACCCCTTTTTAAGGGTACCTCCCTATACATGTAAAGGGGGGGTGAATTATTTTTTTGAGTGCACCCCCTTGTGTGGGGTATCGTTGAAAAGGACTATGAAAATAAGGCAGGGTTTCCATACAACACTTTTTTATCAGCTTTACCATTTGCGAGATATAGCCCGTCAAAGTCGTTTACACGGTGTGTGTGTGTCCCCCCCCTGTAATTTCTGAAGTCTTGGACCTATAAACTTCAAATCACTCACGTAAAGGAACAGGCACGGAAACTCTTATTTAAAATTGTTTCGGGTATCCTGTGATAAATACTTTCGAAATTATAAATAAAATAACGGAACCCTTCGCGCGCGAACCGACTCGCACTTGGCCGTTTTTTAAATAATCTTTATGAATTATAAAGCTTATTTATCTATCATCAAGTCCACGCAGACGAAGTCGCAGGCAACAGCTAGTGAAACAATAAAAGTGTTATAGTTAATCATTTACTTCACATATTTATCGCGGCAGTAAAACAACGTGCAATTCAACACTTCGCATTTACGAGTTGCACTGATTAAAAGTTAATTAACAATCTTTTTAATTGGATAATACGGGTAGTTTGTTGAAACTTATACATAAGTTGGATGGATTCGATTCCATGTATGGTTAGCCTATATAGATCCCACTGCCGGCCAAAGACCTCACCTCAACTCAGACGAGGTTCGAGCTATACACCACGCGGGCTCAGTGCGGATTGGCGAAGGGGTGTCAGTAAGGCAACTGACAAACTTTACTGTCAGATGTTATTAAGCTGCCCTAAGGCCTCTGACTAGGCTCAACGACTAATACCAACAGATATTAGCCGGGACCAACTGCTTAACATGCCATCCGAAGCACGGACGGAGATGCTCGTCATGAACGTCACTTAAATGGTCGGAATGGACACCCATTCCGATGTGCCCTGTCTAAAATTATATTATAATATAAATCAGCATAAGCTTATAAAAATGAAATAACAAATGCTAAAAATATTTAGTCCAGTCTCGCTCTTTCTCTCCTAAACAAACGAAAAGAGACAACCTACAACAAGCAAACATAATTTTTGAAAAAAATAAGCACCCGACTGCAAAAAATATGTTTTTGTAATGTCTTTTTACTGGCTTTCATTTCATACCCATTTTGATATGGTAAGAAAAAAAAACAATGCCCCCTCCCCCCTTTATTTTCATTTGCAGGCGCCATTTTAAATATGTGTATAGCCTATGTCACTCTCACGATTTCGACAAGTTCAACGACACCTAATATGACAAAAACTGTCCAGCCGATTGGGCTTTAGGGCGTGGCAAACAATTATACATACATACTCTCGAAAAACATAAACCTCCTTCCGCAGTCGGGTAATAATACAGAAACGTCAAACTAAACTGATGCGATTTCTTACGTATTTTTGCAAGTTTTTGCGTTTTTTCGTCTAACTTTAGTTGTCATCGAATGACATCCCTACTAAATTGTGAATGGATTCTCTAATCTCCTTAGCAACTGACATTTATTTAGTCTGACGTTTCTAAGTTATTATAGTCTGTCTCTTTTCGTCTGTTTGGCAGAGAAAGAAAGAGACTGAACTTAAGTTTTTAATCTTACACACAGACACAAGAGGTGCTTGTGGCGCAGTGGCGGCAGCGCTTTGGTAGTGATACCAAAGTTAAGCAACCCACATTAGTCGTTAAGCCTAGCCAGATGCCCTAGGACGGCTTGATAACAACTGACAGTAAGGTTTGTCACTTGCCTTACAGACACCCCTCCACCAATCCGCACTGAGCCCATGTGGTGGAGAATGGCTCGTTCCTCCTCATAGTTGAGGTGAGGCCTTTTCCCAGCAGTGGGATATATATAGGCTGACTTTACTTACTTTACACGGACATTATTGGTAGATTCAAACCTATCGAGGCAGTCAACTGAGTAACGTTAGGTTACCCAACTGAACTATGAAAAAAGCATTTATTACGTAAGGAATAGAGGCGGTCTCAAGGTCTTAGCGGTGTAGTATAAAAATAGAGATTTACTGATAAAAATAAATGTATTGATTTTGATTTTTTATTTTATTTCCCACAAACCAACTTTATCTTCTTACTAACAGTTTCCCGCGACTTCACCCGCGCTCGTAGTCAGATTTTTCATACAAACTTTCACCCCTCATTTCACCCCCCTGATGATTTTATATCCCGACAAAAATTAACCTATGTCCTTTCCAAAGTCTTAAACTATCTCTGTACCAAATTTCATTTAAATCGGTCCAGTAGTTTCGGAGCCTATTTAATACAAACAAACAATCAAATATTTCTTCATTATAAAATGTATTAGTATAGATATAACCATATACTAAGTATATTGATAAGTAAAACGCAAAGACACAGATTTATGAATTCGCAACAAAATTAATTTCAGAGGAAACACATTTTCGTTGATATCAACAAAATATTTAAACATTTCATAGTAGTTATATTACTTGTATTACTTGCATGCACAGTTTACTTCAGCATTAAAATTTATTTTATCTAAAGCCCTAAATTAGCTGAAACAATAACAAAACTGACTTTTACTCGTTAGTTCGTTACAAAATGGTTTGTTTTTGTTTTGAGGTTTATTTCGTGTTTGTATGTTTTGATCTGAATGGAGAATGGTAAAAATAGTCATGCATTTTTGAGATTTATTTGATAACTAGTGGTTCCCCGCGACTTCGCCCGCAAGTGTTGGATTTTCCATATAAACTTTCATCCCCCATTTCATCCCCTTAATGTTTTTATATCGCGTCAAAATGTAGCTTATGTCCTTCCCAAGGTCTCGAACTGTCTCCATACCAAATTTCATCTCAATCGGTTCAGTGGTTTAAGCGTCAAGAGGTAACAGACCGACAGACAGACAGACAGACTTTCGCATTTATAATGAATGAATGAAATTTTTATTTGTAAGTAACAATGACTCATCGTTGTTAGTAGAACTTATAAACTATGTTAGTTCAATTCAATAAATTACATACATTAAATTATTTAAAACACATCAAAAATAAATAAATTTGAAAAAAATAATTAATTATAATTAGAGCGGCCAATTCTGCACCACTCCCCCCGAAATGGTACGTGATCGACCGACGTATTGGCAGTCCAGTCTGTTGGCAATCATGTTCAGGATGCTGTTACCACTCGCCCGCACCCTGCGCACCAGGGACGCACACCGCTTGCGCATTGTTGCGTAAAAGCAGTCTATTATAATATTAGTATGGATAGGTCTTTGCGTATGAAATTGGAATTTTTTATGAACAAACTTACGAAAAAAAAATCCATACAAATATTTTTAAATGTTTTTTGAAAATGACTCAACAGATGTTAATGCAAATGCACACCACAATTATATGGAAATCAGATATCGATTAAGTATTTCAATTTATCAAAAACAGAGTATGTATATTATGATTCAATATACCTTGTGTACGTACTTACATCGACGCTACATTGAAATAGGAGTTTGCAATGATTTCCCTATAAATAATTTGCACTAGTAATACAGGTTTTCTAATTCCAAAAGATAGGTAGGTACATCCTAATTTAACTATTGATACAATGTAAATTGCAGTAGGAAAAAAATATAACAATATACGTTAAAGTTACAAACAGAAGAAAATATAAGAAAAAAAAACAGTTTCATAGATAAAGACCTATGAATGTCATTACTCTTAGTTTCATATTCATATCCTTATGACTGGAGGTTGGGATCTTTATGTTGAATGAAACACACACAACGACTTTCTTGACCATTTAAATGGAGTGGTTTGCCATTGCCTTCTCCATTTCACACACTACTCACACTAGCTACATCAAACTAATACTAGACTAGTGTGCAGTTTTCCTTCACAGTTAGGCTTTACAAAAACATGTATAGTCCCCTCATTAACCTACCCAAATCTGTCAAAATATCTCAAATTATATGGGACCCTATGTAATCAACATTAGGTTGACATTTGGTTTCGCAAATTTGACAGATCAGAGTGTTTTTTTTTTCTTTGGCTTGTACACGGCTTGTGCAATGCCATCAGGGTAGGTTGATGTACGGTCCATTGTACTTGTTTCCTAGCAGGTTTCCGTGACTTCGTCCTCGCAAGTTTTCTTTTACAAATTTCTACCTCTCTATTAGAAGTTGATTGGTTTTTAACCAATAATAGAGAGGTAGAAATTTGTAAAAATCCTGAAATCTTATTCTTATTCTTAATTCGCACTAAGTTGTATTGTATGTTTTTGTGCTAAATAAATACTTTTTCTTTCTTTTTTTAATTTGTGAACAAATAGCTAAATACCAATTCTTATCGTTTTAACTTCAAAACTGACAACAGAGTTCAATACATACTTATCCCCTTTTTACCGCTTTAAGAGGTGAATTTCCAAAAATCCTTTTGGATTTTTTTTTAAAAACTTAAACAAAATTTTAAGTTTCTAATCCTAGTAGGTAGTTTGGGCTGTTCGCTTTTATGACAGTTTTCCTTTTTATATAAGTCAGCCTATTAGATCCCACTGCTGGGAAAAGGCCTCACCTCAACTATGAGGAGGAACGAGCCATACTTCACCACGCGGGCTCAGTGCGGATTGGTGGAGGGGTGAATGTAAGGCAAGTGACAAACCTTACTGTCAGAAGTTATCAAGCCGCCCTAGGGCCTCTGACTAGGCTTAACGACTAATACCACAGATATTAGCCGGGACCAACTGCTTAACGTGCCTTCCGAAGCACGGAGATGCTTGTCATGGACGTCACTTAAATGGTCGGAATGGTCACCCATCCAATCACGACCGCGCCGTGGGTTGCTTAACTTTTGGTATCACTACCAAAGCGCTGCCGCCACTGCGCCACAAGCACAAGTTTTCCTTTTTATATAGAACCGAATTGGCAAATGTTTGTGTGATGAGCACCAGCATTTGTGCCTAAGTCATGGATGTTTATATGTATTTAAGTATTTCTTTCCGTTATCCTAGTCACCATAGCACAAGCTCACGCTTAGTTTGGGGCTAGGTAATTGGTGTGTTTGTTGAAACAATTTATTTATTTTTTATTTATTTAATTATTTACATATGTGGAATGGACGACAGCTTATCAAAGAAAACACTGTGGTTTCTTATGAAACTGTAAAGTTAGCCTATATAGATATCCCACTGCTGGGAAAAGGCCTCACCTCAACTATGAGCAGGTACGAGCCATACTCCACCACGCGGGCTCAGTGCGGATTGGTGGAGGGGTGTATGTAAGGCAAGTGATAAACCTTACTGTCAGAAGTTATCAAGCCGCCCTAGGGCCTCTGACTAGGCTTAACGACTAATACCACAGATATTAGCCGGGACCAACTGCTTAACGTGCCTTCCGAAGCACGAAGATGCTCGTCATGGACGTCACTTAAATGGTCGGAATGGTCACCCATCCAATCACGACCGCGCCGTGGGTTGCTTAACTTTGGTATCACTGCCAAAGCGCTGCCGCCACTGCGCCACAAGCACCTCAATATGAAACTGTAATAAGAGTGATTTGTAACAAGAATATATCGTCTAATTTGCTAGTTAATATACTCTGGTGTGCCTAAATCTAGTAATATTTTAATATCACAGTGACACACAAAAATGATCAAAGAGAACCATCATAAAAGAATGATGTGGTAAGTCACACTTATTTAGAGACTTCATATTAATGATTTGGCACAATCACAATAATCCAACTAACATTAGGAATCTGGTTCAATTGTCATTCTAACGAAAATATTTTTCAGCGTATTATGAACATTACTAGAAAGTTATTTATAAGTATTTAGAGCTTTCTTTTGAAATTAAAATTTTTAATGTCAGTCAATTCTTTCTTCTATTACCGAGACTTTCACTTTATATTTTAGTATAAAATTGAAATTACATAACAATTATCGATTTTCCACAAGTTCACTCACGCAAATATTTTCTAATTTATGTGATCTATGTATGTACCAACATGAAGCAAATAAACGTATGACTATGACTGTGACAAATGTCAAATCCATACAAACTTCCACTCCCCCTTTTTGCCCCTTTTGAGGATGAATTCTTTGAAAGGTTTGTAAAAAAAGTGTCCAGTCTACAAAGGTACTTTTGTATGGGGCCATATTCGTAATTTAAAAAAAACACGTCTCCATACAGAAATTGTAACAACTGATCAGTAATTTTATGGAAAAAGTATTAAAGTAAAATTTCTTATAACTACCCACTTCTGGCTACTGCCTTTAAAACTAAGTACCTACCTACCTAAAATTCGTCAAGTAATCCGTTCAGAGAGCATTCCCCCGGTTAGCGAACCGTTAAGGTCTTGGCTTCGAGTTTCACCTGAAGACAGTTAATGAAGTCTTCAATTTTTTTAGTCTCGGCCCGGCGAACCTTGATCTCTATGACATTGACAGTTACGAGGGTCAAACTGAAAGTTCTTAGAACTGGCCACTTATAAACAATATAATAAAAAAAATATTCTAAAATTTGAAAATAGAACTCTTTGCCAATATTACTGAGTATATATTTCATTCATTTGTCATTTGTTTTACGACTTGGCGGCAAATTGAAAATTGTCTGTGTCACGTCAAAATGAATTTAACACGAGAAAATTTTCGTGCAATGATTTTTTATGACTTTCGATGTCATTTAAGTCAACAAGAAAGTTATGATAGACTACGATTGGCCTTTCACGATGAAGCCCCATCTCGTGCGACTGTTTACAACTGGTTTAATGAGTTTAAACGTGGTCGCACTAATCTCACTGATGATGTACGTGAGGGACGGCCTTCTACGGCGACGACTGAAAATAACATCTGTGTTGTGCGGCGTATGATAGAGACTGACAAAAGAGTGACCTATCAGCAGATTCGGACAAGCTTAGGCATCGGTATGAGTCAAGTGCACAAAATCCTCCACGAACATTTAGCGGTCAGGAAGCTTTGCGCCCGGTGGATACCTCATAATTTGACTAAGGCTCAAAAACTCCATCGTGTGGATTGGTGCCGTAAAATGATTGAAAGATTTAACGGAGGTGACTCAAATGCTGTGTTCGACATACTAACAGGTGACGAAAGCTGGATTTACTGTTATGATCCTGAAACCAAAAGACAATCTGCTCAGTGGGTGTTTCCTTTCGAGGAGTTGCCAACTAAAGTGAAGAGAGATCGAAGTGCGGGAAAAAAAATGGTGGCCTCGTTCTTTGGAAGGATAGGTCATTTCGCAACAATTGTGTTAGAGGATCAAAAAACAGTTTCTGCAGAATGGTACACTACCAATTGTTTGCCACTTGTCTTGGAAAAAGTTCGAGAGAAACGACCTCGCAGTAGGATCCTCCTTCACCACGACAACGCCTCGTCGCACACCGCCAAGCGAACGATCGACTATTTGGCGACATCAAACGTTGAATTACTGGGTCACCCGCCGTATAGCCCCGACCTCGCGCCTTGTGATTTTTATTTATTTCCAAAAATTAAAGAAAAACTTAAAGGAAAGCGGTTTATGAATGCTGAAGAAGCGGTGGCTGCGTATCGCGATGCCATTGAAGAGACCCCTAAGGACGAGTGGGCAAAGTGCTTTTCCCAGTGGTTCCATCGCATGCAGCGGTGTATTGACGTCAATGGACAATATTTTGAAAAGATATAATAAAACTAATAACTGGCTAATGTAATCAGTTTTTGATTTTCTAAGAACTTTCAGTTTGACCCTCGTATTCCTACGACACAACATTGTAGTGGCATCACCGGTACATTAATTTCGCTAGATACATGTTATTACAATGATATTCCGTCGGAATTATAACAATTCTTAAGATTTACAAGAAATTATCTCAATCAGACTTTACGTTTACGTCCTGCAAAACCCCGCGACTTCGCCCGCGAGAGTTTGATTTTGCATATAAACTTTCATCCCCCATTTCACCCCCTTAATTATATCGTGACAAAATGTAGCCTATGTCCTTTCTGGGGTGTCGAACTGTCTCCATACCAAATATCATCTCAATCGGTTCAGTGGTTTAAGCGTCAAGAGGTAACAGACAGACAGACACACTTTCGCATTTATAATATTAGTATGGATTTAAGTATTAAAAGGTTAAAGCGAAATCAGTATTTCAAATGAATCCGACAGTTTTGTACAAGAACAATCATTATAGATCCTTACCTGGTTCACGGTGCAGTTTATCGCAACACGATCGACGTAAATCATGCGCGCGCTCAAATTTAGTATAGATCGATCGACACAGCTAACGCCATCTAGCGACGAACGCTGTGATTAGTCTTTGTAATTCGAAAAAACGCTTCTATGTGTGGTAGGCAGAAGGGATTTAAACTCCCGTTGAATTAAATACATAAGTAAAAACGTATTTGAAAGAAAATATGAAGGAACAAAAACTATAGGGTTACCAAGATTTTTTTTGTTCCCGGAATTTCCCATTTTATAACTATTCCAAGCTGTTTTAGCCCCGTGTTCAATAATTTTTAAACACCGAAGGTTGATTTGACAGAATTCCCATACGAACTATGTCAAATAATGCTAAACCGGCTGATTCAAAATTAAACATGTGTTGTTGAACTCCAGGGTTAGGAAATTAGGTCAGCTGTCTTTTCCTTTACGTTGGACCATTATTTAAGGGTAAGTAAGCTCCCTGTATGATAGACAGACAGAGCAACTTTCTTACAACTAGCGGTTTTCTACGATTTCGCCCTCAAAAATGTCGGATCTCCTAAACAATGTGCCATCCCTCTTTTGTGTTCACCCCCTTTGAGGATGATCTGGGATAAACACAATCCTATCTGGGACTCAAATCGATTTAGCGGAAAGAAATACATACGCCCAGTTTTATTTATTTAATTCTGCATAGCCATAAGGTATGACTGGTAGTAAATGCCAATTGGCATTAAGTCCGTCTTTTGTGCAAAGTTTTAGTTACAAGCTTCAATGAATAAAACATACTTTCGCATTTAAGGTATTAATACGAATTGAGTACAGAAGTAGGAAAACAAAGACTGCGCTGAGGTGTCTGTATAATGGCATACATTTGTTGAACCGTCATGTCACCATATTTTTTGTTTCATTGAAACCATTGTTTAAAACTACTGTAACGTCTATTCTTTAAAAATAATGTCAATAAGAAAACACTACAAATTTATGTGTTGCTTCTGAAAATATAATTAAACATATTACAATAATTATATTATCACAAGTGTATAATATAATACCCAATGATTATATTAGGAGCTATTATTTGAGAGCAATACATTTTCTTTGTATCCATTATACGCTATTTTAATGGGTAAATAATTCAATATTACTTATATTGTGTTTAATAACGTAATGTATTGTTACTTGTATCAATAATAATTACTTCTTGCAAAATGAAATCAAAAGAACATGTAATATATGGTAGGTTTTATTAAGAAAGGAACTCCCCTATGTCAAGTATGTTATGAAGTTCAATCAAATCAAAATTAATTAACTCGATTCCGAAATATATATCACCTATTACTTTAATGCACAATAAAATTGACCCATATGGGACCTTATCTTTTGGGCCCTACTAGCGCTTCGAGACAAGATACAGACATTCTGGCAAGTGCTGAGAAGAAGCGCCGGAACAAACTCAGAAAATGTTAAAAATCGAAATACAACAAGTTGTATCAGTTCATTGCAGGCTGGATTGTTTATACATTTCGTCATTAACGTAGTCATGAATTTTATTAAATACTCCTTAGTCATTAGGGTAGCTTGGTTTGATTTGAGGTATAAATAAAAAAGGTTTTTTAAAAAGGAAGCGATCCAATCTATATACCTAAAATTCGTCTGTATTAAATGTCTTATAGCAAAATGCATTACCTATAAAACAAATCCGGGTGACATAACTAGTATTTTTAAATTACAAACTTACGTAAAAATTAATTAAACATTACACTATAGTTCTATTTGGTTCCGAACAATTGTCTTACACTTGTTCAAATATCAGTTGGCGTAAATTGATCGAACAATAATTATTATTTATTGATATTGTTGTCGTGAAATAGTTTTACTATTTAGAAACGTTAGGAAATTATTTTATTTACTAAAATATTTTAATTTATTTGACTGATATGATAAGGGCATTATAAAAATAAATATAAATAAGTTTTAAACTAAACCAGGCGGTTGCGGGTTCGAGTCCCGCAAGGGGCAAGTGTTTGTGTGATGAGCACGAGCATTTGTACCTAAGTCATGGATGTTTATAAAAATGTATATAAGAATGTCTATCCGTTGTTATAGTCACCATAGTACAAGCTCACGCTTAGTTTGAGGCTAGGTAATTGGTGAGTTTGTTGAAACAATTTATTTATTTATTATCTTTTTTTTAACCGACTGTGTGTATACCAAAAAGAGAGTTATGTATTTTCATAGTCCCATAGATGATAGGACTTAGATTATGAACCTAGTAGAGCATTAGATACTCTATGAAAATATAAAAATACACCTACAAGTCAACATCAGGTAAATAAAAAACCATATTTAAAAAAAAAAAAAGAAAATAAAAACTGATACACAAATAGGTACTGATTAAAATTTAATAGTTTCATTTTTAATTATATTTTTTTCGCACCGTCCACTATTCATTTCTGCCTAGCGTAAAGGAATGACTGGTAGAGATGCCACTTGGCATGGAGACCGCATTTAGGTTTTGCAATAAAGCTTATAAATAAAAAAGCAACTTTAGAGCCCAAAAAAGGTTTTTATCTAATTTAACGAGTTAATGTCGTTAATGTAACAGCGTGTGGAAATGTAAGGTAATTCTTAAAAATGTATAAAATCCATAACATGCTTTTTTTATAATATATATGTTAATAAATAAATAAATTGTTCCAACAATCACACCAATTACCTAGCCCCAAACTAAGCGTGAGCTTGTGCTATGGTGACTAGAATAACGGATAGACACTTATATACGGTTATAAACATCCAAGATTAGGTACAAATGCTCGTGCTCATCACACAAACATTTGCCCTTTGCGGGATTCGAACCCGCAACCGCTGGTTTTGTAGTCCGGGGTGCGGACCACTACACCAAGACGGTCGTCATAATATTGGGTGTTAGTATAAAGTCTTAGCCTAGAGTTCACCAACACATAACATGTTTAATTTTTAATCAGCCGGTTTAGCACTATTTGACATACATATTTGTTTGGGTATTCTCTTAAATCAACCGTTTAAGAGTTGGCGAACTCAGGTCTTAAAATTATAAACTGACTCAATAGTTCACGGTCCGGAATACTAAAACAGCAGTTGCGGGTTCGAATCCCGCAAGGGACAAGCGTTGTGATGAGCACGAACTTCTGTATCTAGGTCATGCACTAAGCTATAGTCACTTCAAGTATATAGGTATTCTAACTGCCTTAACAAGCTTTGCTTCGTTTTACATAGGCAGGTAACTGGCTTAGCCAAAGGTCGTGGGTTCTAATCCTACCCGTGTGAGAATTCTTTGGTTTCTTATTCAACTTATATAAAAATAACAAATATTATTTACAATAATAATATATTATATTATTATTTCTAAATACCATTTTTTATCAATTTAGCTCCAAAACTGACGGAGTTGAAGATGAATTTCCAAAAATCTTTTCTTAGTACTTATATAAATAAGAAAGAACGCTGTGAGTTTTAAAAAATATTAAAAATGATAGTTAACTGTTTGTTAAAAAATCGTTTTTTTTAATGATGTCTGTCATAGTTTTTAATCAATAAACCTAATAATTAATAATAATAATAGTTTATTTATCTTTCCAAATACAATTTTACCTCTTAATCTAAATTTAAATTAACATTACAGAAACTTAAGTTATAATTTCAGGATATTACATAGCCAGATATTACTAACAAAAGGTGTTCTCAACGCAGGCATTCTCTTCGAGCCATAATTTTGCTTTAAAATCGGAAATAAAATGTAGGAGTTGCGACAAAGACAAAAAAAGCTAATCTATTAAAGAATAATTAAGTAATTAATATGTGATTTGAGTTTTTATTTAGTAGTTATATGACGACTTCATCTCTCACACATCGATATTTACAGGATTGTCTTTGGAAGCAAACTTTTTTCTCGATTGGAAACTCTCACACATGCAAATAGTAATCATAGTCATATGGCGGTTTCCAGTGCGTTTACGCCCTCTGTATGAAGGATAATTTATACTCCGTATTTCGTAAAAATCTTTAAATTTTAGGTGGTATAAGTAACTGTATAGTGATTATAGGCATAAAATCTATAAATAGTTTCGAAATTACCAAAGGATATTAATATTTTTATAACTTAAGCAATTATTTTGCAAGTTTTTACGAAATCAAATTGAATTTCGCTCACAAAAATTAATCGACTGTGCATCCGGTGGGACTCGAACCCACGTCCCTTCGCTATCCGGGCGAGTAAGAGCACCAACTGAGCTACGGAGGACGTTAGTCATCCGACGAATTTTTGTAAGTATTTGCTAAGCCAGTGAGCCGGCGTTCGATTTCATCAATACTTGGGGAATGTACCATGTGCGTATCCGATGGAAATATTTTTACAAATATTTAACCATCAGTTAAGATGAAATCAGCTTAACTTATAATTATTTTTATAACTTAAGCAATTATATTGCAAGTTTTTACGAAATCAAATTGAATTTCGCTCACAAAAATTAATCGACTGTGTCATCCATAGGATGTTTTTTTAATTTACATACCGAATTACCAAAGCTTTAGTAAGGCGGATTGCTTTCACGGATCTCTCTATCCAATACAATATAAAAATGCTTCTTACATTCCTTCTTAAAATATTCCACATGTAAATTAATTACCATCAAAAAATTCTTTCCGTTATCGCCTTAATACCCAATTAACATATTTAATGACATATTTTAACTTTAATTAAGTATTAATACAAGTATTTGTATCAATTAGTGTTTTTATAATCCGGAACAGAATGTGTTAATTAAAAATAAATAATAAAAAACTTCTTTTGTCAGACAAACCGTTAAAACGAGTTTAGTAAATTTAACGGTGTAATTCTGAATTATTTCTTAATTAAAGTTATAAATCATTGTGTTTTAGTACGAAATTGAACTGGATGTGTAATTTCGCAGTAAAATGTGTAATTAGTAATATTTTAACACCTTCGTGGCCCGTGAAAGTATATCAAAAGATACTATTAAGAATTTTGTCACACTTATTGTGACTCATTATAGTTTATTTTTAAAATACCTAGGCTGCAAAATATATTCCTTCTTGGTTAAAGTAAAACATTTTCATATTATAATTCGTAATATTTTAACACTTTCGTGGCTCGAGTATAAAGCTTTTAAGAAGGTATATTAATACGTTACTATTAAGTACCGATTAAGTCAAACTTACTGTGACTCATGTCGTAAATTTTTTAAATTCCTAGGCTGCAAAATATATTCCTACTTGGTTAAAGTAAAATATTTCCATATTATCAAAAAAAACAAATGCTTTCTTTTTTTTCAAATGATTTTCCGGCAGTCTTATTACCGCTTAGCTAGTAAGTATCTTCTAAAAATTTCTT
Organism: Pyrausta nigrata; assembly: GCA_949316185.1. Lineage (NCBI taxonomy): Eukaryota > Metazoa > Arthropoda > Insecta > Lepidoptera > Crambidae > Pyrausta > Pyrausta nigrata. The sequence continues at coordinate 8,103,578 of OX438962.1, forward strand.
AAAACTAAAAATAGGGTTATTTAAAGGTTCAATCAAAACGTACCTCAACCGAAATTCAGCTGAAAATCCCACAAAAATCCGCCATAACAAAAAAAAACAACAACTTCTCAACCGAACTACGTGTACATTTCACTCACACACTGACACTGGCCGAAAACTTGCCGCGAAAAAACAAACTGTCAACTGTCAACCGTCAAAAACGAGCGGGAAATCCGCGGGGGTTAAGAAAAACCTTTTTTGATGGTTCAATTGGAAAACTCAACTCAAAACTCGTATGGCGATACGCAAAACCGAGTACCAACTGGCAAATCCGGTGGGCATCCCCCCTTTGCAGAGGCGTGGCCTACCAGGGCCTGCGCTGGGCGGAGCCATTTTTTCTCGGGTTTTCTCGTTTTGTATTATTTTTGGTCGCTTATTATAATGTAATGTTGTTTGTTGGATTTAAATAAAAGTAAAGTTGTCATTTGGTTGAGGCTTGTATGTCCAACTTGATAATGTCACGTTTTTTAAGGGTGGGACAGGGCGGGATGTTGACATTGGCCGTACAATGGTCGAAGAAATTATAATGAAGTTCGTAAAGTAGTGTTATAATTAGTTGGGTGATGAAAAATGTTGGTAATACATAATAATCGGTAGTTTTGTTCACTTTTGTGCATCAAAATTTGTTTTCGGACTTATTAAAATAATTTTATTTTTTACCCGTCGCTCGGAGCTTTTATGAAGAAAGCTAAAGAATTGTGCTTGTGCAAATTTAGCGTAACATACAAATGTTGTTTTGTTGCGTTCAATTATTTTGTTATTAAAAAATAATGATCTAAACAAAAATATTCATTTGATTCTCTTATTTAGAATAATAAAGAAATAACTATAGAGACGCCCCGGTCTATTTTTTTTATTTTATTTGAATAGACCAAAAACCAAAAAAAAGATTAAAAAGAAGAAATTTACAATTAAGTATGAAACGTGACCATATGTACGTTAGGAATTTTAACATTTTTGTTTATTTACCAATTCTAAGAGAATATTATAACATAAACTCACCCGAGTACGTGCGTAAGTAGAATTGTTTTACAAAACTAGTTATTAGCTTAATAAATTAGTTATTATTATTGTTGAAAGAGTCATTATTAAAATTGTAAATTGAGCCTGGTACAAAAACCATGTTACTGTACATTTTATTTGATTTTATTTAATTTTTTAATATTGTTCTATGTTTTTTGTAATCCTTGTATTGGTAAACCTGGTGTGTGCATTTCAAATAAATATATTTTATTTCTTTCTTTGTCAGTTTGTTACCTATTCACGCTTAAATCGCTCAACCGATTAAGATGAAATATGGTATACCGGGGTATATTTTGAGTTCCGAGAAGCCAAAGCATACTTAGGTAGTTTCTATTCCGTATTCAGAGTTTGTAGTCAAAAATACCTAATATCAAACAATAAGTTAAACTAGATACTTTGCCTAGCAGTGGGATTCCAGCAAATAAAAAAAAACTATGACAATAAAACAATATTGACACATCCTGAGAATCGAACCCTGCCAGAGTTGTTATGAGTGCCCCTCGTTGGGTATATAAGTATGAGTCGTCCTCCTAGCGTTATCCCGGTTGTGCTCTCTTATGCGAGGGCCCAGGGTCTGCTGACCACGATCCAGGTTGTGGCAGATCAGGTAATTACAATGGAGCGACTGCCATCTGACCTCCGTCACCCTGTTACCAGGGGAACCTGACCAGTTTTGGATCATGGTGACACATTCAGTCGCCTGAATATGCAGGTTCCCTCACGATATGTTTTCTCCCTCACTGTAAGAGCATCGGTTAGTGAAGCAACTAATGTACATAGCTCAGAAAAAGTCATTGGTACATGGCGGCACGTGGGATCGAACCGGCATCTCCCGCATGAGAGGCAACCCGCTAGCCACTGCGCCACCGACGCTCCCCACTGCGCCACCGACGATAAGTATGAGTACTTATACAAAAATAAATTTTATTTATTTATTGACATAACTACCGAAAAACTATAGGTACTCCGCGTAAAAACACAACATAACCCAACAAAAAAATTAAACAATACAAAAGACAAATTAAACGCTTAGAAATAAAACCCTAATCAAACATTCTGCAACTACAGATAATTAAGAAGCTCTATCTCGGGTGATAAAAATGAGTAGCGAATCACCCCCTGTTTCATGCCCCTTCCACCCTATTCACCCCGCGTATTTTAAAGTGAAAAAATCTCCTTAGGGCGTTTTTAATTAGGCACCATTTTTAAGTGCGCTTTAAGACGAAAGAAGCGGCGTAACGTGCTTTCTGACTTGCCTAAGTTAACTTTTCTTGAAATCGTTTTTGTTTTAGATTTCTAGCACTAAACAAGAGCCAGTCACTTCGACTTTAGTAAGTACTCATATACCGAAGTATTCATTTGCTTCCTGCTGTCTAAAATCATTTTTTTAAATATTTTTATTGTAGAACTAAACAAACTAAACAAAAATATTTAAAAAATAGTTGCTACTATTTTTTAAATATTTTGTTGAGAAATTAGTGACCTGTTTTCGCACTAGCCGATGTCACTTAAGAACTATGTATCAAGTTTTTTTCTCTTCTTAAAATTCGGACTTAAAGAAATTATTTAAAAAAAATTGGACCAGCTGTTTTTGAGTTATGAAGTACCAGCGATTCAATTTTTCTTATATCTGTAGATTAATCAGTTTAATAGATAAGATTTAGTTTATTGCATATAAGATTATTGTTCATTGTTGGTACGTTCTATCAGTTTTGACTAAACATAGGTATGTTGTAAAATAGCGAAAAGGTTGAACTCACTCATGGACTTATTACTTTTTTAACAATAAAGATTAATAGTAGCTGTCAGAATATTTTTGCATGAGAAAATAAACCCTGTTGTTCTATGACTGATTTGATAGACAATGATAGTGCATACAGTTAGAGGCAGATGTGACATCGACGCGCAGAAATGCTGGCCTCAAATTGAGTAAATTTCTTAATTATGCATTCAATTACATTACACGTACACATATGTCATTTGACACGTGAACAAACGTGAGCTGGGCGCATCAAATTCGAATCGCCGCGCTGCAGCGCTGTAGATGACTGTGTACCCCTTTTTTAAAACACTGTCATTGGTGATAGACCACTCTCTTGGACGACTGTACCTATAATAATTGCCTAGGTACAGATGAATTCACTAGTTCAAACGAGGCACAGAACATCCATTAATGCGAAAAGGGGAAGAAATAAGACTTCCCGGTAAAACAAAGATAAAAAACGAAACTCGGCGAGTTTTTTAATTAAACACCACTCGAAATTCTACAAGTCACTTTTGTGCATTTGAAACGTAAGAGTTTAATCACTTGGCTTAGAAATGCAAAGAACTTGTGTTTCATGTTTAGGATGCTGTCTAATTAGGTTGGTACCCTAAAAATGATCGTCTTTACTTAGGTAAGTACTAATACAAATATTTTCATTAACAACAGATTATTGTTACACGTACAGAAAATAATATAAATAAATAATTATTTAATAACTAGTGGTTCCTCGCGACTTCGCCCACAAGAGTTGGATTTTCCATATAAACTTTCATCCCCCATTTCACCCCCTTAATGTTTTTTTATCGCGACGCCTATGTTCTTTCCAGGGTCTCGAACTGTCTCCATACGAAATTTCATCTCAATCGGTTCAGTGGTTTAAGCGTCAAGGGGTAACAGACAGACAGACTGACAGACACACTTTTGCATTTATAATATTAGTATGGATTATTGCTCCGCCAGGGGCAAATGTTTGTGTGATGAGCACGAGCATTTGTACCTAAGTCATGGATGTTTATATGTATTTAAGTATTTATATCCGTTATCCTAGTCACCATAGCACAAGCTCACGCTTTGTTTGGGGCTAGGTAATTGGTGTGTTTGTTGAAACTATTTATTATTTATTTATTTATTTATTCGACAGCTTTCATTGCTCTGATCCCAAAGCAATTAAGCTTAGCAGCACTTGTGTTATGGCAATCTGAAACAACGGCGGGATCTGGATGTCTTGAATAATTGTAAATCCGAGACAATATGGAAAATGTGATTTTTTATACTGTAAAGTCAGCCTATTAGATCTCAATGCGTGGAAAAGGCCTCACCTCAACTATGAGGAGGAACGAGCTGTACTCCACCACGCGGGCTCAGTGCGGATCGGTGTCTGACAGGCAAGTGACAAACCTTACTGTCAGATGTGATCAAGCCGCCCTAGGGCCACTTACTAGGATTAACGACTAATACCAACAGAGATAGCTAATATCTATATAAATATAATTAGTTAAACAGTTGCTTAACGTGCCTTCCGAAGCACGGAGATGCTTGTCACGGTCGTCACTTTTAATGGTCGGAATGGTCGCCCATCACTTTTGGTATCACTACCAAAGCGCTGCCGCCAAAACACCTCATAAAATCCTAACCTAATTTTAATACTGACCGGGATCCAACCCCGGACCTCAGAGATGACCACACCTTGAAAACCTGTGTGCGAGCCATTCGGCTACGGATGTAGTCAATCCTCCTGTACTATCGTCAAATAAAGTGATGTTATTACATAATTAAATTACGTTGGGTCAACAAAATACATCGAGCTCACAGTTAAAAAACTGTGAGCCCCGAACCAGGAAAGGCCTGTGTCGTGGGTTCCCGGTGGTTCTTACTGAATATTACATATATGTAATAGATTTGTATGTGTGTGCGAGGGTGTATATTGGCGCCCAACGTGGATCTCAAAATGTTACGTCGAAATTTATTTATATAATTGGTCCATTATTGGTAAATGTATTTATTTATGTAATAAGTAATGCTAGTAGAATATTGGATAATCCTGTGTTTACGTAACCGAGCCTACTCAGTTTACCTAATATAAATAAATCCTCGTCAATATTTTGCGTATTCCATAAAATACTTCATATTTATTTAGTGTTCTATATTTTGTTACAGGTTTTTTTGGAAACTACTATATTTCGTTGAAGTAATGTTGGTAAACCAACTGCCCTACTGCGTCGTCGCTGCGCAGACTCTGCACAGGAAAATGGGTTTTGGCAATTTAATAAATAAAAATTAAACAAATCAAAAAATTTACGCCCCAACATGTAAACCATCGACGTGAAGAAAAATATTTTTTTTTCAAGTCGATGATGTAAGCAATATGAAACATGCAAAAAGGGCACAAATTTAGAGCAAACTTCGAAGGGAATTTCTTTCGAATAAATTCCTCTAATCATGTTTTGAGATCCATTAATTATTTAACTTATTCTGAAGTTTCTTGTATTAAAGGTAAACTCTCATGATCGAATACCTATCTTTAAAAAATGTTTTTTCAGTGCTCTGCTTCCCTGACTGAGTTTCTTATACATTTGCAAGGCTTCGAGCATACTTATTTCATCTAAGGGACGATGAAGAAAAGATAACAAACAGTAACTAATAGTCGTATGACGCCATACAGCTGTATCTTTGGCCTAATAGCAAGAACGATTAAAATTAATAATGTGACTGGCTTATGGGTAATTTTAGTAGAAGCAGGCTACGTAGGTACACAAAAGCCATTGTTACGTTACATATGTAGGTACTATCTCTTATAAGTACTGTAAAACCATTATTATCATACTTAATGAGCACCAACAAACAAATCACGAATGATAGCGCTTACAGCCGCATCATTGCGAACTTAATAGGCATAAAAAAACAAATAATCTTGCACTTCGTCTTGTAAAGATCGTACATCATACCTAATGATACCACTCGCTGATTCTAATTCACTCAAATGGCAGTGAGTCGTTTACTGAACGATATGAATCAACAGCAATTTGCAAGATAAAATCTTTTACGGGCAGGATTTGGAACGTGCAGCGCCATCTTTTGGTTAGTGGACATACTAAAAAAAGCATATCTGTACCGCATGCAGAGACATCTTGTGGTGAGTAGAATAACTTTTTGTTTAAAGTTTCATGTTGACTTATGTGCTAGATTTAGCGAGTGTTTCAAAAAATTAAATACAGATGGTGCTAAAAAAATTAAAATTTCAGTCTAAAAATATTCAAGATTGATTAGTATACACGCACAGCGCACGTCAGACTACCCCACTTTGACTTGAGACCGCCCCTATTCCCTGCGCAATAAAAGCTGTTTTCGTAGTTCACATGGGTAACCTGTACATAGAGTCTGTGATAGAGTACACTGAATAGGTACCTACATTGAATTATTTATTACGTTTGCATCTAAACAGATTTATTTTATTTTTTTTCACCAATACATTACCTATGTATTATTGTTTTTATTGCTTTAATTTTTATTATTTTTGAAAAAAATATTTTATATACACCCATTGATGAAATTATTTTAGGTACATATTTGATGTTTTATGTTTAAAAAGTTGTGATAAATTAGATAGATGGTTAATAATATTATAGAGTATAGGTAGTACGCACAAGACATGGTACTTAAAAATAAATCACTTGATATAAAAATCTTTGATTAGCTTTGTCATTATTACAGATGCCTATCATAGGTTTACGCAATTTATCTATCAATGTATAACGGATTATGAACCTTATTTCAATACGTATAAGACAACAGAAAAGAACGCATTCTAGCACAGGTCGAGAACCGAACCCGTTTACCTTGAGATGCTTGGTTAAATGAACTTAGTATAAATCGACTACAACAATGCAGTCACCTATCTACACTAATATTATAAAGAGGAAAGATTTGATTTTTTGTATTGAATAGGCTCCGAAACTACTGGACCGTTTTAAATGAAATTTGGTACAGAGTTAGTTTGAGACCCTGGGAAGGACATGGGCTACTTTTTGTCGCTATATAAAATCATCAGGGAGGTGAAATGGGGGATTTTTATGGAAATTCCGACATTAGGTGCGGGCGAAGTCGCGGGGAACTGCTGTAGGTACCTAATAAAAAATATCATACTTCAGTATTTTTTTTGTAATTGATGTAACTTTACCTAAATAAATATGTGTCTTTTCTTAGTTACCATATACATAGGTACTTATGTACCACCATGGGTACCACCAAATACTTATTAGCACTTTTTTTACAGCTTATAATAGGTACTCAAAAAAAATATAATTTTGTTCCTGTGCTAATTTAACCATTTTGAAATAGCGTGTTGCTTGACTTCCTTATTACTTTTCATTTGATTATTTAAAAAATTTATTGCACAAATAGAAGTGTACAAAAGGTGGACTTAATGCTAAAAGCATTCTCTTACAGTCAAACCTCTAGGTCATGCAGAAGATGGCAACGGGTGCTGTGAGACATCAGCATGAATGAATGACATGAATTATCTGGTGGTTACCTATTTCAATAATTTATATATCTATCTAATTATACTAATATCTATGGAATTCTTATGAACCTACTTTACATAATAAGTATACAAAAATACTAAATATTAATAAATACAGTACCTACCTATATGAAATAATATTTATTTCACATCAAATACCTACACATATACGAATGATGTAAGGTTATTTTTACGGGAATTTTTATATGTGATCGGTAAATAAAGTCAAGTTCATGTCATTATAAACAAAAACATTTCCCGGTATTCTCCTCTGATGAATGTAACAAAAAAATATTTTCTAATTCATTATTTTCCTAGGTTTCCTAAGGTTGAGAGGTCACTTTGATATGATCAAGTTACAACAAACATTACATTAATTTGTCTATCAATTGGTTCTTATAATCATACAAATAAGGTTGCTTTTTATGAACGGTTTTGTTAAGTAAACTCAATAAGTAGTAGAACGATAATATGTTCATTTCAGTTGAACAGTGACTATTGGTATTTGTGGAGCAAGATGTATTTAACTGTGTTTTTATTGGCCGGTATTTTCGGAGATACTGTAAGTAGATAAACAAGTTTTAGAAGTAATTTATCCTTAAACAAGTACATGCAAATCGACTCCCGGTACCACTTTGTACCGTTTGGAGTCGAAACACTGGGCCCGTGGGGTCCCAACGCTATCTCTTTTTTTCAAAGAGATCTCCAAGAGGCTGATTGACGTCAGTGGTCACCCAAGAGCTGGCAGCTACCTAGCTCAGCGTATAAGCATCGCTATCCAGCGGTAATGCTGCCAGCATCCTGGTAAACTCACCACAAGGACCCGTTTTTTATTTTTTGTTTTTCTATTGTACCAAATCATCTTCATATCAGCCTATTGCAGTCACTGCATAGGCCTCTCCAAGAAATCGTACTAAATAATTTATCTTAATTTTTATTCGTACATTTATCCTTTTGCTGGAAGCTATCCCAAATAAGTGAATAAATTTGTATAATTAAGACTTCATCCTATAAAAGACAATTTTGCTGGAAGCCAGCCATCATAACACACTCGAGTGATTAGAGCAGGCAATTTTGCGCATACAAAAGGGCGTGTTACACCAAGTTTAATTCAGTTGACCAGTGACAGTTAGAAGTCAAAGATGTATTTGACGGCGTTTATAGTCGCCGGTGTCTTCGGATATTCTGTGAGTAAATAAGTTTGTTTAATTGTATAATAAAAAGTTAAGTAAGCCTATAAAGATCCCACTTCTGGGCAAAGGCCTCACCTCAACTATGTGGAGGTACGAGCCATACTCCACCACGCGGGCTCAGTGCGGATTGGTGGAGGGGTTTAATAATATTATAATTAATAATATACATCAATAATTTTATAGTGTCTAGACCTACACACGGCCGCATAAAAGACTATAATAATAATAATAAATCTTTATTTCAGGCAAATTACACCCATACACAAATTTAAAATCACAGCTCGATCAATAAGTGGAGTCAACAAAAACTTAATAAATAAAATGAAATTAAAATATGCAGGGTTATAAAAATTATGGGCTATACATTATTATGGGCTATACTATATATTATTACTATGCAGGGTGAAAAAAATTATGGGCCCTTGAGGGGAACTACCTTAAAACATTTAGTTGGTTCATTTTACTGAAAGGAAATATTCCTTTATTTTTAATAAGAAACAAAACTGCAGTCAAAGATTTCTAAAATTAGCTTGTTCTACCCGGGAACCGAACACTATTTCCTTGAATGATAATAATAATAAATTGTTTCAACAAACACACCAATTACCTAGCCCCAAAATAAGCTTGAGCTTGTGCTATGGTGACTAGGATAACAGATATAAATACTTAAATACATATAAACATCCATGACTTAGGTACAAATGTTCGTGCTTATCACACTAACATTTGCACCTTGCGGGATTCGAACCCGCAACCGCCTGGTTTAGCAGTCCGTGGCGCGAACCACTACACCAAGACGGTCGTCGTAAATATCTCTTGCTGGGATCGGCCGCTGTAGTCGAAATTCGGCTAGGAGGACATGATTATTATTTATAAGAAAAGCACTATTCCACAAAGGTTAAATTTTTTCAGCTTTGCGATAAAACTGATGGCGGAAAAGCACCTCGTCTGCCCTTGAACGACGGGCGCTCCATACCAGCCATGGGGCTTGGAACTTTTCTTGGTTTTGACGAGGTAGGTCGTACATACATACAAATATAGGATGAAGTAATTCTAAAACTTTTTACTGTGACTCTCTATTGCAAGGAGCACTTACACGTCCCAATAGACCTTTAAATGTTTAATGAGTTAGCCGAACTCATAAAAACACAATTCACGGATTACCTTCGTGATTTATTTACATTTATTAAAAACCTGACGTTTCTAACGCTTCGCAGGTCTGTGGACAATGCTGTTATTTATCATTTGACTGCCTAGTTGGTCTAGTGGTCAGCACGCTGAGCACTATCCACGAGGTGCCGGGTTCGAATCCCGGGTCGGGCCGAGAGTGTTGGGTTTATCTGTCTTGAAATAACTCAGACACAGCTCCGAAGTCAGAAAGTTGGTGGTGTTACGAGTAACACCCCCGTGCCTCGAAAAGCACGTAAAGCCGTTGGTCCTACGCCTGATCTCTCTACGGTCATGTCGGACTGCCGTCTTACCGAGATCTTTTTGATGGTAATTTCAATTTGATACCTTCACGCGTTCCTGCGAAAAAGGATTTTGACATACAGAGTAAGGGTATTTTGTTTTCTTTTGAGGTACTATTACCTACATTTGTTTTAGCTCAAGAGTAACAAACTGTGATAATTATGTTTGATTCGTGCCGACCCTGGGTAAATTTTGAATGAGCCATGACCATTCTTTTTCCCTTCAACTTTTCCCTCTTTTTTTACATAGACCAAATCAAGGAAAAGTTAGGGGTCGTGTCGTACCAGGAAGTCAAGGAAATGACACTGAATAGAGAGGAATGGAGAAGACTCCACCGACAAGAGCGTAGCTCTTAAATTATAGATAGAGATAGATGACCATTCTGCTTAATTGTGTCAAAAACACTTTATCACTCTATCGTTGAGTCATATTATGAAGGTAAAGTACGTATTCAACAAATGAACTATCATTATGGCTTTTTGAATAAGGGAGTCTACAAATATATTTTTTGTACATCAATGCCGGACAAAATTGCGCAATTATGTATTTATAATGTTTGATTTAGTGCTTTTAAGGCTATTTGCTAACATTACTTTAAATATAGAATTAAAATTGAAATTACTTAATTCATCCATGTTACCTTAAGTACTTTGAACTCACTTTGACCGCCTAGTTGATCTAGTGGTCAGCACGCTGGGTACAATCGACAAGGTCCCGGGTTCGAATTCCGGGTCGGGCCGAAAGCTTCTGGTGTTTTCTTTCTTAAAATAACTCAGACACAGCTCTGGAGTCAGGAAGTTGGTGGTGTTAACACCCCTGTGCCTCTGAAAGCCGTTGGTCCTGCGCCTGATCTCTCTACGGTCATGTCGGACTGCCGTCTCACCGAATTATGAGAGTGAAGGAAGTGATAGTGCGCACACACTTGTGCACTATAATGTCTCCCGCATAGTTGGCTAAATTTTGGTTGAGATTGGCCGCTGTAGTCGAAATTCGGCCAGGAGAACATTACTTTGAACTTAGCGAACTATTTTACCAAGTAAGTGATGCATCTGGCACAGTCTGTTACAATCTTGGATGAATTTACAATCCAATCTTTTGGGATCCTTATTTGTTAACAAACACGCAACCAACTTCTAGCCTGGTCAGGTCACGAAAGTCAGATGGCAGTCACTCCACTGTAATTACCTGATCTGCTACATCCTGGTTCATGATCAGTGGGCCCTGGGACCTCGCGTGCGAGTGCATAACCGGGATAACGCTAGGATGATGATAATGATTTTTTTTATTTGACAGCGCTACTGAGCTGTCATATGGCAACGATTGTAACCGAAAAACTTTTAACTAAATTTTGATGACTTTTTTTCTTCAGTACGGCCAAAAAGAAGCAAAGAACAATGAAGTGGAGGAGGCTGTGACTTGGGCGCTGGATGCTGGCTACCGTCTCATAGACACCGCTTCGGCCTACCTAAATGAAGGCGAGATTGGACAGGCGCTGATGAAGACCAAAGTGCCTAGGAAACACATCTTCCTTGGCACTAAGGTAAGCTGCCTTTGCCTATATGTGTAGTAGAAAAAGTTAGTAGGCTCAATAAGAACCTACCTTTGCGTTGCATTAAAAAAAGTAAGTTTACGAGGAAAGATGCCTTTGCCTAACTAAGTACTCACCTACTTCTAAAAGGTCTTTCCAGACATATTTTTATGTGTTTGTGTCAGGTGTAAGATGGTCGAAGTTTTATATAGGTAGAGATATACAATACAAAATTATCGCTTGCCGTTCCACCTCAAATACTTATACCCAAAAGGGGCCGCCAAAGAACGACATATTGCATATTTAAAAAGCTGTTGGTCCTGCACCTGATCTAGATTTACTAATGCTACGCGACCAAGCCAACTAGACTTCAAACGAAAATGAAGACGAATACAACAAAAATACCGATAGAAATTAAAAAGCAATGTCACAATTTAGGTGAAATGCTTAAGTTTATTTTAACATCATTGCTTCTAAATTTCCAAAGGGTGTTCGTTGTATTCGTCGTTGGACATTCGTCTAGCCGGCTTGGTCGGGTAGTCACCACTTTTAATGTACCTAAGTGTTTTCATTTTTTTTTTTCAGTTAGGGTTGAACGAAAAGCGAGATGTAGTAGCTGCTCTAAGAAAGTCTCTGGAACGGCTAAACCAGACTTATGTGGACCTGTACCTAATACACAACCCTGTGTCTTATACGGTAAGGACTAAAACCATAATAAAGAAATTATACATCCTTCAGATTCTTCTGGTAGGAAGAAAAACCGCTTTTCTTTTAAAAATTTTGGAATAGCCCTTTTATCAACAGTGTGGAGAGTGGACTGAGGGCGTTCTGCCCACTATAGTCCGACTGCTTAACTGATACTTCGTCGGCGCCGTACAAAGGGTGCGGGGATAGACTAGATCAGGAAATTGGAAAGAGGATTTGAACTTAGAAAGAAATGCTAATTTCGAATTTTAAAATTTAAGAAAAAGTCCCCCCCCCTCCCCGCCCCTGTACCCCGCAGGAGACGTCTCAGATAAGCGGTCTGTACATACCATGACCAGAGGACCGTATAAAAATACACATTTGATTTTCAACCCTAAGAAGAGAACAAGCGCGATGTTCGATCAATCTTTTGACGACCTCTGTAGCCGAGTGGCTCGCACAACTGTTTTCAAGGTCATCTCTGAGGTCACGGGTTCGATCCCCGACAAAATCTAATTTTCTATAATGTCTCGGGTCTAGGTGTTGTGATAACACCAATGTTTCCATAGGTAACACATCCGAGCAATGTATGTACTTACTTACTAGGGTGACTCAGCGACTCAAAGTGAATCTTGGCCTCCGACACCAGATCACGCCATGCATCTCGGTCTTGCGAGAGTTCTTGCGCTATGGCCGGGGTTGAGCAGGTCTTGAGCTACCATGTCTTTCCAGCGGTACCTAGGACGTCCAGGGCGTTTTCCATTTGGGGAAAATTAATAAAAAAAACAATAAAATTCATTTATTTCTGCAAATAGACCCATCTAGGGGCACTTATACACGACCCAATCTTAACCCTACCACTGCTTCGGGACAATTGTGGGCTAGTGCTGAGAAGAAGCAGCAAGAAACTCAGTCACTATTGTCATAGCCTCTTTTCGAAGTTGTTTCAATTGTTACGTACATACAAGTCATTCCATACATTTTTATCTTTTATATAGTCATCTATTTTATAATAACCTTTCGACATTAAAGTATTCTTAACAACTGATTTAAATTTATCTATCGGTAATTCAACAATATGTCATGTAATTTATTAAAAAATGTGATACATCTTACTATAAATGAACGACCAATCTTTTGAAGCCTAAAGTTTGGAACGGCAAGCTTTTTTTTATGTCTTGTATTAAAATTATGGAAATCACTCTTTTTGGAGAACGAATGCAAATTTCTTCGAACATGCATCAGATTTTCATAAATAAATTGTGAATATACTATAAGTATTTTTACTTCTTTAAACACTTGTTTTAGTGACTCGTCAGATTTAAGATTGTAAATAGACCGCACGGCTCGCTTTTGCAGTACAAATATTGTTTCTATATCTGCAGCCGAGCCCCATAGCAAAATACCGTATGACATGAGACTATGAAAATGGTTGTCCCAGGTATGCTCTCTTCACGGCACGATCCTCTTCCATTCACTCCTAAGTGTCCGAGCCATCGAAGCCTAGCTGCTTTGGTCTCTTCAATAATGTAGACTCGGACACTAGGTCTCTAGGGTCGGAGCAATGTATGTCATGTTATCAAATATTTATTTATTTTCCTCCAGCCGGACGAAAGCGCATACGATGTCATAGACTACCTCGACACATGGAAAGGGATGGAGGAAGCTAAGACCCTGGGCCTGGCGCGCTCCATCGGGATCTCCAACTTCAATATTAGCCAGATGGAGAGGCTGATGGAACACTGCAAGATTAAGCCGAGCGTGCTGCAAGTTGAGGTAAGAATGTATTAAATGCTGACTATTCAGTAGTACCCCCTTGATAAGATAAGTCGTTAATCTTTGTTCACGCAGAAAAGAAAGTATGGCTCCGAAGGTAAAAGAAAAATCTAAAATATACAATAAACCTTAGAAATAAGGAAAGTACACTGCAGATGTTAGTTCTATCTCTCTTTCGCGAGCGCTAGCATGGTGGCAGCTAATGACCAATAGCGGAACAGGAAAAAGACGCGCGAGCGTGATGATTCGCCAACACTATTTCCCGCGCTTTAAAATTTATCTTCTGTGCAGGTACATCAGCAAGCCATATCAGTTCGGTATTACTGAACCAGAGGGGCCCAAGTCTGCTAAATTCAATTGTAACAGAGTCATCGTGATTGACAAGCAAGAGCATTGAGCAAGATTTTGACATTTCTAATATGGGCCAAATGTCAAAAACATTTTAGTGTATTTTGATGCAGACTTGGGCCCCTGTAAAACGTTCACAAGATGTTGGCGGGGTTCCCCCTTACGTCGTTGACATACTACCAATACGCACCAAACGTTGTGAATCTACTTTCCTTCAAGTTTTAGTAAAAGATTACAAGTCAGACGTTATTCTTTCTCGGCTATCGTTACTTTACCATCAGGTGAGATTGTTGCCTAATGGCAGGCAAACTAAAGGAAAAAAAAAATTGCTTGTGAAACTGACAACCGCCAGTTATTTTCAAATAACCATTTTACAACATTATGCGTAGGCAATCATCTCTCACTCGATGTACTTGCGCGCGATAATAACCTACTCTCGAGCGCACCGACGTCGGTGCGTAAAATGCGTAAATCAGTTGGCTGCCAACAACGGTCGGGCGCGCCCGTACGCACTGTTGAATTATTTGTGATACGGTCGATTCGTTTTTAAGCGAACAAATTAAGTAATATGGTTTACATATCCGGTCATTTACTGTACAAATGCAACCAGAAGCATATAAGTCCTGAATTAATCTCAGATTTAAATAAAATTCTGGAATTATTACAGTCTCGAATGTTTGCACTTTTTAAATCTGCAGGCTAAAAGTGCCCTCAGATGCTTTTTATAACTATGTCTGTATACCTATATTTTCTTAAAACATTTATCACAGAACAACATGTTCTATGTATGTGAGCGAAATTAAATTAAATTTCGTAAAAACTTACAAACAATTGCTTAAGTTATAAAAATAATGATAACATCTTTGATCTCGTAAAAAAGTGACTTTCATCCCACCTTGCCCTTGTTTTCCGCATGACTACTTACTTATTAAAACTGTTTGTACTATTCCGTTTTTTTTCCGGGACAACCGGGAATTTTGCACATGTAACATTTTTAAAACACTAGTTCATATTAAAACATTTTAAACCAATATATAAATGAATTAACCTTGTATCTAAAGAGGCAACCCTTACTTAATTATTATTACCGACGCGCCGCACCGGCCACGCGCAGCTGCAGAGGAATAATAACGTACCTAATGTTCGATGCTCAAGGTACATTTTCGTTCGCAGTGGTGTGCTACAAAAAATTGTAGGCTATTATAAAAGTAGGTATGGACGATTTTGAATGGAGTGATTTATCTGTTACTTAGTAACTATTATATAATCTGTGGCGTAGGTAAATTGTAGCCTACCTACTTATCAACGTTTTTATATCTACTCGCAGGTAAACCTCAACCTAGCCCAAAACAAGCTCCTGGACTACTGCAAGCAACACGACATAGTAGTCATGGCGTACACCCCGTTCGGTTCCCTGTTCGCGCAAGATTCCACCGCCCCCGCCCCCCGGGCGGACGACCCAATACTGGCGGGGATAGCCGAGAAGTATGGGAAGACTTCACCACAAGTCGTACTAAAATATCTGGTTAGTATTATATAAGTTGAAATAAGAAACAAAAAATTCGCACACGGGTAGGATTTGAACCCACGACCTTTGGCTAACCGGGCCATCGCTCTAACGGCCAAATAGCGTCACGCAATGACGTATTCAAAAGAGACCAGGAATTTCGAACGGGTGGATAGACTGCACGGTAGCTCAGTTGGTAAGAGCGTTGACTCGGTTAGCCAAAGGACTTGGGTCAGGCCTGTGTATCTCCCCGCGGAGGTAGCAAAAACGTACCTACGCGCGGCGCACCTACGTAGGTGCTAAAACAAGTTGTGTGTCGCTACCGGCCAGAGCCACGCTCGCGCTTTTTATTCACCGGCGGCCGCGCGACTACGTTGCTGGCTGGACGAGAATGAATAAAGTACTAGAAAGAGGCGCTAGATGGCGTTAGAAGCTTCTCGTAGCAGTCAACCCTATCGCGTCGCGTGATATTACGTCACTGAATAGGTTTAATGTATTATGAATCATATTCCAGAGCAATAAGTATAAAATTATCTTGCAATGGATTTTTGTAGGTGTCTACACGAAAATGTGCTTGACTCTGAGGCGAACTAAATTACGCCATATTGTTGACGACATTGAGTAGACATTTCTTTGAATACAATTGCTAAGTCATACTTCTGTACGAAGTACTAGTATTCTGTGCTTGGGTTCAATTCTTACCCGAGTGCGAATTTTTCAACTTATATAAATAAGAAAGAACAACAAACTATAAGTGTTAAAAATATTTAAAACTATAGTATCAGTATATTACACGCAGTGAGAGACATTAATACATAATGTTATCTGATGCCCGTTACTTAAAATAAGTATAGTAAATAAAATGTAAATCCGTCATTGGCTGTAAGTCTTACATGTCTGTATTTTATGTTATCATATTAAGAGCTGTGGATTTTATAATACAAATAAAATAAAAATTAACTCGACTGCCTCGTTGGTCTAGTGGTCAGCACGCTGGGTACTACCCACGAGGTCACGGGTCGGGCCGAGAGTGTTGGGTTTTTCTGTCTTGAAATAACTCACCCAGCTCCGGAGTCAGGAAGTTGGTGGTGTTAGCACCCCGTGCCTCGGAAAGCACGTTAAACCGTTGGTCCTGCGCCTGATCTCTCTACGGTCATGTCGGACTGCCGTCTCACTGAGTTATGAGAGTGAAAGAACAGAGAGTGCCCCTGCGTATTGCGCACATACTTGTGCACTAAACCTAATATCTCCCGCGTAGTTGGCGCGTATCTCTGTTGAGATGCCGCTGTAGTCGAAAGTCGGCTAGAAGGACTATAATTTTTCATTTAAACTTATTCTAAAGACTGACAAGAAGAATGTCTCCAATCAAAATGTGTGTTACCAGTGATGATATACAGATCCGAAACCTGATCTCTAACTAAGTATAGGCCTCATAAAAAGCTTCAGGTCACGCAACGAGCGATGGAAAGGGCTATACTCGTTGTTTCTCTACGAGATCGAATCAGGGCCCGTAGCCAAGTGGCAATTTATTCTCAAGCGAAGTTCGTCATCGCTAACAAAATGTATGAAACTGATATAAGCCATCGAAACATCACGTGACTTTTGCATACATATTTTGACATGTCGTTGGCGATAGCGAAGTTCGCTTCGGAAAGATTGCCATTTGGCTACGGGCCCAGAAATGGAGAGATACGTAGAAGAACTAAGGTAACGGACATAGCCCTGCGAATCCATGAGCTCAAGTGGCAATGGGCAGGGCACATAGCGCAAAGAACTGATGGCCGTTGTGTGATTATGATGATGATGATGATGATGTCCTCCTAGCCGATTTCGACTACGGCGGCCTATCTCAACAGAGATTAGCCAACTGCGCAGGATATATTATAGTGCACAAGTGTGTGCGCAATACACAGGTGCACTCTCTGTTCCTTCACTCTCATAATTCGGTGAGACGGCAGTCCGACATGACCGTAGAGAGATCAGGCGTAGGACCAACGGTGATTATAGAGTGCTTATAACCTAAAACTCTTTAAGGTGCGTGTAAATAGGCTTCTCCTGGGCAAGCTCGCTCCATCGTAGACCTTATCTTTGCTCTCGGGCTAAGATGAGGATAAATTGACTATAAAAAAAAACAATACTTACAATTTATCTATACTTTCAGGTCCAAAGAGGTCTGGTGCCAATTCCTAAGTCGGTGCACAAGAACCGCATCGAACAAAATATAGACATTTTTGACTTCACTCTGAGCGGTGAAGAAATGGACACATTGAGTAAGATTTTATTTAATTTTTACCTAAATATGTAGGTGGTAAATAAGTACTGCACAGGCATACCTCTTTCTTCTTATAATGTATTATAAAGATATATATACAACTTATTAATAAAAATTAAGAAAAATGACTTAATACAACACTAAAACAAAAATTATAAAAAGGGTCCTTGTGGTAAGGTTCCTAGGATGCTGGCAGCATTACCGCGCTGGATAGCGATGCTTATACGCTGAGCAAGGTAGCTGCCAGCTCTTAGGTCACCACTGATGTCAACTAGCCTCTTGGAAATCTCTTTGAAAAAAGAGATAGCGTTGGGACCCCACGAACCCAGTGTTTCGACTCCAAACGGTACAAAGTGGTACCGGGAGGCGATCTGCCTGTACTTGTTCTTTTTAAAGTTTTCGGCACTTGTCGCAGCCAAACCAGCATCACGGCTTGTCCCGGGCAGATGAGAGGCTGCAAGTGTGTCGACACAGGTAGCGTCCCACACAAGAGCCCGACCCATCCGCCAAGGAACAAGTGTCATCCCGTCTGGTCTTCTTATAATACATTAACTCTAAAATCCTAAATCCTGAAACAAACCTAAGTTTTCAGAATTTAGGATTTAAGAATTTACTTATTAAAATGCGAGGATGGTTCACATTACTTCTAAAGCGAGTATAGCGATCCGGATCAAATAGAAGCACTTTACTTTATTTCTCACGTTTATTTCATTGGCATTCTTCTTTGACATATTAAATGGTAATAATTCTACCAAATACAAAACAATAATCTCCAATAACGAACCTTGAAAATTAAAAATCCGAAGTCCACCCTTCTGTTCTCGCTTCCCGCGCAAAACTCGTAATTCCGCTACTTTTTTAATGTTTGTAAAAAAATAACTTTTTCGTTTTCTTTTCAAAACGGCGGTCGTTGTTGATTTGGCAAAGAAGTTCGATGTTCTTAAATCGCATTTTTTTTATTTCAGGCAAATTCAACCGTGATTATCGTGTGGTCAACCCTACATTCTGGCAAGACCACCCTTATTACCCCTTCGAGAAGTCGGATAATCCTAATCCTAATCCTTTCAAGGGAAACAAGGAATAGTGATGTTCGTAAACTACATCGACAAATCAGTTATCGATATAATTTTTCAATTATTTGCGAATCCTTATAATGTAGTAAATCAAATGCTACAGTAAAGTAAAAGTGTCCACAACGTATTTTTTAAATAAAATAAAGAATGTCCGTATTGAAATATTTTTTATCGTTTTTTATTTTCCTATAACTTCGTATTCCATAGCTTAATATGTATTTACGTATGTACCTCTAATAATTATTACGGAAATTAAAAACATAGTTAGCTGAAATCTTTATTTACGACAAGTTAGGGCCAATTAACGAAACATGTGTAATTTTTAATTTTGTTTTTATTGTTTTACATTAAAATAAAGCATAAGTGATTCAAATAACACTGCTAACGCTATGTACAAAAACACGAATATATTTTTTAGTTTATTATCAAAACCTTCATTGTGAATATACAACAAAACATAAAATTTTCATCAGCAAAACTGAATATAAAAAAATATTATTTTGCGAATAATTTGTAAGAGGCTTTGATTTTTTTATCGTTTACTTATATTTACAGACTAGCTAACTACATACTTAAAATATAATACAACTCCATAAAGTAGAATTTGTATGATCCAACTTTGAATAGTAGTTATATAAATATTGTAGCAGAGTAAAAATAATAGCTTTTGTATTTATTTTAATCGAAATGATTTATCTACATAAAGGTGATTTTCTGATCTCATTTAATCAGACCTTAATTCAAAAGTTAATCATACAAATTCACAAGTATCTAGTTAGAGATTGCTCCTAAATTGTCGATTGCATACTACAATGACATTTGAGACGGTAATCGTTTACAAAAAGTTATTGACAATTGAAAATACTTTATTATTTTATTAATATACTAATCACACTCATAACCACAGATTGTACACATTCTGTGATTTTTACTGTAGTTAATATGTGTGCTAGTCTTTTGTAAAAATTAAAGAATCTTTCATCTTATCCTGAAAAAAACTTGATAGGTTACTTCATAATTTAATTGATGGAATCAGGCGTTACTTTGTGGAAATCCATTAAATACTTAGATAAATTCTTCATACATGACAGGTCTTTTAAAATATTTTATACAAAAAAAAATATGTCAACATTGAAATCTTTATACGAGTAAGCTAACAGGGACATCAGAAAGTATTTAGTAAGTGAATCAGGGTTTGAGTTTGAGTCATTGTCATTATACGTACATGTCATTTTTTTCTTTATAATAAGCACAGAGCAACAAAAAAGAATAGAAAATCAATGGAGGCGCCACTGTCGTTTAAATACTCGTAGCTTAGTGAGCCAATAATTGGTCTAGATACTTGTTATTGACAGTGGCGCCTCCATTAATTTTCTACTCTTTTTAACTCTGCAGTTAGTATTTACTGAACAAAACCTAAACAGTTACCGTCTCAAACCAACAATTTACTTGTAAACGATGAACTCGCCGGCGAGCTCGTCGGCCGCGTCGGTGCACTTGACGTTCGCTTCGAAGTCGCACTGCCGGGACTCCGGGTTGAAGAAGAGTCCGTCGGAGCAGTATACCGCTTCGAGGTTGCGGTTACGGCAGCGCCAGTAGCGCTGGCAGTCTCCTCTGAAAACAGTTAGTTTTATACGTGGTTTTAGTGTAAACAGTCTTATCCGTGATTTGATTCTGCAACTGCTAGTTTTATAGTCTGGAGTTTGAAGCACTTATTACACCATCCTATTTGTAGCTTACTACTTAGGATCCTAAATAGAAAGGAACTCGTACCATCACAATTAGGATCTTAACTAGGAAGATCGCATCCTACTTAGGATCCGAACTAGGAAGGTAGGATGGATAAGCAGGTGCTCTACTCTGATAACGCATTGCCCATAACATTTTCGCGACATGCTGGCATTAGTGACAGGAACGGCGACAGCCAAAACTACGGATATCGTCTTACAGAGTGGGGCCCCAGTCACCTTCCTAGTTAGGGCTTGAACTGCGATTAATCTTCCTATTTCCTAAGTAGGATGCTACACAAATAGTATGGTGTAATAAGCACTTGAATCACTGCACCAAGACGGTCGTCCTGATATTGATTCATCAACTAAGATCATAGAGATCATGTTAGTGTTAACAGTTCTATCCTATAAGGGGGTGTATATGGCCATCATTCATACCTTTAACTTTTACTATGGGTTCATGATCGAAATTAATAAAAAAGGTCTAAAAAAATAATTCTGATACTTCGACGACAATATCGTGTTCACGGGGTCAATAAAAAGTTTTAATTCAATAAAAGAAAAAAAACACAAAGACATGCATGAAACAAAAATAAATAAACTTAAAACCTACTTAATCAAAAATAAACCCGTGTCCTTGAGGCAAGGAGGCGAGGATGCTAGCTGCGTTACCGCGTTGGAGAGCTATAAGTACTTATTCTTTGAGCAAGGAACGAGCCAGCTTTTTGCCAAAACAGAATTCAATTTAGGTGCAATTTTTCCAAAGAGTAATTTAGCGGATGGTCCCATAGTACGTGATTATTACCTACTGAAAACTATTGTGATAAGTTGATGAAATGTCGCTAAATAAATCATCTATAAGCGATTTCGTATTAACGTAATTGAATATTATACGCAAGTCACTTGGAAACTTTAAAAAGCTGAGACGGTAGTAAAATCAATTACCTGTATGGCAACTGCCTAGATGCGCTGTCAGCGCTTGCGCAGTCCAAAAGGTTCACAGTCATGGCTTCTTGCTGGACCTCATCTGCAACATACATTCTTTATAAGTATTTACTACCTACTACCAGCATAACTTCTGTATTTAAAAAATCTTTTTAAAAGAGTCTTTGATAATAGTAACTGCTTTTTCTCAGCACTAGCCCACAATTTGTCTCGAAGCAGTGGTAGGATTGATAGGTAAATATGTTACGACGTATATGAGTAATTCCAGTGGGTTAACATGCGTTTTGACTATATCGTAACATTTATGTAATTTTTGCAATTCGTGAAGAAAAAACATGATTCAGAGTATCAAGCCGGTTGGTCCTGCGCCTGATCTCTCTACGGTCATGTCGGACTGCCGTCTCACCGAATTATGAGAATGAAGGAACAGAAAGTGCACCTGTGTATTGCACATCTGCGCACACATTTGTGAGCTATAATATCTCCCGCGTGATTGGCTAAATCTTGGTTGAGATTGCCCGCTGTAGTCGAAATTCGGCTAGGAGGACATTATTATTACCAAGATTGCTAACAGCGGTGTCATCGGGGGGACACTCTAACCATGCTTCGTCTAACGAAGTACCGTTCTGTTTTTTGTGGAAAATAAATAAACCTATTACCTACTGCCAGCATAACTTTTGTATCTAAAATCCGTTTAAAAGAGGCTTTTACAATAGTGACTGAGTTTCTTGCGTTGCTTTTTCTCAGCACTAGCCCACAATTTGTCCCGAAACAGTTGTAGGGCTGATAAATATGTTGAGACGTGTATAAGTGCCCCCAGAGGTCTACATGCATAAATAAATGATTCTTATGACTTTAACGTCTTGAGTTGGCGTATTTTGCAATTCGCAAAGAACTAACATGATTACAGTACCGATGGGCGATTGTTCGAAAAAAATTAATCGAATGAATCGATAATCGACCATTCGAGCTATCGAATGTCGATTTAGTAATTCGTAAAAAAAATATCGAATAAAAATCGACAATCGAATGATAATCGATTGCCGCGACTGTGCGCATAGGACAGACAGCGCCCAAATGATTAATCGACGCGACGAATTACGATTAATTCGTTAGTAGTTAGTAGTACCTACGGCCTGCGCACAGCGCGCTCCGGTATTGCTCGCCGCATAATCGAAGAATAATCGAATGACTGTGGTTGCTTATCGAATACATTCGATTACAGAGACCATTCGAATAATTCGATTAATTCAGTAATAATCGCTCATCGCTAATTCAAAGTATCAAACTGACCGACTTCCTCAAGCTGGGGTTCAGCATGCCAGCTGTGGAACGATCGGTCGCCGCTGCCGCTGCCGCTGCCGCTACCGCTCTCACCGTCGTCTCCGGAGCCTTCGACTTCATCGCCGCTATCACGAAGTTGGCAAGTTGTGGCCCATTCGTGGTTGCAGGTCTGTAATCGTAAGTAATGGATGTAAGTCTAGTAGGTAATGAGTATGGCCTTTAGAATGTTACAAAAACTCCAAACAAAGTGACGCTGAAAATCAGTGTCGTGGTAGGCACTCAGCTACCACGACTCAGAGTCAGATGCCTTTTCGGTAGATCATCCTTATAATTTGTAAATTGTTTCTTTTGTTCTCCGATCAACCGATTTCCGTATAATGCTTTTTCTTTCTTCCTTTCTTTGTGATATCTTAATTTTAGTAAATTTTTTCGGGGGGTGAGTTTTGTGATCTCTTCCGGGTGCATTATATGCTGCCCTAAATGGATATTTCTTTTGCTGACTGACTGCTAACCTATACGAGGTAGTTTTTCATTCATTAACGAACAATTACCTGGAGAACGAAGTCGAAGATAGTGGTGGGTGGGCATGGCATCTCCACCTCCTTCCCGTGGTCGCACACGAAGTATTTGCTGCAGTCTGTGAAGTGCGGCAGTAGAAGGAACACCTGGAAATTAAAAAAAGATAATGATTTTATTATAATCTTGAGGAGATAAAAAAGGAACTCTTAGGCCCATTTGCGCAAGTCCTTGTCAAGGCCTAGGTATTATCTCAGTTGAAAGCCTACTTTATATCTGGATTAGCTAATCTGGAAGGTCCACTTGCGCCAGTCCGGCCTACATAATCCGAACAAGCGCGAGGCCTGTGGTATGAGTTGAAAACCCATTTGCGCATGTCTGGATTAGTTAATCTGGAAGTTCCACTTGCGCCACAAGCGCAAGGCCTGTGATCTGAGTTAAAAGCCCATTTGCCCAAGGACGGACTAGCTAATCCGTATTTAAGGCCTAGTATTTGAAAGCCTACTTTCGCATATCGGGTTTACCTAATCTGGACTAGTTCAAGGCCTGTGATCTGAGTTACGAGTAAAAGTTGGGTTTTTTTTTTGGGTTTTTACTTGGGCTTTTACTCGTAACTCAGATCACAGGCCTTGAACTAGTCCAGATTATGTAACTCAGATAATAGGCCTTGAGCAAGTCCGGACTCCGGATCAGCATCCGGAGTCCGGACTTGCTCAAGGCCTATTATCTGAGTTGAGAGCCCACTTGCGCATGTCTGGATTACTGGCGCAAGTGACCTTCCGGATTACCTAATCCGGACTAGCAGAAGACCTGTGATCTGAGTTGATCACGTTGTTCTACGTCTGTCTGTCAAGACCCTTTTCTCAGGAGTTCATTTATACGATCGGTTCATTATAATGTTACTAGCTGCTGCCCGCGACTTCGGCCGCGTAAACTACTATTTCTGTATCCTACAGGAACTGTGTTTTTTTCGGGATAAAAAGTAGCCTATATGTTATTCCAGACTATAATCTATCTCTGTGCCAAATTTCATCCATATCCGTTCATTAGTTTTTGCGTGAAGAAGTAACAAACATACACACTCACAAACTTTCGCATTTATAATATTAGTGGGATAGTGGGATTTTCGAACGATAGTTGGTTGTGTCTTACCTGTCCAGCAGGGTCACATTGCAGCGTGTTGGGATCAGCTCCGGGGAACGGATGCGCAGACGCCAGACCAACGGCCAACAGGACACACAGGGTTTGAGCTGTAACAGTAAAATAACAGATATTTTATAAATTATTGTAAGTAAGATACCTAAAGACTAATTTTGAGATTGATATCTTTACATAGGGTAAAGACTGTCCTGCTGTCTGTCCGCTTAGATCTTTTAAACTACGCTACGGATTTTAATGCACCTTTCAGCAATAGATAGTGTAAGTCAAGAGGAAGATTTATATGTAAAACACATGCATATGGGACCCGCGTAAAGCCAAGGCAGTACCGTACCGTTACCATGATATTACGCTGGTATTACTCGCCTGCGACGACGTAAAAAAAGTGTATAGAAATTTTTAGTTCTCCGAGTAACCGCTACGGCGCTGTGCTATTTTCCATACACTTTTTTTACGTCGTCGCTAGCGAGTAACACCGCCGTAAACTCATGGTAACGGTACAGGTCGCTAGTAAGCTATAAGAAGTTTAAGAAACTATTCAGTAGTTTAATTCTTCTTCTTCTTTTACTAACACTTAAAGATATTCATGTTGTCCGATAAATAAACATTTTTTATTTATTTATTAGGTTTTTTTTATTATTTTATGTATTCATCGCTTAATTTCAGATATCAAACAGCAATAACAATATCGCACAAATATAACATCAATGTAACATTATTGATCTTGATGCTGATGGTTGTAATCTACATATTTTTATCAGTTTATTACATTTAACAAGCATCACAACACGTGCAAACTGACAACAAATCGATTATTTAAATTACTTAAGCCTTTGACTGCCACGGAACTAGACACAATAGAATTATATTGTTTGGGGGTCACCGGTGACCACTATGGCGCTCAATGTGTTAAGTAAGAACTTAAAAACACTACCTACTACAACAAACCAACTATTAATAAGTACTTAATCTTTGCTACTATGAATCTTATTCTGTCTATACTCGTAGTATATAATCTGTGCTATAGTCTAGTTACAGAGCGTTGGTGGCGCAGTGGGTAGCGGGTTGCCTCTCATGCGGGAGGCACCGGTTCGATCCCATATGCCGCCATGTACCAATGACTTTTTCTAAGTTATGTAGATTAGTTGTTTTACTAACTGATGGGGCATTCCACGCAAAGCGGACAGCTAAAAAAAGTGAATGTTTCCGATTTCAGTAATATTTGAGTATGTTTTACCTATTATGTCCTTGATACGTGTTCCAAATATTTTTGTAATATAGCGCCTAGTTAGAGAGTTTTAAGGGACTTTGAAATTTTCACCAACGAGTGGGCATGCAGTACTTCAAAGCCGATTACCAAGTCATAAGATGATAGATATAAATAATTAAACTAATGTAATTATTACTAAAAAAGTGCGATTTAGTTTTTTAACCTTGACTTTCACAATGTTAGACCGTTCCGTTTTTTTTTTATAGAAATAGATAATATTGTAAGGAACATTCGTGCTAAGTTTTATAATGGGCGGGAAAGTGATTTAGGAGCTAGACTAGAAACACTGTCGAAGCGAGGCGTCCTGCCCTGCGCCGCGCTTAGCGCCTGCCACTTGCGTGAGTTTGGAGAGTACAGTTTTTCTTTAAGATAGTTTGATATATCATGATATTTTTTATTAATTAAGTAGTAATTAATAAGTTAAACGATTGTTTTTATTAATTACATGTTTATTTACATTTATTTACAATTTTAAATGCTTCGCTATTACTCGTTCGTTTTACCATAATACCTTCACTAATAGGAATGAAGGCAGAATATTTTTTTGTGCCTGGTATTGTAGCTGCCGACTTAAATCTGCTTTTTGAAAACAATCTATTTTGTTGAATATCCTCTTTTCGAGCATAGAAAACATGCGTTTGGGAGATCTTGTATCTTTCTGACAGGCCGAAACTTTTTGAAAGTTAATTAGGTACCCATAGATAGCCCAGGAAAACCAGCTAGTACAAACCAACCTCCCCAGAAATACCATTCACCCTGAGACGTTTTTCACTAGAAAATGTACAAGTACAGTAGACATATTTAATACATCATACGTTATACGAATTACAAAAGAGCTACTTAGTACCAATTTATTAAAAAATACGTAGGTAGACAGTGGTAAGATGTCGCTACACCACTCCCCTCGAAGAACCTGAGGTTGATTGAGCCAAGATGGTTGAGAGCTCAGCAGTCTGTGCGTAGTGAGCTTGCAAGTGCCAGTGCTTGTTGAGTCCACGATATGCCGGGATGAGCATGCGCGATGTCCACGGTGAGTCGGGATGGGCATGCGTAATGTCCACGGCGTGTCGGAATGCGCGATGTCCACGGTGAGTCGGGATGAGTGTGCGATGTCCACACGATGAGTCGGGATGTACATGCGTGATGTCCACAGTGAGTCGGGATGAGCATGTGTGATGTCCACGATGCGTGCGGGAGAGCTCGAAGTCCACAGTGAGTCGGGATGATGAGCTGAATGAGGCTGCCGAGGAACCAGGTAGAACCGGTGCGGTCTGCGGTGGTGTCCTTAGGGCTGGTGAGCTGGCTTGCAGGAGACTGCTGGCTGGATGCTGCTGGCTGGGTGCCTGTTGGCAAGGGAGAAGGCGACGATGATGATGACGACGGTGAGGCTCCATGCTCCAGTGTAGATCACGTCGGGGTCACCAATTTGGCGCAACTGGATTAGGAAGGCAAAGGGAAGCGCTTCCTACCGACCGGTTGTTATGGTCGGGGACCAAGGTCCAATGGTCACCGTCTTGATTTATCTATATGTTGGCAAGGGAGAAGGCGACGATAATGATGACGACGGTGAGGCTCCACGCTCCAGTGTAGATCACGTAGGGGTCACCAATTTAGCGCAACTGGGTTAGGAAGGCAAAGGGAAGCGCTTCCTACCGACCGGTTGTTATGGTCGGGGACCAAGGTCCAATGGTCACCGTCTTGATTTATCTATATGTTGGCAAGGGAGAAGGCGACGATAATGATGACGACGGTGAGGCTCCACGCTCCAGTGTAGATCACGTCGGGGTCACCACTTTGGCGCAACTGGATTAGGAAGGCAAAGGGAAGCGCTTCCTACCGACCGGTTGTTATGGTCGGGGACCAAGGTCCAATGGTCACCGTCTTGGTTTAGCTATATGTAGTCAAGCTCGTGCTAAATCTTACATATCGCGGTTTGTGTTGTATGGAGCGGGCTACCAGCGCCATCTAGCCTGTAGGAGCTGAGTCAGGGCGTCGCGTCTTGAAGTTGCTTGCTAGTGTTAGCGACAGTGGTAAGATGTCGCTACAAATTAATTAATATAATACGTAGTTACACTTAATAAGTACCTATCTGATTTTTAAAAGGAAACTATTGTGACGTCAATCAAACTAGCAATTTACGTAGATTGCGTTATCGACAGAATACCTATATCTTATGATTTAGATAAGGTCCTAGAATTAATTTATGGCTTTTCTATTGCAAAATATGAATAAATGGTGTATTCTTTATTACTGCAATAAAAACAGATTTCTTCATTTCATTGTGATTTTTATTGCTCCGTTTATGGCTCAAGCATTTGAAAGTGTCCCGGTTATCAATAGGTTAATAGCATTTGATTGATCAAACAAACAAAGCTTAGAACCTAAATTATTTGGTACACACCGTCACGGTATATAGATATACAGTATTTTATCTACATACTAGAGCACCCGTATCGACACACACATGCATACATACACGTCAGTTACGCGGCCCGTTGAGCAAACCTGGGCAGACAAACCCACGAAGTGACACGCGGGGCGCGAGCCGGTTCGCAGTCAAAGACTGACTTTCGAAATGCAGATAGATATCATTGAACAAAGTAGGTTATATGAAACATGTAATCATCTTTATTTCGGATGACAGCTGTCAAAATTGAAACTGCCATATCTCGGAAACTACCCACGTCAGACTACTGGCACAATAAAAAGATTTGTTTTTAGAACAGTAGTGTGACTCAGTCGTATTTTTGAAATTAGAACCTACGGATGGGCGGAGCGCTAGGCTTGGTACACAACCAGTAAAAAAATTCTAGATTTTTATTCTTCATAGTATGTGTATTGTTTTAGGTTTAGGAATGAGTCATATTTTTACTAAAGATTATTTATCATATCAAATATAATAATAAGTTTATTGTCTATAAACAGCACAGTCAATTGTCAATGGTAATACTAAATTACTAGTACTGATATGTTTAGTACATGTTTTTGATTTACTAACTAAAATATTAATATTATATGCTAACAAATTAGCAATTCGTTTTTTAAATTTATAAGGCAGGTGTAAAGAGCTGCCAGTTAAATAAAATCCATTGTCAATAAATTTATTTGTGTCAAAAAACACAAACTTGTCACTGTGACGTTGAGTCATATTATAAAGTAAAGTATTCAACAAATGAATACTGTCATTTTCTTGTACTGTGTGGCACTTTGAATATGGAAGTGCACAAAAGATAATTTTTTGTACATCAAGCCTGGACAAAATTGCGTAATTATGTATAATTTTTGATTTAGTGAGTTTTTGGCTATCTCCTATCATTATTATAACTATAGAGTTAGAGTTTAGATTACTATTTTGTATACTGTGAACTATTTTATCAAGTGGTGCATCTGGCATACAATGGTTCACTATGTTACATTCATTTAAATTCTTATTTAATAACAAACCGTAACCGACTCTTAACCTGTCGGAGAATATAACTACATTATTAGAAAAATGTAGTTTGTTTGTAGCTTTACATTTTTCAACCCTGTTTACAGTGGGTAATGAAGTAGGCATATGCTGACCAACACCTCCCTGAAGAGGGGTAGGAGGAACTGAGTCTATTTTAATATTAGGTAAGGACTTACAATCTGAGTCAGAATTCCCAAGATCTAAAAGTTTGTTTGCAGCTAGGATGTGTTCGTTTATTTGTTCCTGAGCTGAGGTGTACTTGCTGGTCATAGACTCTAATGACCCCTGCAACCTGGAGATGTCAGCCTGCAGACGCTCCATCTCCCTATCTCGGAAACTATCCACCCAAGACTATGGGTGTGTAGGGACAAATCGTAGGGCTCGACTAGATCTAGATCTTTATTTCAGATGACAGCTGTCAAAATTGAAACATCCATAACTCGGAAACTACCCACCCTAGACAACTGGTGTGCATGTTAAAAAAATAAAAATTATTTTCGCAAAATTTTCAATGCCTCCGAAGATTGCGGGAACTGCAGGGTCTGTGGATATTTTTCATACACATAGGATTTAAATATATTTTTTAAGGCTCAATGATGTGTAGGAGCAAACTCCTAAATTGTACCTGGTCTCATCGAACTGATAATGTAAAAACGGGCCCGTTTTACTAGGAGTCCGCTGTCTGTGGATATGATAAATAATCTTTAATAAAATATGACTCATTCCAAAACTAAAACAATACACATATGAAGAATAAAAATCTAGTCATTTTTTACTTTTTGTGTACCAGCCAGCCCTAGCGCTCCGCCCATCCGTAGGTTCTCAAAGTTCAAAGTTCAAAAATTCTTTATTCAATTTAGGACACAAAATGCCACTTATGAACGTCAAAATATCAATCAATTATGGCCCATATGGGGCAGAACATGTCTCCTTATCTTTTGGGCCCTACTAGCGCTTCGAGACAAGACACAGACAATCTGGCAAGTGCTGAGAAAAAACGCCGGAACAAACTCAGTCACCACTAGCTGCCAAAAAAATAAAACAAATCAAAATAAACAGGTAGGTACATCAGTTTGATGCAGGCTGGACTGTCCATACATTCTCGTCATTAAGATAGTCTTGAATTTTATAATACCCCTTCGACATTAGGGTAGTTTTGACATGTAACTTGAATTTATTAATAGGTAGTTCGATAACATTATGAGGTATATTATTGAAAAATTTGACACAATTTCCCAAGAATGAATTAATTGTTTTGGCTAATCTGAAGTTTGGAATGACAAGTTTGTTTTTATTTCTTGTGTTATACGAATGAAAATCACTTTTTTTCATAAAAAGATCTAAATTGTTGCGTACGTACATTATATTATCAAATATGTATTGAGAAGCGACAGTGAGGATGTTTATTTCTTTAAAGAATTCTCTCAGGGATTTGCGGGGACTAAGTTTGTAAATCGCACGAACGGCTCTTTTCTGTAAAATAAAGATGGTATCTATGTCCGCAGCAGAACCCCACTAGAGAAGACCATAAGACATTATACTGTGAAAGTAACTAAAATACACAAGCCTTGCTGTTTCAACATCAGTCAAATATCTAATTTTTCTAACCGCAAAGGCAGCTGAAGCGAGTCTCCCAGCCAGAGCGTCAACATGTGGTCCCCACTGCAACTTCGAATCCAATGTAATGCCCAGAAAAACAGTGGAGTTTGATAGATCTAATTTTTCACCGTTGAGTAGGATTTCTGTGTTAGCTTGCTTCACCTTAAATAAATTCTAATTTCAAAAATACGGCTGAGTCACACTACTGTTCTGAAAAAAAATATATCTATTGTGACACCGTCCAGCTTTTTTCCGTATTGAAATGGGTAACCTTCTGCCGACTGTTCTAATCAAATATATGTGTGATGTGATGGTTCGCTGTTCTTCGCCCCGTCAACCCTTGAAAAAATTAAAGATGATGTTGTAAATTTTACAAACAGGCGCTTTTTGTAGCTCTTCTGTGCTGAATCCGATAACTTATGTCTAATTTTGTAGGTACCATTGGTAGCAAGTCATCAAAACATGGTTTTTCCATATCGAAATTAGCACTTATCACAGCATTGTACAGTAGGCCCCATAATCAACCTACCCTGATCATTTTAGATATTTCGACAGATGTTGGAAGGTCGATGCTATGCGAGGCCTAGAGTAGCTATATAAATATGAGTATTAATATAAATAGGACATTTTGAATCTATTCATTTGTAAAAATACCTACCTAGATTAGATATTTATTACTATTTAAAAACAAAGTTTAATCTAAAATTCCATGAATCAAATGACGCTGCTAATCCATTTTATTGGATTAGGTGACGTAGATCACGTATGTTTATGAAAAACTAGTACTTTCCTGCGACTCCTCCAACGCAAATGTTGGATTTTCCATATAAATTTTCATCCCCCTTAAGTTTAATATCGCGACAAAATGCAACCTATATCCTTCCCAGGGTCTCAAACTATCATTATGCCAAACTTCATCTAAATCGGTTCAGTGGTTTAAGCGTCAAATGTTAACGGACAGACTCACTTTCGCATTTATGATATTAAAATGAATATGGAAAGTATTCAATAAGAGTATTTTTTGTCTTTCACGAGAATTTAATAACTTATTTGTCAAGCTTATAATTATGTTAGTACATTTTTGATATCGTCGTGGGTATCTTATCCTTCCATACTTGATCGATTTTATTAAAAATAAAATACACTGTGATAGGTCATAGAAAAATGTACCTTAAGGCCTCTTGTCTCTTATTACAACGTTTGTTTGTCCTTAAGCACAGCACTACTATTGAGTTAATAAAATGTCTTTATACTTTATAAGTGACAACATGCAATATGGTGCCTTTTCCTGTGGACTTCGTTTTATTTAAAGTCAGAGTCAAATATCCATTAGCAATATTAAAGTTGCTTACAGTTATGCAAAATTGATTAAAGAAGAACTGTTATTTTCTTTAATCAATAAGTACGTATATTCTATAATTATTATTATGGTAATACAATATAAAATATAGGTAGTAGGACTTATTTTTTTTAAATTCCTATCACTACATACAATGCAGAGTGGTGATAAAGACTTGTGCGTAATCGTACGTAGTCAGATTTCTTAATATAACGTTAGTGAATTTGTATGTACTGATTTCATTGAGCTATATTCGTTTAGTTTCGACACCTCACAGAACTGTTGTAATTTGAACTAAACATATGAAAATGTAAGACGAAAATAAATTTTAATACAAAATTGCTAACATATCAGCTTAAAAATAACTAAAACAGGCTATTATATATAATTTATTTATAGACCAATTTAGTTTTATTTAGAACATTTATTGTACGTGTACAGCACAAGCAATGAAATGTATACAAATATGTTTTTATGCCATTGTAATAAGGTCTCAAATCGAATGTAGAAGTATACATATACGCACAAAAGCCGACAAAAGCATTGGATGCCGATTGATTGCATCAAAACGCAGCTTTATCTTTTCTTAAACGAAACGAACGTCAATCAAACGTCAAAAACAAAACGTTTTGTTGCGTGCGAAGTGGTTCCAAGAAGCGTCATGAATATATCGTAAAGTTTATTTATTTTTATTTCAATACATAGTTTTTTGTTGATTTACATTACTAGAAAAATGGACTCTTCAGATTCCGAAGACGATTGCTACGGCAACATAGCGCAGAAACTGCAGCGCATGAAGAACAACTATAAGATCGCAAGTACAACATTTTTGAACGACTCGACAGAGATTGATGGTGAATTCATAAATAAATCTAAATCGCCCGTTAAAAAGGAGGTAACATCCAGTCCAACAACGAAAAAAGATCAAGTTGTATGTGATAAAGAGGATGATGATTCAGTTGTACTTGATATTTCGAATGCTACATCGTCAAAAAGAACGACGCGCTCAGCGGCTAAAAGGGCCAATTCTGAGGTTTATATCACTGATATTTCTGCTCCTAAAAGAGCAAACAGACGGAAAAGAGGCGGGAAATCGTCCCAGAATGATGCCAACACTGACAAAAGTCAGGATAGTGGTCAAAATGTTGAATTACCGACTCCTCAAAATACCAAAAGTGCCAGTCCTGTCACAAGAGGTAGAGGAAGATGTAGGGGCAGAAATAGGGGTAGAAACTATAGACAGAGAGCAATAAATACTCTTTGTAACATCCCTATTTACAGTGTGGGCAATACGGACGAATATCCAGACCAGTCAGACTGCCAGGAACTTTTTAGTTCGAAGCCGAAATCTGACGATGTTATTATAGTTGAAGATACAGAAGTTTTAGATGAAAATGAAGAGTTATCTGTCAAAGTCTACTGGCAGAGTTCAGAATACTTTAAATTCCCGATCAGAAGGTTTCAAAAGTTGACACAAATATTTGATTATTTCGCTAATAAAGAAAATGTTAGTCATGATAAGCTGTTATTTACATTCAATGATCGTATACTAAAACCGGATGACACTCCAGATTCAATAAACTATAATTTTGTGAAATTTATTGATGGAGGTATAGTTAATCAGAGTGTATCAAAACTAATCAAAGATGATAGTAAAAATGAAAATAATGACGGTATTAGGATAAAGTTCCAATGTCAAAATGTGAAGAAACCGTTTGAAACATGTGTCGGTCTCGATGAGAAGCTGTCTTTAGCAATGATGAAATGTGCTGAGCACTTTGAAACTAGTTTAGATAAGTTACGGTTTCAATTTGATGGAGACTTGATATCAGGTAATTATTTTAGTTGTATTGCTTTCATGTAACTAATACATACATGTTTGAGGAATATTAGTGTCAATATTTGAGAAACATACAACAAATGGAACTGTGATTGACAGCAAATTATGTGCCTTATCTTAGCCAGAAACTAAATTTTTCAAACTGCTGAAATTCAGTATTGTGATCGTGACATGCTTTGCGCTGTCACAATTTATGCTGAGCAGGGACATTTTTGTCACACACAATCTAATGCTATCTAAAACATACCTATTCATATTATTTTCGTGCCATTCATTTTAATTTATTCTCTAATACTAAACAATATTTTTTTCAGGAAAAACCACAGCGGAGGAATTGGAGTTAGAAGGGGGAGAGTGTATAGATGTAAAAATAATTAGCTGATATTTTACCATTTGTGAATATTATTGTATGTACTTGGTGAGGAGTTTTCTGAAAAGTGTCCATAGCTTTCCTAGAATGTACTTGTAACTTATGAAATTATTGTTTTGTCATGTGACGTTGCCAAATGGTTTTTTGTTTAACACTTTTTTGTTACTGCAATATAGATGAAAATTAATGTAAATATTAAAATGTATAAACTCATTGAATGCAAATTTGAATTAATTAAGTAAGTATAACTAACAACAATTTACAAATAATATTGTCTTTAAATTATATTTCTACGCCTCTGTTGCATTACTTGAAAAAAAAAACCCAAGTTAACGCTAGCGACATTTTTTGACTTTTGTTTACTCAAACACGTTGACAATAGGTACTTTATGGAAAACTCCTCATTAGAATGTAAATTCTTGTGTAGAGAATTTTTTGTTTAAAAACATTTTGTTTTATTACTACCCTGACTAGTTTGGCAGAGCAATCTCTAAGATCATTCACGGCTATATTAGGGAACAAAATTAAATGAAAAACAAACAATTATATAAACAGCAATGATAGTGCATTTAAAAATAGGTAGATGGGTCATTAGCGCGCGGAAATTGATTGTTTCAAATTGTGTAATTTGCCAAATTTTGCATTCAAATATGTCATTTGACACGTAAAAGAACGTGTGCTCGGAGCATCAAATTCAAATCGCCGCGAAGTACGAGATGACAGGTAAAGAAAGAAAACATATTTCAAGTTTATGTTACAAAGGCATGGCACATTCTAAGAGCGATCTACCGAAAAAAGGCAACCGCTCAGCATTAGTCACAATGATTTCAAAACGCAGTATGTAATATATAAGTCAATGATTAGTCATGGCAGCGGGGGGCGTATCACGACACTGGTTTTCAGCGGATGCCTACCAGGTCCTACATACCTACAGGTCTACCTCATACACTGTCAGTGATGAACAGTGAATTTTTATAACGCCAATCTTACTACCTACGTCAAATTTTCCACTGGTACCTACGTGATAATATGAATACAAAATCGATCTAATCAAGTTATTATTTGATAACACGTTCATCGTAATAATCTCAGTTATTGAAACATTCAGAAAGTTGTAGCACAGAATAAATTCTAGTACCTACTTATTACCCGACTACGGCGAAGCAAAAAGGAGAGTCATGAGTTTGACCGGTATGTAAGTTTGTATGTTTATGTGTTCCTTCATTACTTCTAAACTACTTATCAGAATTAGATAATGAGGTATCGTTGGAAAGGTCTTATTTGTCCACTGGTTATTCTATGTGACGTCACATTAAAAATGTGGCGCCCTCTAGATGGCATAGTCATGAACTAAAAAAAAAATTCGCCTTATTAATATGGTTTTGGGTATCAAATGAAAGGGCTATATTAGCACATAGTTTTTGTTCGCGGCAAACAACCCAAAAATAATTTAAATAGAAATTAAATTCAAAAACTATTTTATGAACTTAATTTTCAAAATTCAAACCATCTAATCAAATTACAAGCGCCCGCTGCAAGAAACTCTTTAATCAAGAGATTTACCTAGTTAATTAATTATTATGACTGCCTCGTTGGTCTAGTAGTCAGCACGTTGGGTACTTTCCACGAGGTCCCGGGTTCGAATCCCGGGTCGAGCCAAAACGTGCTGGGTATTTCTGTCTTGAAATAACTTAGACACAGCTCCGGATTCAGAATGTTAGTGGTGTTAACACCCTCGTGTCTCGGAAAGCACGTTAAGCCGTTGGACCTGCGCCTGTAGAGAGATCAGGTCATGTCTAACTGCCGTCTCATCGAATTATGAGAGTGAAGGAACAGAGAGTGCACGTGTGTATTGCGCACACACTTGTGCGTGCACTATAATATCTACCGCGCAGTCGACTAATCTCTGTTGAGATTGGCCACTGTAGTCGAAATTCGGTTAGGAGGACATTATTTTTATTATGACTAAATCAGAAGCCGAAAGGCGTCAAACATTTCTATCTCTGATACAAATCAAAATAATAAACTGAGAACTTCGATAATAACTATTGAGATCATTTAGTAGATTTGCAACCCGACTCATGATCGAGCATGGCAAAGACACGTGTGGTTAGATTAGGATCTATTTAAATTAATCATAATCATCACACACCAATAAAGCAGTAATCAAATCAGCAAAAAGTGTTTTTATTGAACACGTTTTATAAGTACCTATAATTGTAAAAGTTTAAATAAGAAAGAATATTGTGAGTGTTAAAAATATTAAAAACTGTTGAATAGCAAAAGCGTCATCATTCAAGTTGAATTTATTCTGTAAAGAATAATTAACTACTTGAAAATGATGGTGCATTATCATGGTGCAGCATCCATGAGTTGTGTTGCCACAAATCTGGACGTTTTCGGCAGATACTCTCACGCAAACGCTTCATGACGCCTAAATAATATTCTTTATTCACTGTTTCTCCCTCTGGAAGGAATTCGGAGTGAACCACACCACGGTAGTCAAAAAAAAAACTGTCAGCATCACTTTGATTTTGGAGCGACTTTGCCGTGTTTTTTTGGGTTTTGGCTCGTTTTCGAGACGCCATTCTGAAGACTGTTGGCTTGTTTGCATGTCGTACTCATAAACCCATGTCTCGTCGCCAGTTATTATACGTTTCATAAAGGTCGGATCCGTAGAAGCTCGGGAAACCATGTCTTCAGCGACATGCTTTCGCTACGCTTTTTGAACAAAATTAAGCTCTTTTGGAACTAGTCGAGCGGCGACGTGTTTCATGCCTAAAATGTCAATGAAAATGTGGACGGACTTAAAATATATGTTCACCTCACTAGCCAACTCTCTCAGACTCATACGTCGATTTTCGAGCACTAGCTTCTTGATTCTGTCGATGTTTTCTTTGGCCGTAGCGGTTGAAGGTCTACCAGAACGAGGCAAATCTACTACTACTTCTCGGCCTTCTTTAAAGCCTTCTACCATTCATAAGCCCTTGTTTTCGATAAACACGATTTGCCGTAGGTATTTCGCAACATTTTTAGTGCTTCACCACATGAAATATCATTCGAAACACAAAATTTAAGGCACACTCTTTGTTCAACAATATTTTCCATTGTAAAAATCGCCGAGGACTCAAAACTATGACCAACAAAAAGTGTAGTTTAAAACAAATTAAATGACAGATCCCGCTCGAATTTTGCGCGCTAAATCAGTACAGTGCTACCAACATGCAGTAAAAAAATTAGAAGCAGTGCACGTCGTTGCTCTTGGACCCTTTGGTTACAGATGATATAATAGTTACTATGTAGATAACAGATAAATCACTTCATACAAAATCGCCCATACCTACTTCTAAAATAGCCTACAATTTTTTGTAGCAGAAATGGTAGCAGACCGCTGCGCACGAAAATGTACCTTAAGCATCGAAAATTTCGTTATTATTCCTCTGCAGCTGCGCGCGGCCAGCACGGTGTGTTGGTAATAATAATAAAGTCAGGGTTGCTTCTTTAGATACAGGGCTTTTTTATTTGTAGATTGGTTTAAAATGTTTTACAATGATCTAGTGTTTTACAAAATGTTAACCTGTGCAAAAATTCCGATTGTTCCGGAAAGAAACGGAATCGTACAAACAGTTTTATAAGTAAATATAGTCATGCGGAAAACAAGGGCAAGGTGGGATGAAATTCACTTTTTTATAAAATCTAAGATG
This sequence comes from Pyrausta nigrata, assembly GCA_949316185.1. Taxonomy (NCBI): domain Eukaryota; kingdom Metazoa; phylum Arthropoda; class Insecta; order Lepidoptera; family Crambidae; genus Pyrausta; species Pyrausta nigrata. Next base: position 8,141,984 of record OX438962.1, read on the forward strand.
TTATAATTATTTTTGTAACTTAGCAATTTGTTTGCAAGTATTAACGAAATTAAAGTAAATTTCGCTTACAAAAATTGATTGACTGAGTCATCCGGTGGAAAATTTTAAAGTGCAAACATTCGAGACTCGGAAAAGCCCCGAATTTTATTTAAATCTGAGACTAATACAGGACCTATATGCTTCTGATTGCAATTATACAATAAATAACCGGATAACTAAACCATATTACTTAATTAGTTTGCATAAAAACGAAACGACCGTAACAAAAATAATTCAACAGTTCGTACGCGCGTCTGACGGTTTTTGGCAGCCTACTGTTTTATGCACCGACGTCGGTGCGCTCGAGAGTAGGCTATTATCGCGCGCAAGTACATCAAGTGAGAAATGCCTGCTTTGTTCTCACTGGTGAACCGCAGCAACCACAGCGTCGAGGTCCCAAGGCAGACACCCGGCTATTATGGCTGCATCGGTCGAGATCGTGCGATATCCGCGAATCACTCGCACCGCCATAACCATTCTGTGGCCTCCCCAGCTACGTGGTGTTGGGTGGCGATATAGTAGTATGGTACCATACCGGGGCGCGATGACAGGATGACACCCATGTAGATTCGCCGACACAGCGCGAAGGGCTCTCCTGCGTTCGGCAGAAGGAAGCTGAGGGCTCCGGCCGTGGCCAAAACTTAATGCATGCATATGCGTTCGAAATGTGTCACAAAGCGCCACCGTCCGTGTAGAACAATCCCTATATATTTGAGGGTTTTATATATTTCACCTTATTATTTGACCGTCGCATCACTGGACTATGCACCTAAGATGTTGCGCACGCTTTGGGTACACGGATAATTTGTGCACTAAGTAATAATACGAACTTTGTGCTTCAGCCATTCAGCCATGAAGTTCAAGCTGCCTTTTCTAACTTGACTGGTCATTACAAATGATAAAAGAGCTTACTGATGATACCTACTGGTATTACCTATATTATCAACTTGATTTTAATAAACTTTGTCACTATTATAAAAATCTTATGCTCATAAAGAACTCACCGAACATTTTTCTAGAAGATTTTTGATTAGCGTAGATAAAAAAAAACACAAAATTCACAAGTTAACACGGTGAAAGAACAAGCACATAGGCAAGATTACCACAGATGACTGCTTATTACTGCCTACCCTTATCAGCGTGTAGTAATGCTTTATACTTCCAACTCCTTTGCTTGTCGGAGATTAAAAAGTTATCACTGTCACAAATCCACATTCGTTCGAACTTTTGAATTTCGAACTTATTTTTTTAAGAATACGCGCTAAAGTCGCGTTTTGTTTTTTAAAATCTGCAAAATAAAGTTGGCAAAGATACGCAAAAGGAAGAGTTCGTAAAAGATTAATTAAGTATTTCTTTATCGGTCGATAATTTTCTTGGGCGATAAGATGGAGGCGTTCCATCCAAGTTTAAGGACTAGAGTCAATAGCACACTGATTGTTCATAAGATTTTGAAAGCGAACTTACAAAATGGTAAATAGTTAAATACATCCAGATACAACTTGCGTACTGAACAGTACAGTATTTGACACCGTGGTTGCACTCCATAATAGCTTACGGTATAGCTAACAATCTCTGTTTACATAGGATACCTACCCTATGTTAATGTAGCTCAATGTAACTCATCATCCTAGCATTACCTATCCCGGTTGTGCACTCACACGCGAGGGCCCAGGGACCATGATTCGCTTTGGACCATGATCCAGGATATGACAAATCAGGTATTACAATAGAGCGCCTGCCATCTGACCTCCTGTGACCCTGATAACAGGAGAACCTGACCAGTTTTGGATCATGGTTACACATTCAGTCGCCTGAATGTGCAGGTTTCCTCACGGTGTTTTCCCTCACCGTAAGAGCATCGGTTAGTGATGACAACTAATGTACCTACATAACTTAAAAAAAGTCATTGGTAGGTACATGGCGTCACATTGGATCATCCCTAAGAGATACCCGCTTTAGTCACACGCCACCGACGCTCAAACTAACTCCTCCTCCTCAAGTCGTTCCCTCAGTGCTAAGGATCGTGGCTTCGACGGAAGTGTTTCAGCAGGTTTCTCCACCTACTGCGGTCTTCGGCTTGATGGAGAGCCTGGGAGTTCTTCGGTCACCTGATCAGACCATCGAACTAACTACTTGTGCCTAGTTATTTCTTTCCAAAACTGAAACTAATTTGTTTCTACGATTTTCTTAAGAGTAATGAGTTAAATTTGAATTAAGTACTTACTTAGTTAACTAGACCGCGCGTAGTTCATTTGTTACCTACTTAGTCCAGAGGTTCGCCAAACGCCAAATCCGCAAGAGTCGGCTTAAGCCCTCCTATGAGTACAAGTACAATGAATCTAGGCTGGGACTCTTCGCTGTGCCTCTTGCAACCGGACTTTCAAAACCAAATTTGGCTATGCAAGTCACGCTCGCGCCTATGCAAGAGCCCAGGCTAACACCAGTTAAGGGTGTCGCCGTCGACGGATACGTCTGGGAGGACATCATCATCAGTCCAGAGGTTACTAGTAAGTAGGTACTTACTTACTTACATTTTTCAACGGACTCCAATTATCTACCTACCCTAAAGTACCTACTTTTACTATTATATATTATTTGCCTAAAGTAACTACCCTACCCTCTATGATTAAATCGGATGACACACCTACACATAATATGAATGACGTACCTAAATGCATTAATGTAAATCGAGATATTTTATTAAAATATCATGTTTTTTGAAAAGCATCCAATTTGTCGATTTTTATCACTGATGTTATCATTAATTTATCAAAATTATCAACAATACTAAATTAATTTGATGTTTATCAAAAGACATTTAAATTGTTTAAGAGATGCACGTGTACATGACATGATTTATTTATTTATTTATTTAAGGACAACCAACAAAGCATACACTTCACAAACATACAATACAAGGAATGACCACATAGTTATATTGTTGCCTTAATTAAAGGCTGCCACGGCATGCGTAATAAACAAAGTCAGAAACAAAATGTAGTAACCTGCACTACAGGAGTAATTTAAAATTAATTAATATTTACTATAAACTTTATAACAAGTTAATTAACATCTACTTTACTTTGGCAAATGTAAATGATATGCAGAAGACATGTAAAGATAGGTAAGTTTAAATAAAATACAAATAATGATCCTGCTAGCCGAATTTAGACTACAGCAGCCTTTCTCAACAGAAATTAGCCGACTATGCGGGAGATATTATAATGCACAACTGTGTGTGCAATACACAGGTCCTCGATGACACAGGTTCACTCTCATTATTCGGTGAGGCGGCAGTCCGACATGACCGTAGAGGGATCAGGCGCAGGACCAACGGCTTAATGTGCTTTCCGAAGCACGGGGGTGTTATAATATATATAACACCACCAACTTTCTGACTCCGAAGCTGAGACTGAGTTATTTCAAGACAGAGAAAAACCCAACACTCTCAACCCGACCCGGGGTTCGAACCCCAGCGTTCTGACCGAGAACGAGGCAGTAAATAAAATATAATACATAGGTACAAGCTTAGACAATTTTTAAATTGTCTAAGGAAGGGTATGTAAATATATCACATAGGTACATTGCTCAATCCCAAAGTAAGTTCCTTAAGCACTTGTTATAGAAATCAAAAGAACGGGGGGACCACAACACCCAGACACAAATATAGAAAATACGTTGTTTTTATATCCGAACGGGAAAACTGGCGTATCAGCCACTCGGGTCGACCATAGATATCGTCAAATAAATTATTACATACCTACTTATGTGTATGTTTATTTATGTATTTCATCTAAATTATTATTTATGTATGTAGTGTGTAAATCTATTATTTTGTTTCTTTTTTTATATTCCTAATTATGCTATCCTGCACGAGAGTGAAGAAATAGAGAGTGCACCTGTGTATTGCGCGCACACTGCATATCATCATCCTCCTAGCGTTATCCCGGTTGTGCACTCGCACGCGAGGGCCCAGGATCCGCTTTGGGCCATGATCCAGATCCGGTTTTGACATTCGATTACGGGAACGATCCAACATATAAACTTTCCAAGTGTTTGTGAATAACGGTGCAGGGTGCAGGATATGGCAGATCAGGTTATTACAGTGGAGCACTGCCATCTGTCCTCCGTGACCCTAACAGGGTAGGGGATATACATTCAAATTCAAATTATTTATTTGCATTAAATAGGGTTGGTGAAATGTTGTTACAATACCTACAGTTTATGTGGCTTACAGACCTATTTAGCCGTTAAGTACGGCATGCAATTTAAAATATTACATAATAATTAATTACAAATGATTTAGATTCAAACATGTCAACAGGATAATAAATATTACAATTCAATTTAATTAATAACAAAAGTCAAAAAAATTATGGCGATTCAGGATCAATTTTCAAATAATATCAATAACATAAATTAATATCATTTTGGAATTCCATCACACTATAATAGCATTCTTTAACAGCCAGTCGCGTAAATTTTTGGTCATCATTTTTAATGGTCCGACTTTAAATTGCTTTGGGATTTTATTGAACAATTTGACACACACATGCAGTAGCAACTTTTCTGGCAGAAAGCAGTTTTTGGATGTCGGTCTAAGACAAGTCTACCACTATCCCTCGTGTTTCGAGGATAAACTTCGGCGGCCATTTTGAATAACTCCGGATGTTGCCTAACAAACTTAAATACTTCTAAGATGTACATACTCGGGACAGTAAGTATTCCTAGCTTAATGAATAAGGGCTTACACGTTTCAAATGGACCCTTACCGCAAATAGCCCTTATGCACTTTTTTGTGCGATTAAGACCCGATTTACATCCTTGCTGTTGCCCCACAGAAGGAGACCATAACTGATGTTACTGGCGACGTATCCATAGTAAGCAGACAAAGTAATACTGAGAGTTGTTTTCTTAGATAATCGCCTCAATACGAACACAAATCTATTTATTTTATTACATACCATACATAGGAGATCCTGCGAGTTTGGATCATGGTTACACCAATGGACAGGTTTCCTCACGTTTTTCCACGCCGTAAGATATCGAATCGGTTAGTAAAACTAATGTAAGTACCTACCTAAATAACTCAGAAAAAGTCATTGAAACATGGCAGCACGTAGGATCGAACCCAGTAGCTCCCGCTAGCCATTATGCTACTGACGACGCTCGTTTACACCTCACCTATAGAATCCTGCCTCGTTGTTCTAGTGGTCAGCACGATGGGTACTATCTACGAGGTCCCGGGTTCGAATCCCGGGTCGAGCCAAGAGTGTTTGAGTTTTTCTGTCTTGAAATTACTCAGACACAGCTTCGGAGTCAGGAAGTTGGTGGTGTTAACACCCCCGTGCCTCGGAAAGCACGTTAAGCCGTTGGTCCTGGGCCTGATCTCTCTCATGTCATGTCGGACTGCCGTCTCACCGAATTATGAGAGTGAAGGAACAGAGAGTGCACCTGTGTATTGCGCACACACTTGTGAACTATAATATGTTTCGCGCAGTTGGCTAATCTCTGTTGAGATAGGCCGCCGTGGTCGAAATTCGGCTAGGAGGACATACAATATAATCCTGCACACCTCCTTCAGCTGTGTAGGTAACTTGAGTCAATTTATTGAATTCGATTAATTTGATCGGATATTAGTGTAAATTCCAAATCATGAAACCTGTGTCTACACGGCCGCACGCGCACGTCAGAATGCCTCACTTTGACCTTGAGGCCGCCTCTATACCCTACGCAGTAAAAGCTGTAGTTTAAATAGGCAACCTGATGTGCTGCCGACTGTACTATCGGGATATCTCTAATCCAAGATATAACGTCACAAAAACTAGTGGCTAACTAGGATTAGCATATCTATTGTATTAAAATTAGGTAACTAGTGTTGGACAGCAAATCGTCGATAACATCGGTGTTTAACGAGTTAACTAATATTTTCTTGTACCTACTCACTATTATATTAAGTATTCTGTGATAATATTAAAACATATAATAATACTAAGTATCAGTGAATACAACAGTAGATACTCACTAATTATTTACGTATTTGTATATGCAGGTACCCAACCTACTATGATGCTAATTCTACAACCATTATTTATGTCGATACTTTAACGATTGATTAGGTATACTATCTATTAAGTGTTACATTGATAAAAATATTAATCAAACATTTCTAATGCTCTGTTAAGACTTTAATTCCCGCTATTCAAATATCTACGCCATGTATTATTAGCATGACCTTACAAGACTGCTAAAAAGTTTACGTTTGATAATTACAATGCATATAAAAAAGCGTGTTAAAAATAACTTAGTTTTTTATTTGAATCCAAGACTTTTGGATCGGAGAGTCCAACTTGTGAGGCTCTAGACCACAGAGGTTTGAGAAAACTGCAGTAAAAAAATTCCTAAGCCTAGCTATCACTACATTCTTGGAAATGTATGATTATTGAATGATAAAGATCTTTCGTTATGTATCATGCTATACTGCCTCGTTGGTCTAGTGGTCAGCACGATGGGTACTATCTACGAGGTCCCGGGTTCGTATCCCAGGTCGGGCCGAGAGTATTTGGGTTTTTCTGTCTTGAAATAACTCAGACACAGCTCCGGAGTCGGGAAGTTGGTGGTGTTAACACCCCCGTGCCTCGGAAAGCACGTTAAGCCGTTAGTCCTGCGCCTGATCTCTCTACGGTCATGTCGGACTGCCGTCTCACCGAATTATGAGAGTAAAGGAATAGAGTGCACCGGTGTATTGCGCACACACTTGTGCACTATAAAATGTCACGCACGCGCAGTCGTAGCCAACTGCGCGGGACTCTATTGACGCCGTAGTCAAAATTCGGCTAGGAAGACATTATTATTATTACGTATAAAAATACAGCTTAACAGCTTAGATTTTTAATTGAATCCAAGAGTTTTAGATCGGAGAAACTACTGGGCCACTAGACCACAAAGGTTTTGCAAATGTTGGGTAAAAATACCTTTTGGCTGTCACTGCATTCTTCGAATTGTATGATTATTGAATGATAAAGATCTTTTATTATGTAGCATGTATAAGATAGATAAGTGAAAATTTAAACTTTTAAATAGGTACCATTACGATTCTGATTTTTATCAGGAAAATCAATCAACCCTTTAAAAGCACTAATCAAAATCTCGCAGAAATATTCCGTCAATATATTAAATTATCATCGATCAGATAAGATAATAATTTACATATTGTTACGTTAATATTGTTGATCAACTTCGTAATTTCTATACAAATGTTTATAGTGTGTACATGGCCGCAAGTCAGCCCCACTTTGACCTTGAGACCGCTTCTATTCCCTACGTAATAAAAGCTGTTTTCGTAGTTCAGTCAAATGGGTAACCTAAGCCTGAGGCCTTACTCCGGTCACAGAATAAGTACTAGTACCTACTCCGTACAAAAGTATGACTGCAATAAAATACAAAGAAATATCTACTCAATGTTGTCAACGATATCGTGTAATTCAGTTCGCCACAGACTGAAGCACATTTTCGTGTAGACACCTACAAAAATACATTGCAAGATAATTTCATTCTTATAACTCTGGAATATGATTCATAATACACTAAACCTATTCAGTGACTTACTATCACGCAACGCGATAGGGTTGACTGCCACAAGAGGCTACTTACGCCATCTAGCGCATCTTTCTAGGACTTTACGCTTGTCCAACCAGCAACCTAGTGTCGCGCACCGCCGGTGAATAAAACGCGGGAGCGTGTCGCTGGCGGCTAGCGACACCCAACTTGTTTAGTCCCTTACCAAGGGGTCGCCGCGCGTAGGTACGTTTTTGCTACCTACGCGGGAAGATACACAGGCCTGCTCCTGTCACTCACGCTAGAATGGCAACGCGAACGAACGAGATGGCTGGACTCGAAAATACGGACATCGTCAACCGGAGTAGGGCCTCGCACGTGCTGTCGACTATCCAGTGCCGACTCTACTAAAACGACGGCCATACGTACAAGAGTTCATGAATAAGTCTTGCAAGTCAGCTACTTTAGATAGAAATAGTCTATCTGTCAAACGTTTAATTATGAATTACTACTTATTACAACCTAACAAGTTGTAATAAACAATAGACTTTGAATTATTTTTTTCTATAATCTAATCAATTAAGTAGACGGTTTTTATACTAAACAACACTGTCTAGGGATATTTTGGATATAATAATACCTACGTTTTGTATATCCCTAGACAGTGTTGATGTGTGTATTTTGTTTACATAGATGCTGTATTTCAGCACGAAAATCACTCCTCACTCATCACCTCATGTGTAGGTATTAACAAATGAAAACGATTTGTTTCAATACTTTAATAGATTAAACATTCGATACGCCTTATACTATATTAGATCGAGAACATTTTGTTCGCTACAGGCTTATTCTAGTCACTGACAACCTAACTACGGATTTCGCTTAACTAATAAATTAAATCTAGGTACACTTCTAAGCAACGCAGTGTTATTACATAAAGTATTCTGACACTGCGTCAGTATCACAGAATGTGATTCTGACGCACTGTCACTTGTCACGGTTTTTGCATATCTAACGCAGCGTCAAAGTCAAAAAGAATTTATTCAATTTAGGACAGAAAATGCCACTTATGAACGTCAAATGTAAAAATCAGTAAATTGTAATTTTTGGGCTAGTGCTTCCAGACAAGACACAGACAATCAGGCAAGTGCTGAGAAGAAGCACCGGAACAAACTCAGTCACCACCAGCTGCCATAAAAAATAACGAAAAGGTAGGTACATCAGTTTGTGACAAAGTGGGCTAGTACTACTTTATAGCTGCTAGCACGTTGGTACTAGTAAGTGACATTTCCGTATCTGTCAAGGCGTTAAGTCATGGCCCTGACGTTGCGTCAGAGTAGCAGCATTAGCTTTTCTGACAGTCAGTATCTATCTATGCTTCTGCAGTTATGCCCCGACATCAATATTATGGTTTGTGTAATTCTGACGCCACGTCAGTGTAAATCGACATGTTTTTTGACGTCAAACCGACGGTATTCTATTGGTGGATACAACGAACAACGCCTACTTATTACTAAGTTCGCATGTCTGACGTTGCGTCAGATTAGGTGACCATAATACAGGGTGTTGTTTTGGTCAACAGCTTCCGACCCAGGGCTGGTTATGCCAAAAAAAATAATTTAAAAAATTAAAATCAAAAATATTTTTGGACTTCTTCATACAAAATCGATCAGTGATCGGCTAACTTTGTTTAAAGAAGTCCAAAAATTTTTTTATATTTAATTTTTTTTTGGCATCAGTGTTATGAATACTACCAACCCTGAGTCGGGAGCTGTTGACCAAAACAAAACCCCGTATATTGCTTAATGTAAATACCACTGCGACACTAACGCAGCATTTGCTATACACTCCGTTGCTCGGAATCTTCGTTTCACAAACAAGCGTGAGTTTTACTTGCAACTTATAGACGCACTTTGCTTATGCTAAGTGCAAAGAAATGTTCATATTATGCTGCTGTTTACAGTCAGTAAATAACAGACTTGTTTGGGATTTGTGTACCAATATTTCGCTATAACCACATTACAAAGAAAATACCTTAGTTTTTATATTCCGTTTGAAACAATATTGCAAGTATTATTTTAACTCTCACCATTTTTTATTTATTATTGCAGCTTACTATGATTGTTTTTTAAAATGCAGTAGTTTATTTTAATTCAACGTACAATTAAATTAAAATGAATATCAAAATCTACAGTATTTTCTTACTTGTAGCTATAGAATTAAAAAAAAATGAAAAACATACTAAATCAACACTATAGTACTATTTTGAACCACTTTTAACATTTTGAAGCTGACTATTACATGATTCAGACGGAAGAGTACAGTTAATTGCCGTGTGATTTATATTATTATAGCTGTAGCTAAGGATTTTAATAAATAAGCAATTATAAATCATTTATAACAAAATGAATTATCTACGATTTACAAAAAATAATCGAAAATCATAAAAAAAACTTTGATTTTTATTTTAAATGCCCTAAAATTACTGTGACATTTAGTATTTTCTTTCAAAAAGTACTGAAGTTGTGATTTAATATCGGCTGACATTACTTTATTCACAAACGAAAGGAAGAAATCATAAAATAAGAAACTAGCAATACAACCTGCGAGTTCTTGGTGTAACAAACCCATATTTTTAACTGTTTGAACTTTAAAAAGTCAGTCCCACTTTATATGATACAGACAGCAGTATGACAAAATGAACACTGTGGCATCTATTTTTTGTTTTATGGGTCATTTTTGCAGCAAAAATGTATAGTTTGATGTGCTAGCCATAGCATCTACCTGATACGAACTTTAGAAAGTTGGAACTCATCTTTGAAATATTTAAAATTAAATGTGTAAGCTGTTGGTTCCATTCCATATCATGGTACAGTGAAAAGTGTATTTTATATTTGTGTTTATCTCAAACTCATAAATTTTTTTTACTACTTTCGTCTGTAAATAAAAAAATCGTCGCGGCTAAAGGGAAATAAAAATATATCTAATCTAAGAAACAAGTACCGAATGGTACAGTCAGTCGCAAAATTAATAAAATTTGAACTGAAAAAAAAAATACGCCTAACTTTTTGTCAATTTAGTAAAATACTTCTTCGGTATGTATTTCAAAGTATTTATTCTCCTAATAACTGCAATTCTTAGAACTACACTTAAAGTTATCAGCAAAATATAGGCGGTTAGAGAAAAAAATTACGCTTTTAAAACATAATTTATATCTAAAGCCAAACAATATAGTTAGAATAATTAAATAAATAAAATAAAAACTGGTTGCACACTTGGTGTTCATTGTACCAAATTTATAAGTGGTCGGAAGCATCATAAGGTGTAAAGTCTTAGTCAAAGACATTTGGGTATTTGTTATTTTTAGAATTAGCAGCCTCAAAAGTTTTTTTTCAATGCTGCATTTTTTTTTTGCAAATCTTATGCGTTTAGAATACTAACACATTTTTTAAATTATAAGATCACTGAAATCAATAAAAAAAACATTACAAAGTATGTCAAACTCTCAAATTGAAATAATGCATTTAAATTATATTTTTTTCTGTTATTAATATACGATCAGAATAAAACATTCGTATAAAAAGGTATGTACCTATTTTTTATTGGAGGATGAAATGTGCATTTTTATGCCGTTGTTTCGTGAAATTTAAGAAAAATTCACACTAATATAGTCTGTATACTTTATAGATTTTTTGCAGTTATTTTAATATTTAAGAATACGTCGGGCGAGAAAAGTGTACCTTATCGAATAATACTACTGTTTTTTTTAATTATATTACAAGAGATTTTATTTTAGATTATCTTAGGGAAGGTTGTGGTTTCTTTTAGAATTACATTTGTGTAGGTAAATCAAAAACATATGTTATAAAAAACATTGTTCCGAATAAAATTACCCAAAAACAAGACAATTCACATAAGTATTTCAAAAGAAACCACATGTATTATTCCTAGCTACTTTATTTTTTTATTTCACGTGATACTTTTAACACAGGCACGAAACTATTAAATTTTTTAATAGAATTATGTACACAACTGTACAATAAAAATAAATTGGATTAAATTTATTGCATTGATAGTAACTGCGAAAAGTAATAAATTTATTTTCGGGGAAAATATATTATAAGGTAATTTTGACGACAAAATTGCAAATGGAAGGAGTTTTTTTTGCTTAGGTGCAAATTTTAAAACGTCCGGTTAAGACTATCTACGCGTAGATAAACGATCACACTTTGAATTTGTGACAATTATTATTCAGCTAGATTAGATTAAAAGTCAATCATATTTTATAATCATTAGATTTTATCTCTGACGCCATTACGCCATCAACTGACTTTAGATATTATTAATACTATTTAGAATGAGTACATGTTATGATGTTTGCTATTTGAATTTACTGATATAATTGAAAAATCGGCCATAGATATTGAAATTAATTTCTCAGGAACATAGACAATAAAGCTTAGAAGTAACATATAGGTAAACTATTTCTATAAAATTAAGAAATTGTAAATGTCTAGATATAAAATCATGATACGTCCGATTTGACTAAAACAGTTTTTTTTTGCTACACAAAATAATATATTAGTAAATGCTCATTTTAATGTATCGAAATAATAAAATAATTGACAATGTTTTTAATGAAATGTAACAATTTCCTATGAGAAATAAGTCAAAAAGGAAATATCATCAGAAAATACGTTAAAACATAATAAATTGTTAAATCAATTACAAATAATTAGCACCTCCGTATCATCGAGTACTTATATTTAAATAAAATATGTAAAAAAGACATAAAAACAAACTTATTAATTATTTCATATGAAATCATACATACAAAGATTGTCAAACTATGCGGTTTTAAGAATATTTCAAAATATTTGTATGTGTGACTGCACAACGTAAAGATGACATAATTTTGGGTAAAATTGTATAATGGTAACAAATCCTGTTAAAAATCATAAAAATTGCATAAAAACTAGACAAATATTGCCGAATAAATATGTAATACTAATAGAAAAATATAATATATTTCATTCACAAGAAACAAAAATAAGATCATGTGTGTGGTAAACTTATACAAATTTTACCCAAATTATATATTTTTCATAAAACTTTGCTTCGAGAAAATAAAAACAATTCTTGATTATTCAATCACAGATTATAAAGTAGACCGATAGTAGCATTTTTAATTTAGAATTTCACTGTCAAAATGCTTTTTACAGGTTTCACATATTTTTTTGTATGTTGAGATCATTGCACGTGACATTTTTTTAAGTATGTTGTTACAGTTTTTTTTACTATTTAAACAACATCATTCATTTGTCACATACAATGACCCTCACTAGCTAAATATATTAATCAATAAATTAATTTAGAATATTCTTACCAAATATTTAAAAAACCAACCGTGTTACTTTCGAATTTATTCGTATTTTTTATAAATACTTTCATTGTATATTATATAAATTAATTTGTATCTATTTGGACATTCCTGGCATAGTATTATGTGGCATGCATAATGTACGCGACGTCTTCCGCGCGAATGTCAAAATTTCCTTCTAATTCATCCCCTATTGTTTCAACCCTCAGCCTTATTAAAAAAAATAGACTAGGTTTAAACTAGGTCCAAATATTAGCCGACAACAGAGAAATGAATGACACATTCGTGACATAACCTAATAGAGAAACGCTTTTCTAATTGGCTTGCTAATAGCTTAGTCCTGGCTTAAAACTGGTACTAAGTTTTTGTAATAATGTGGTATGAGATTTAAAGGTTCAAAGGTCATATCTATCTATGTATTCTTATCACAGTTCATAAAAATCAATTAAGCGGTTGGCGATGATAGTATGTTTGAATCTAGCCATCTCACTCGGTCGAGCTGTCACGCTGCACAGTGTTCCCAGAGACGTCGGGAGTAGACATTTTTTACTGACCCCGAAAATGGATGTAGTTAGTTATGCTGATCAATTGACTAGAAGAAACCCCGGGTAAAATTTTGACAGTTTAAAGTAAAAAAAGGTTTTCGAGTAAAAAAATCTTAAAGTTGGCTGTTTAGGAGGGGTGAAGATACAGAAAAAGTGTAATATTTTTTTACAACAATTTTTTATTGTTATTTGTGTTACTTAATTATGGGTTTTTTTTTTAAATAAGTTATAAAACGGAAATAGTAAATATAACTTTGAAGTTTTTTTAAACAAAATTAGTTTTTGTTTTTTTTTCAAAATGCAAGCAATTATCGCCGTGTTTTTTTTCAATAAATACTTAAGCTTTATATTTACCTACTAAAAAAAGTCAGCTCTGGATCTGTTGGTTCCCTTGAGATATTAAGGAACTTATTTTTGAGCGCAGTGACGGTTGAAATATCTGCGTCATCCGGATTAAAGGTAAAATAAGTATGGGGAAGCCAATTTTTTTTCGCGATTTCTTTTTGGTGGCTTAGAGAAAGCAAATATTCGAATCAGCCCTTGAATTAATGTTTTTCAAATTACCCTGTAAAGCACGGTCACAGTATGGTAGGTTAGGTGTATGGACTATTGTGCACAGACCTTTTTTGGATGGGTCACCATTCCGACCATTTAAGTGACGTCCATAACAGGCATCTCCGTGCTTCGGAAGGCACGTTATGCAGTTGGTCCCGGTTAATATCTGTTGGTATTAGTCGTTAAGCCTAGTCAGAAGCCCTAGGGCGGCTTGATAACTTCTGACAGTAAGGTTTGTCACTTGCCTCACATACACCCCTCCACCAATCCGCACTGAGCCCGCGTGGTGGAGTATGGCTCGTACCTCCGCATAGTTGAGGTAAGGCCTTTTCCCAGCAGTGGGATACAGGCTGACTTTACAGACCTTAATAATATTAGTACGCAGACATTCTACAACGTTCTAAAAAGATAATACTTAATACTCTTTTCCATAAACAGCAGCTAAATGATTCTGGAAGCCTTTTTATTGAGTGGATTAAAATTATCGATCGATAGTATTCGTTCAGATATAAATAAAATAATTTACGATCGTTTGTATTAAAACTAAACACGGGAAGTCCCACATGAAAAGTATACTATTATTAATATTAAATGTATGCTGTATGTATTGTTTTAAACGCCAAAATAGCTTGTAAATACACACCGCAAGGCAATTTGGACCGTAATGGCATCTGATAAGGTAGATTATAGCATGTAAGTGAATATGTTTGAGAATATGTAAATAAAACATTTGTTTATTTATTAATTTATACTCTGTGCACAAATAAAACAAGATTACAAATGGCTTCTTCTGATGGGACTTGAACCCACGACCCCTCGCTATCGGGGCGATTGCTCTCTTCCAACTGAGCCAAAGAGGCGCAGCAAGCACTTAGAAAAATCTAGTGACTAACGTCTCTCTAGCTCAGTTGAGAGAGTTATCGTTCGGATAGCGAGGGTTCGTGTGTTCGACTCTCAACAGAATACCGTTATGATTTTATTACCGAAATCTGTGGCGGACTTATAAATGCCAAAGCATTCTCTATCAGCATGGACGAAATATATAAGGACCAACAATCGCCATACAAAAGAGCGTTTTAAGAGTACTAAATGAAATTGGCAACAAGCATGGAAGTCCGCTGATAGCAGACAGATAGACATTGCACGAAAATTAAAGCATTGGCTGGTTATATTAGCAACGCCATCTGGATGGTACTTGGATTTTTGTGAATTTCCGGGGAACGCTTTTTTGTATGGCGATTGTTGGTCCTTATATATTTCGTACATGCTATCAGTCAACAAACACAGAGAAGTAACAGGATCCATTTAATTCAAGGAACCAATATTATAAGCATTTTTTCCTAACCGCCTACTATCCTCTTCCCTTAAATACAAAAAATATATATTCGTTTTTTTAATTGTAAAGATCTATGGCGGTTCATAAGCTCTGTATTTCATTTCACACAACTCTCTACATCATTATAATTTCTAACGTTGTCTCTGTCTGATTCACCAACTATAGTGAGAGGTAAATACAATTTTTGACGTTTAGTGACGTAAGCGAAATTCGGCCTTATGTCCAAATAGATACAGTTTATAGTCGTGTAATAATAAGTGCGGCATAGTTACTTAATCCGGGGGCAGGTAGCTGAACAGTTTGTATTTGTCGCGGATGTATGGACGCACGTCGTCTTTCTGCGAAAGAAAATACTGTTTTCTGTATACAATACTAGGTTTCTCACCACTCACTCACAGCCGTCTCACAGAATTATGAGAGTGAAGGAACAGAGAGTGCACCTGCGCACACACTTGTGCACTATAATATGTCCTGCGCAGTTGCCTATGTTGAGATAGGCCGCCGTAGTCGAAATCGGCTAGGAGGACATCATCATCACTAGGTTTCAGATGTTTAACATTCGGATCAACGCACTTATTAGCAAAGTTATTTTAAGTAATGACTGCCACGTTGGTCTAGTGGTCAGCACGCTGGGTATATCCACGAGGTCCCAGGTTCGAATCCCGGGCGGGCCAAGAGTGTTGGGTTTTTCTGTCTTGAAATAACTTAGACACAGCTCCGGAGTCAGGAAGTTGGTGGTGTTAACACCCCCGTGCCTCGAAAAGCACGTTAAGCCGTTGGTCCTGCGCCTGATCTCTCTACGGTCATGTCGGTCTGCCGTCTCACCGAATTATGAGAGTGAAGGAACAGAGAGTGCACCTGTGTATTGCGCACACACTTGTACACTATAATATCTCCCACGCAGTCGGCTAATCTCTGTTGAGATTGGCCACTGTAGCACAGATAAGTACTTTTACTCCGTACAGAAGTTGGACTTTGCAATGAAATTCAAAGAAATATCTAGATACTCAAAGTCGTCAATGATATGTGTAATTTAGTTCGCCTCAGAGTCAAGCACATTCTCGTTTAGACACCTATAGAAATTCATTGCAAGATAATTTCATTCTTATGACTCTGGAATATGATTCATAATACACTAATCCTATTCAGTGGCGTACTATCATGCGACGCGATAGGGTTGACTGCTACAAGAAGCTACTAACGCGATCTAGTGCACCTCTCTAGCGCTTAATTCATGTTTGTCCAGCCAGCAACGTAGTGCCGCGCACCGCCGGTGAATAAAACGCGCGTGCGTGTCACTGCTCGCTCGCGACACCCAAGTTGGTTAGCTCACCACGGTGGGTCGCCGCGCGTAAGTACGTTTTACGTATCTACGCGGGGAGTTAGACAGGCCTGGGCCCTATTTCACCAAACTTTTTAAAGTAATTTTATTTCTTTAAAGTTATTTTATTTATTACATATTCTACAGTGGCTTTACTTATTCTATATTTTTCTTAAAATACAAAGTTAATACAAAGTTACTACATTCTCTATTATTTCCTCTGTATGAGAACCCGTCTAAATCGCTATCACAGCCGTAACTTTTGTTTGCACGGCGATAACACTACAATTGTCACGCAAAACAGACACAGCTCCGACCTTATGTCAAAAATTACCGACAATTCTACAAATATTAGTTGTAAAAAATATTCCTGTTTCATAACACTGTACTGATACTGACAATTGTCACATAAATGCTAGGAATGTTTACAATTTTTAGCCGACATATTTCACTGACTGTTGTGTTGGTCGGTTTGGTGAAATAGGGCCCTGACTGTAGTCGAAATTCGGCTAGGAGGACATTTTGTGCATTTGTGGACTTGTATGTACTCACAGTGGCGAGGTGCTCCAGGAAGGGCAGTAGCTTGAGCAGTTCGTTGTCGCTGCGGTCCACGAACCAGCTGTCTATCGGTATCCCATTTTCGAGCTGGTAACCGAACGCCTATGGGAAAAAATCAAAACTTTTACATAATACTAAGAGCGGTTCCGCACTACATCCAATCCGAACCCGACCCGTCTTCGTCAAAATCTCTCTCTCCCTCTCTCCAGTCGGTCCCTCATTACTGAGGATCGTGGTCACTCGAGCCTCTCAAACGGAAGATTTGCCTCCATCGATTCCGGTCTGCAGCAGCCTTCACCATATGGTAGAATTTGGATGGAGAGGAGGCCTCTTTTATTTGGTCAGTCCAACGGGTCTGTGATCGACCTCGTGATCTTCTACCCTCAGTATTACCAACGATGACCAACTTTTCGAGGTTGCCAACCTTTTTACGCATAACGTGGCCGAAATAAGAGAGTATGCGTTGTAGACATGTGGTGGACAGTCGGGTCTTTATGCCTAGTTGGGAGAGAAATGAAACATTTGTGCGTTTGGCCGTCCATGGTATTCTGAGCATTCGCCTCCAGCACCACATTTCGAATGCATCTATTATCTGTCTCTCTCTTGCTAGTATTGTCCAGGTTCAGGTCCAGGCTCCGTCAAAATATGTCATTGGATTTTTAGTATGGAAAACCGGACCGAGAATGACGGACGTAGTGTGTAAGCTCTCGTATAAATACTACAACGACTACGCCGCAAACCATTTTGACGAAATCCACATCGGATTCGGATCGGATGTAGTGCGAAACCGCTCTTACACTCGTAATAAAAATGCAAAAGTGTGTCTGTATGTCTGTTGTTACCTCTTTAAACCGCTAACCCGATTAAGACAAAAATTATAGAGATATAAAACCCTGGAAGGACATGGGGTACTTTTTGTGGCAATATAAAAACGTTTAGGAAGTGAAATGGGGATGAAAAACCCTCTATTTGTTTAAAATTAGCGTCTCTTCAGATTTATAGGAATAAATTTGCAACAACTATGTCTACTTACTATTAGAACTAAGCCACGTCTCTGTCTGTGCCACGTCTGGCTTAGACTAGACTCAAGAGCAAACCTATTTGAAATAAAAAAAAAAATGCATGGGAATACTGCTAAATTACCCGCCTTTCGAGGTTTACCGCCTATCAAAAATTTAAAACCATTTAAATAGTTTTTTAAACCGATTACAAAACTAAACCCAAAAATGCGATATTTAAACTTGTTTTTAGGATAATGTCTCTAATATTTGTTAAATAAATAAAAATAAATTATAAAAAAAACAGGTTACAAGACCCATAATGTCCACTCATATTTTATACAATTGAAAATCATAATAAATAATAATAATAAGGCCCCTGGGACTGATAAGGTACACAATTTCTGGTATAAAAAACTAACATTCACCCATCCGTTTTTACACAACTACATAAACAAATTTATCCAAAATCCACACACTGTACCAGGCTACATAATGGAAGGAACCACGTACATGATCCCAAAAGACCTTTCTGACACAGCTAACCCAGCCAAATACCGACCGATAACTTGCCTCCAAACCATATACAAAATAATAAGTTCATGCGTAACCAATTTAATCTATCAACATATAGAAGCAAATCAAATACTAGCCGAACAGCAGAAAGGTTGCAGGAAGTTTAGCCAGGGATGTAAAGAACAATTGATCATTGACTCCGTCGTATTACGCCAAGTGCAAAAACAGAAAGGTGAACTCCATTCCATGTATATTGATTATAAAAAAGCCTACGATTCCGTACCTCACTCGTGGCTTCTCAAAGTACTAGACATTTACAAAATACATCCTACCCTGACAAATTTCTTATAATCAGTTATGCAAAAGTGGATAACACGTCTCAAAGTTGCGCAAACTGAAACAGACCCCATACACATCAAACGAGGAATCTTTCAAGGGGACTCCTTGAGCCCACTGTGGTTCTGCCTAGCCTTGAATCCACTCTCCAATATTTTAAATGACACAAATGCAGGATACAACTTAAAATATAAAAATACAAATAATGAGCTAATCCAGACCCAGATAAATCATCTCATGTATATGGATGATATCAAATTTTACGCACAATCACAGAGCAGTTTATATCAGCTGGCCAACCGCACAGAGCAATATTCACAAGACATTTGTATGGAATTCGGGATTGATAAGTGCAAAATTAATGCAATCAAGGCTGGACAGAACCAACAACATTCATATCAGCTAGACTCAGGACAGCATATCGACTCGTTAGAAGAGAACGAGGTTTATAAATATTTAGGATACAATCAGGCAAAACAAATACAGTACAAAGACACTAAAGCTAAACTCTTGCAGCAGTTCAAACACAGACTCAACTCTCTTTTAAAATCTCAGTTATTTTCCCGCAACTTATTTAATGCCATAAACACTTTTGCTATACCTGTGTTGACATACTCATTCGGCATTATTCCTTGGTCAAAAACAGAACTGAAAAATACTCAGAGAGTAATTAACACAACGTTAACTAAACACAGAAAACACCACCCACGAACATGTGTA
The DNA here is from genome assembly GCA_949316185.1 of Pyrausta nigrata. Taxonomy (NCBI): domain Eukaryota; kingdom Metazoa; phylum Arthropoda; class Insecta; order Lepidoptera; family Crambidae; genus Pyrausta; species Pyrausta nigrata. The sequence continues at coordinate 8,161,845 of OX438962.1, forward strand.
CAGCGACAGACACTGCCTCGCCACGAGGGAGGTAGAGGCATAATAGATATCCAAAACTTACATAATAAACAAATAACAACTCTCCGTTCTTACTTCCATGAAAAAGCTACCACATCTACTCTCCATAAAGCAACTACCGAAGCAGATATAAAATTAACACCATTAAACCTACAGGACACAATATTTCAGAAGAATGAGACACAAGTTACAGTACAAGCCAAAATACATGAGTGGACCCGGAAGTCTCTTCATGGGAGACACCGCCACGACTTATGCCAACCCAATGTCGACAAAGTTGCGTCGAACGCCTGGCTGAGTCGTGGCGAACTCTTTCCTGAGACTGAAGGGTTCATGATTGCCATACAGGACCAAATTATTGAGACCCGTAATTACCAGAGACATATCATGAGGATCGCAAACTTACCGACGGACTTGTGCCGAAAATGCAATAGTAGTTCAGAAACTACACAGCATATAACAGGAGCATGCAAATCAATAGTACAGACTGATTACAAACACCGCCATGATCGCTAATATAATACACCAAAAACTAGCTCACAAGTATAAACTCATACCGGAAAGTCAAAAGCCTACTCCATACTATAAATACACAGCAGAACCCGTTCTCGAAAACAACCAATACAGACTTTATTTTGACCGAGCTATACTCACCGACAGAACTACACACTACAACAGACCCGACATCACACTTCAGGACAAATTGAACCGCACGGCCACCATTATAGATATTGCAATTCCGAACACCCACAATTTACAAAATACAATATCAGAAAAATTGACAAAATATACAGACCTTAAAGAAGAGATCAGACGAATGTGGCGCCTCAACGACGTTAGCAATGTTCCCATCGTGCTGTCAACTACAGGAGTTATCCCCAAGCAACTGCACGAATCACTCAAGAGTCTCAATTTACCATCACCGACATACATATCACTCCAAAAGGCAGTAGTACTGAATACTTGTAGAATTGTCCGAAAATTCTTTCAGGCTACTCAAGAATCGATTCCACATACAGGAGCATCCTTACAATTAGACTCACCTACTCAGCACTACACAACACAACAACACAATTCCGCCCAAACAAACCACTCCACACAAACACACCAACAAGTTTTATTGGGATTGCACTTGGCTTAGGCCCGTGCTCTCTTATAATACCGGCTGAAAAGCTGAGACACAAAAGTGTACAAAAAATAATAATAATAAATAATAATAAATTGTTTCAACAAACACACCAATTACCTAGCCCCAAACTAAGCGTGAGCTTGTGCTATGGTGACTAGGATAACGGATAGAAATACTTAAATACATATAAACATCCATGACTTAGGTACAAATGCTCGTGCTCATCACACAAACATTTGCCCTTTGCGGGATTCAAACCCGCAACCGCCTGGTTTAGAAGTCCGGTGCGCGAACGACTACACCAAGACGGTCGTCATATAAAGATACATAATAATAAAGACATAAAATTAAAATATTTCATAAATAAATACATTGCAATCAGAATAAAAAAATAAAAGGCCTAAAATTATCGCGAGTCGAAAGCCGGACACCCTGTATAAGTGATTGTTTAGAAAGAAAACATTCGTATACCTGCGGACTGTTGTCGACAATGACGGTCTTGCGCAGGTCGCGGCCCAGTATGGAGAGGTCCTTCACGTAGTTGCCGTTCACTAGCAGGCAGTGCTCGCGGAACAGTCTAAGGACATTGGAAAGTTCAATTAAAACTATTATAACGTCCTCATAGCCGAATTACGACAACGGCGGCCTATCTGCCGGCGGCCGTCGCGCGGGGTCTTATAAATTCAACAGTCGATCGGCATACACTCGCTTGCTGGTGGTAAACAGGATCACTTCATACAAGCGCGACTCGCGCCAGAAACTGTAAGGCTTTGGGTGACATTCTTTAACAATTTGGTGTCACTACCTAACTCAGATTGGGGTCATATTTTACACTTTTAAGATTGGTGTCATTAGCCACAAGTGTCACGGTTCACATTGGTGTCATTAGCTACATTTGACATCAATGTCATTGGAAACATTTAACATTCGTGTCATTAGCCACTTTTGGTATTGATGTCATTAGGTTCTTTTGACATTGGTGTCATTAGCCACTTTTGACATAGGATTTGTGTCACTCATTGCCACATGTTTTACTTTTGGCATAAGTGTCATTAGCCACTTCTCGTCACTTTGGTGCCACTACCTAATTAGTGTCTAGTTGGAGATTTGCCATTGTAGTTAAAGAATCAGTCAGCCTAGGCACTCCGTTACGGTGACTAGCAGTCACTTAATGTCGTGCCCTACCTCTCCTGCCACCTGCACGCAAGAGGACCTTTACAACGCCAACCAGAAGGCCATGGATGTTGCCACTTTTTGGGCGCAGAAAGTTTAATTGCCATTGACTCGAGAAGAAGAAGAAGTGTATAGTGTTATCTTACTCAGTGTATACTGTCAGTTTAAGTCTAGTACAAGTTTGATGTCTTCTAGGAGTCTGTGAACTGTGTCTACAGAGAATAGAACATACAACTATATCTCACCTGTATTTAATCCACCGTCGTGCGGGGTCTAGTAAATTAAACTGGCGATCGGCACACACTCGCATGCTGGCGGTGAACAGGATCACTTCATACAAGCGTGACACTTTCGCCAGAAACTGTGAGGCTTTGAGTGACATTTTTTGGCAATTTGGTGTCACTACCTAACTCAGATTGGAGTCATATTTTACACTTTTAAGATTGGTGTCATTAACCACAAGTGTCACGGTTCACATTGGCGTCATTAGCTACATTTGACATCAATGTCATTGGAAACATTTAACATTCGTGTCATTAGCCACTTTTGGTATTGATGTCATTAGGTTCTTTTGACATTGGTGTCATTAGCCACTTTTGACATAGGATTTGTCACTCATTGCCACATGTTTTACTTTTGGCATAAGTGTCATTAGCCATTTCTCGTCACTTTGGTGCCACTACCTAATTAGTGTCTAGTTGGAGATTTGCCATTGTAGTTAAAGAATCAGTCAGCCTAGGCACTCCGTTACGGTGACTAGCAGTCACTTAATGTCGTGCCCTACCTCTCCTGCCACCTGCACGCAAGAGGACCTTTACAACGCCAACCAGAAGGCCATGGATGTTGCCACTTTTTGGGCGCAGAAAGTTAAATTGCCATTGACTCGAGAAGAAGAAGAAGTGTATAGTGTTATCTTACTCAGTGTATACTGTCAGTTTAAGTCTAGTACAAGTTTGATGTCTTCTAGGAGTCTGTGAACTGTGTCTACAGAGAATAGAACATACAACTATATATCACCTGTATTTAATCCACCGTCGTGCGGGGTCTAGTAAATTAAACTGGCGATCGGCACACACTCGCATGCTGGCGGTAAACAGGATCACTTCATACAAGCGTGACACTTTCGCCAGAAACTGTGAGGCTTTGGGTGACATTTTTTGGCAATTTGGTGTCACTACCTAACTCAGATTGGAGTCATATTTTACACTTTTAAGATTGGTGTCATTAGCCACAAGTGTCACGGTTCACATTGGCGTCATTAGCTACATTTGACATCACTGTCATTAGAAACATTTAACATTCGTGGCATTAGCCACTTTTGGTATTGATGTCATTATACATCTTTGACATTGGTGTCAGTAGCAACTTTAAGAATTGCTGTCGTTAGGCACTTGTGACATTAGTCCCTTTTGGCATTAGTTAGTGTCATTAGGCACTTTCACTGGTGCCATTAGGCTCTTTTGACATTGGTGTCATTAGCCACTTTTGACATAGGATTTGTGTCACTCATTAGCCACATGTTTTACTTTTGGCATAAGTGTCATTAGCCACTTCTCGTCACTTTGGTGCCACTACCTAATTAGTGTCTAGTTGGAGATTTGCCATTGTAGTGAAGGAATCAGTCAGCGTAGCCACTCCGTTACAGTGACTAGCTGTCACTTAATGTCTGCCCTACTTCTCCTGCCACCTGCACGCAAGAGGACCTTTACAACGCCAACCAGAAGGCCATTGATGTTGACACTTTTTGGGCGCAGAAAGTTTAATTGCCATTGACTCGAGAAGAAGAAGAAGTGTATAGTGTTATCTTACTCAGTGTATACTGTCAGTTTAAGTCTAGTACAAGTTTGATGTCTTCTAGGAGTCTGTGAACTGTGTCTACAGAGAATAGAACATACAACTATATCTCACCTGTATTTAATTCACCGTCGCGCGGGGTCTAGTAAATTCAACAGTCGATCAGCGTACACTCGCTTGCTGGCGGTGAACAGGATCACTTCATACAAGCGTGACACTCGCGCCAGAAATTTGGCGAAATGGGGTCGCGTGGCTCTGTGGCTTTAGGTGGCAGTCACAGGCAATTTGGTGTCACTCCCGTCAATTCAGGTTGGCGTCATATTTGACATTGGTATCATAAGCCATTTGTGGCATGGTTCACATTGGTGTCATTAGCCACTTTTGACATAAATGTAATTAATTAGGCACCTTTGACATTGTTGTCAGTAGCCACTTTAAGAATTGGTGTCTTTATGCACTTTTGGTATTGGTTAGTGTAATTTGTCATTGGGCACTTAGACACTGGTGCCATTAGGCTCTGTTGACATTGGTGTCATTAGCCACTTTTCACAGGATTGGTGTCATGAAATCCCCCACAAAGCATAGAGGTGCCACTAACCATTCAAGTCTAGTGATATCTCTATCTCACTCAGTGTACTGTTAGTTCAAGTCTAGTACAAGTTTGATGTCTTCTCGGAGTCTGTGAAGTTTGTCTACAGAGAGAGAGAATAGAACCTACAACTATATCTCACCTGTATTTAATCCACCGTCGCGCGGGGTCTAGTAAATTCAACAGTCGATCGGCATACACTCGCTTGCTGGCAGTGAACAGGATCACTTCATACAAGCGCGACACTCGCGCCAGAAATTCGGCGAAATGGGGTCGCGTGCGGACGAATACCTTAAAAAAAACAAATTAAATTGCAGTCAAATTACGTTGCAAGTTTTGGTACTTAAGTAGAAAAAAAACGGGCAAGTGCGGCTCGCGTACGGAGGGTGCGGTAGTTGCTGACTTGTGTAATTGCAACAGTTTTTGAATGTTGCATGGTTGAACATGGTTTTCAAATATATTTTTTGCTTGTGCTCTAAAACCTTCCTTCTTGCCGAATTTCATGATTAGTAGAATAGGTCTGTGGCAAGTACCCTATAGAGGGTAAATAGTAAGCAATATCCTGGCAACACTCACCGTGTACCGGCAGTCTTGGAACAGTACTGGGAAGTGGAAGCTGGCATCTGGCAACTCTTGCAGCGAGCAGTGCACTAGCGTCTCGTCGAGATCCAATACCTGAGGGCAAGAAATATAATAATAAATAAATAAATTGTTCCAACAAACACACCAATGAGCGACAAAAATCAGTACTTAAAAATCCGCTAGATGGCGTTGAACAACATAAGTTTCGTAAATTTTTATTTAAGAAAGAGGCTGGTTTTTGCGTTGATTTTAATATAATGTTTATGTTGAGCATGTTTTAGATACACGCGTACTGATAGGTAATTTTTAACGATTATATTTTCATCCAGACGTTTTTTCCATTAAATTTTATTTTTAACTTTATTCTGAAGCTATAGCCTGACCAGAAATATATGGGACCTGAATTAAGGGCGCTTTAAATCCACTTTATAGGACAACACTCGGTATAATAATACCAGCGTAGATTGGCAACTGAACATAAAAAAACATATTTTCTGGCTTTCAACACGTCTGGCTTAGTCTAGAGTCAAGAGCAAACCCATTTCAAATATATATATATATATATATGTTTACATCTATGTTAATTTTTTAAGCCTAAAACAACAAAAAAGATTCTACGATAAAATAACACGACAGAACACTCGCAAATTAATTACTTATTAAATTCAGTAACTCTTTGTAATATTGGTCTTGAATTTTGGACCAAAACATAATTTTAGCAAAACCACTAACAGGTAAAAGAAACATTAATCCATTGTTTTTCTAAATTATATTATTAAAATGTTATCACATACATAAAATGATATTTTATATAATTTAATAGTAAATCTTGGAAAACTAAGAACTATTTTAGTTGTAATATCCAGGTAGGGTTGAAATAAAGAAAATTAAACTTAAAACAAGTATTAATTATAATATTTTTTCAAAATTGTAATTATAATATTCTCCGTAGCCATCCGTCAGTAGCCAATATTCACTATTCGCTCTATGTGACGTACCGAAAATTTGTGATGACAACTATATCAGTAAGTAATTTAAAGTAACCGCGGTGAAAAATACTACAACACATGTTACACCACTTTTCTTTTACGAAAACATATAGTTCTCGGTATTTTTATCACATAAAAATTGCACTTGGTTGAAAATTATGACAATGACGATTTGTGGTTTCTGTTGCCAGTAAAATAAATTAGTTCCAGTTGTTTTCCGCAATATGGCGAGGTCCCATATATTCCTGGTCAGGCTATAGCAATTTTTTGACGTAAGTACTTCCAATACATATTTTGTTTTTGTTTCAAGTTTAATGATTTCGACTCAATATTTATACAACTTAGATGAATAGCGCCATCTATCAACATAAAATAAAACTAAAATTTTGAGGTGTCATCTGTCACTAAGCGTGAGCTTGTGCTATGGCGCCTAGATTGCGTTGCGTGTATATTAATATTGATTATTTTCTTATAACATAGCAATATGGGCATCAAATGAAAGCTAGTGAAAAATAACATCTCAAAAATATAAGAATTTTTGCAATCGGTTGTTTTATTTTTTAAATAATAAATAAATAGAATACTTACGAGGCTGAAATCTGGACTGGTTCTAGTCTTGAGAGGCAACGCGGGGTAGCGAGCGCGCAACGCGCCTGTTGCCACGGTCTCCAGAGGAGGCAACTGAAACAACAATACAATTATAATACCAAACAATTTAAAATTGTTGTAAGGAATTCAATCAGAGATCAGAAAGGCAGACCAAGAAAAAGGTGGACTGATGACATTAGTCAAGTCGCCGGAAATACATGGACCAGAGTAGCAAGAGACAGACTTGAGTGGAGATGGCTTGGGGAGGCCTTTGCTGAAAGGCAACCGGACTTACAGATGAGGAGCAAGACCCAAATATTAGAATACTAAAAACAATGAAACAAAGTTCGAATAAAAGGCTTATATTATTATTGTTCAGGAATTCAATCACATGGCACATAAAAATATTATTTTTACAACCAAAAAGTGAGTGAGTGTAAGTGAGTTTCCCACATTACGTCGCGTCGGTGCCGGTGGCATTGTGGCTAGCGGGTTGCCTCTCATGCGTGAGATACCGGGTATACCCACGTGCCGCCATGTACCAATACCTTTTTCTTGTTATGTAAATTAACCCCCTTATTACTACAAACTTAGCTTTAAACCAGGACTAAACATTGTTTGTCCTATCAGAAAAGCGTTTCTATATTAGGTAATTTATTTATTTAAACTTTATTGCACCACAAAAGAAAGTACAATTGGCGGACTTAATGCCTTAAGGCATTCTCTATCAGTCAACCGCGTGGGAATGCAGAAAGATAATCAGTGGCGGGACATTCAGTATTGATACACTTTTAAGGAAAAAATTTAAGGTAATATCACGAATGTGTCAATTATTTCTAATTTCTGTCTCCTAATTCAATTAAATTTCGCTCACAAAAATTAATCGACAGTGTCATCCGGTGGTACTCGAACCCTGTCTGTATTGTCTGCTAATATTTAGTCCTGGTATAAACCTAATACAAAGTTTTTGTAATAAGGTCATGGCTGTTTGCCTAACCGATGCTTTTAAATCATCTTCCTAGCTGTACACTTGCACACGAGTGTCCAGGTCCTGGTTGTACACTTGCACACGAGTGTCCAGGGTCCGCTGACCATGATCCAGGATGTAGCACATTAGATAATTACAGTGGAGCGACTGCCATATGACCTCCGTGACCCTGTTAACAGGGGAACCTGACCAGGTTTTGATCATGGTTACACATGCAGTCGCCTGAATGTGCAGGTTTCCTCACGATGTTTTCCCTCACCGTAAGAGCATCAGTTAGTGAAACAACTAATGTACATAACTCAGAAAAAGTCATTGGTACATGGCGGCACGTGGGATCGAACCGGTGCCTCCCGCATGAGAGGCAACCCGTTAGTTACCGCGCCACCGACGCTCTATCTAACCGATGCTCTTACGGTAAGGGAAAAAGTTATCCTAGGCGACTTAATGTGTAACTGTGATCCCAACTGGTCAGGATCCTTGTTAACAGGGTCAGGCCTGTGTAACTCCCTGCGTAGGTACCGAAAACGTACCTACGCGCGGCGACCCCTTGGAAGCGGCTAATAAAGTTTGAGTGTCGCCAGCGAGCAACGAGACGCCCTCGCACCGGCAGCGCACGGCACTGTGTGATTACGTTGCTGGCTGGCGGCAATAATAAAGTGTTAAAAAGGTGCGCTAGATGGCGTAAGTAGCTTCTTGTAGCGATCAACCCTATCGCGTCGCATGATAGTACGTCACTGAATAGGTTTAGAGTATTATGATTCATATTCCAGAGTTTTTTTTTTTACTAACCTACATCATCCCACTGCTGGGCAAAGGTCTCCCCCAATTCTTTCCATTTGTCTCTGTCAGCGGCCAACGACTCCCAATCTCTTGCAAAACTGGACAGATCGTCGCTCCACCTCTTTTTAGGTCTACCCCTTCGTCGGTAGCCGTCTGGTGGTATCCATTGCGTGACGATTTTTGCCCATGTATTCGGGTGCATTCTACAAACATGCCCCGCCCACTCCCATTTAAGCTTTGCTGTCTTTTCACCTACATCTGCTATGCCAGTTCTATAAGAAGAAATGCCAGTTATATTCCAGAGTTATAAGAATGAAATTATTTCGCAATGGATTTCTGTAGGTGTCTAAACCACAGAATACTAGTACTTCGTACAGAAGTATGACTTAGCAATTGTATTCAAAGAAATGTCTACTCAATGTCGTCAACAATATGGTGTAATTTAGTTCGCCTCAGAGTCAAGCACATTTTCGTGTAGACACTTACAAAAATCCATTGCAAGATAATTTCATACTTATTGCTCTGAAATATGATTCATAATACACTAAACCTATTCAGTGACGTAATATCACGCGACGCGATAGGGGTGACTGCTACGAGAAGCTTCTAACGCCATCTAGCGCCTCTTTCTAGTACTTTATTCATTCTCGTCCAGCCAGCAACGTAGCCGCGCGGCCGCCGGTGAATAAAACGCGCGAGCGTGTCTCTGGCCGGTAGCGACACGCAACTTGTTTTAGCACCTACGTAGGTGCGCCGCGCGTAGGTACGTTTTTGCTACCTCCGCGCGGAGATACACAGGCCTGTCTAAACGAGAATGTGCTTGACTCTGAGGCGAACTAAATTACACATATCATTGACGACATTAAGTAGATATTTCTTTAAATTTTATTGCAAAGTCAAAGTTCTGTACGGAGTACTAGTACTTATTCTGTGACAGGGTCACGGAGGTCAGATAGCAGTCGCTCCACTGTAATCACTTGATCTGCCACATCCTGGATCATGGTCCAAAGCGGACCCTGGGCCCTCGCGTGTGAGTGCACAACCGAGATAACGCTAGAATGACGATAGGCAGTCATTAAATTGTGATATCAATCTCTGAGGTGTCGGCTATAATTTGAACAAGAAGAATATAACTTACATGTTTGATGAACAAGTAGGGGTCGAAAGCGTCCACCCAGGATGATATCTGCTCGCAGTCCACTCGACTGCTGCACATCGATATCACATCACCGCCTTCCTCCTGTAGCAACAACAACAAATCACTAAGTAAAATGTCAAAATCGGCCTGGCTCAATCCACGACGGAGTGCATGCGATCCTTCTGTAACAATCCTAAAGGACCAATATATATTACTGATAAATAAAATTGATTTATTAAATAAATTTTGACGGATTATAAGTGGCATTTTCTGTCCTAAATTGAATAAATTATTTTTGACTTTGACTTACCAAAAAATAATAAAATGTTCAATTACATTTAATCAACTTATATATTTCTTTGCTAGCCAATAAACCTAATTTGGAATCTTTTTTTCGTTTTGTAATGAAAGTATACTTGTAAGAGCTGTTTGAGATTTGCCAAAAAATAACGGATACGGATCTTTTTGTGGATACATCACCAATTTTAAATACAACCCTACCAAGCCAACCAGACGAATGTCAAACAACAAACGACGACGAATACAACGAAAATACTGTTGGAAATTAAAAAGCAATATTGTTAAAGTTAACTTTGAACAACTTTGCTTTACAATTGCTTTCGACATTTTCGTTGTATTCGTCGTCATTTGTCATTCGTCTAAGTGACTTTTTTTTATTTGAAATGGGTTTGCTCTTGACTTTTGACTAAGCCAGACGTGGCGCAGACAGAGTCGACGGTAGAGCAAGCTCGGGGAGTTAGCTAAAAGGTTTTGGAATTCATATAGCTTGTATTTTACTTTACACACCTCTACATCCGATGGTGGCTGCTCGTCGTGACAAGCCAGGGAAGACTCGTCCGCTGTTATGTCTGATCCATTCTGTAAAAAAAAAGTAGGTAAATAAAAATGTTTTGCTTCAAGCGGGACTCAGAACAACACCCTTCAGTATCCAGGCGTATGCTCTCCCAACTCAACTACTACAGGATATTAAGGTCCGACTTATCTGAGTCATCGCCTGCGGAATGGCGGGGTAGACGAGAACGGGTAGCACGAGCGGTGTGGGCGGCGGGCGATTGTGATTTAATTAGGTGGTTTGTAAGTTCGAAATTTGCATCCATTTTAAATTAAAATCCCTGTTCTCGTCACACCTATACCAGGCATCTCTCACTCAATGTACTTGCGCGCGTTAATAGCCTACTCTCGAGCGCACCGACGGCGGTGCGTAAATCAGTAGGCTGCCAACAACCGACGGACGCACGCGTACGCACTGTAGAATTATTTGTGTTACGGTCGATTCGTTTTTATGCAAACTAATTAAGTAATATGATTTAAAAATCTGTTATTTACTGTACAAATGAAACCAGAATAATATGTCCTGAATTAGTCTCAGATTTAAATAAAATTTAAGTCATCTTATGATGACTTTTTACAGCATACTGAAAGTTCCCACAGATGCTTTTTATAACTTTGTATGAATACATTTTTGAAAATAATTTAGCACAGAACAACATCTTAGATCTTGTTTTCCACATTACTACTTATTAAAACTGTTTCTACGAATCCGATTTGTTTTTCAGGACAACCGAAAATTTTGCACAGATACCTAAGGATTTTGTAAAACACTATATCATTGTAAAACATGCAACAAACAACCCTGACTTTATTAGTTTTACTCCAAGGTCACGTAGCTGCAGAGGAATAATAACGTAATGTTCGAAACATAAAGCATATTTTCGGGCGCAGCGGTGTGCGACAAAAAATTGTAGGCTATTATAAGAGTAGGTATGGACGATTTTCCTTGGAGTGATTTATCTGTTACGTAGTAACTATTATATAATCTGTGCCTATACCACGGTATATAGACCTACTTATATCATGCAGGAGAGTCCTCAGAGAAGCAGTCAGACTACAGTAATACGCGAAAGTTGTGCTTGCTGCACACTGGAGCCAAGCATGATGAGTTTGTTAATGATAAAATCTTTACTAGTTCATTAATTGAACACTCAAAGAAAACATAAGAAATTAATTATAAAATTAAGATATCAAAACTAGAAGAATTGGTTTTAACTAATTGTAATAAAAACACTCGGGTTTTTGTCATCAAACAATAATATATATTTTTTCTCTTCCCTCAATATCTGCAATCAGTCACCAGAGATAATCAGATTTTTGGGATTCTTATGAACAAAAATAAACAAAAAATATTAAAATGAAATCATATCTTACCCATCCATCCGTAGTCGCTGCCAAGCTCTGGCTGATCTCATGCAGGAAGCCTGAGCTGGGGCTCCGGGCCGACAGGGCTTCCAAGCTCTCGATAGCCGTGCCTTGAGTGTCAACAGTAGACGATATCTCGCACTCCGATGAACGAACATAGCCGTCCTGCTCTAGCATTGTTACGAAGTCCGGCTGCGAAAAATATGTATTCCAAAAATTATACATGATATTGAAGAGCTTTAGGCTCAGACATAGTTACTAAAGACATTGATTATTGTGGTCTCACAACTTTTTCCATTGTAATAAAACAATATTGGTCCCATAATAAAATTGTATGGTTGGTAGCTCATTGGTCAATACAGTCTCAATTTTTTTTTACCACTGTACCATATTTGCTCCATAGAAAAGTTGTTGCATTTAAGCAGAATAATAAGAAACGTCTTTTGGGATATCAACAGCGTGATAAAATAAAAAAATATTTTTCAGTCCATGATTGACAGAGAAATCGAGGAGACAGTGGAACATAAAATCTCCTCCTTTTCTTGAAGTTGGTAGATATAAAGAAATCCAACCCAAGAGTACTCAAGATTGGACCAAAAAAATATGTTTTCTTTGTCTTGCCCTTAAAACCAAAAATGATACAATCCTGCCTAGCTGAGATAGTACATATTAGGGAATCCAATCCCGCAAACGCGGGACCAGAAATGCGGGATTATACCCGCGTTTGCGGGATTGAAAAAAAATATATATTTAAGAAAAATGGGCTCAAGCGACTATCTAATTATTTATAAGACACCTCAGCACAGCTCATTAATAAGTGATTTAACAACTTTCCCATAGAACTCGTGACTTTTATATAGAATTTATATGGAAAATAATTTTGATTCAGTTCAGTGATTTTGACTCAGACAGAACTAAATAAGGTTTGAATTTATATTTTGTGTCGCATGAATCCTGTATCGGAACGAAACGTAATCAATGTCAGTTCAGTTCAATTCAAATACTCTATGACTAGGGATTCCCCTACAGTGCACGGGGATTTACCTTCGCGCGCGGTCAAGTGTTAACTTATAATATGAGTAATAACTTTGCTTCATATTGATAATAATAATAAAAAATATATTATCTTTATTTCTTTCATTTAACTACACAAAACTTAAATAATAATAAACAAAAGCAATCCCGCAAATCCCGCGGGATTGATGACCTTGATCCCGCATGCTTGCGGGATTGCGATTTTTATGCGGGATTGAATTCCCTAGATAGTATGCACTTGAACAGCATTTAAGGAAAAAGGAATTATAAGATCTAGTATTGACAACATATTGAAGATTTCCTTCAATATGTTGTCCATACTAGATCTTTTAGAAAGAGAAAGAGAAATTACCTGCACATATTTTTCTCCGTTGGCCAAAAAGTCTGTGCAAGAATCCAGATCATCTGTAGTAGATGTTGGCTGATACATTTCTAGGTCATTACTGGACTTCCGTCTTTTGATCAAACGTTTCTCGACTGAGTTCTTTCTAGAAGTTTTCTTGGGATCCTCTTTCTCTGTTGTCATCACCCTCGCAGCTTTGTCTGCTAAGTAGCTTACTTCATCTTCTGATCCCAAGTTTTCATCCATTAACCTGGCACATTCAGCAATAGCCATAAAGTCATTTAGACAATCATTGGGAAGACACAGTTCCGACGACTCCACCTGTGCATCAGAATCTGATTCTTCAGATTTTGGAGTCGGAAAATCAACAAAAGTTGTTGTGTGAGCTTCATACATCGTAACATCATTGTCTTCGGTCCAGTTCCCGTTTTCAGGGACCACTGGCGCTTTAGCTTTAGCCTTTTTCTTAGGACTTTCATTTGTGGAACTGACTTTTGTAATTTTAGGAGACTGGGCACCCATTTGCCGGACTTTACGTATAGGAGAGCTGTTCAAAGACGCAGATTTGTCCGGCTTATCCATACGCCTTGTTTTGCGAGGGGAGTTCATAGCTGTGGACACCTCAGTCTTACGAAGCTCACGGTTCAGGGAGCTTTGACGTAGCTGAACACTCTTTGTTGTGCGAATCTCTTTTGTTTTGGAAGTCGTTGTGACTTTGTCGTTCTGGGTTGCCTTAGCTTTGATGTTTGTTGATGATGATACATTGTCTTTACTGGTGTTACGTACAACAGTTTGAAAAATTGGTTTCTTTGCGCTTTCCTTGTGCTTTAGCTTGGCTTTGTGTGATGTATCCACTGATTTCTCCATGCTTTTGACTAACCTAGTTCTTACTGGCCGTGTTTTTAAATTCTGAGAACGTGTGATACAAAAACTTGTGGATAGGCCATTTTTGGCCGTATCCGACTTCAATATCTTGGTCCAAACCGGACTTTGCTTCAATAGAGTAGTTTTCAATGGTTTCTTCTTGAATTTGGTCACCTTCTGTGAAGTTCTTTTGCCTGAGAGCGGTCGCTCCCTCTTTCTACTTCTTAACCGCATTGCAAGACCAGAGGAAAACTTAACCTGAAAACAATGTTGTTTACCGATTACTCAACGTAAAGAATTGTTTCCGATGTTTAGGATAAACGAACAATATTGTATAACATAATTATCTAATGGTAAACTTACATGAACTCAATCTGTAGATAGAAAGTTCTTTCCCTTTACATACATTGGTGTTTTGAATAATGTTTTAAAGCACATAACACAATAGTAGAGGGAACAAGAATATCCGTCCAAAAGTTCTTTTGATTCAATTAAACATTTTTATTATAGTTCGTTTGCGCTTATCCGAGCGGCTACGCTTCGCGCCTTTTTTACACACAACTTTTTATAACATATCAAAGCGCAATTGCAGCAAAACAAAAAGGAAAAAACTATTCGAATATTATTCTCACAAATGACGACTATTTCAGGCGCACAATCACCAAAATAATCACTAAATTAGATTCGCAAAAATAAAAAAGCGGCACCAGCCATTTATTGATTTATGCGCCGCATAACAACAGCGATTATCACTGATCCGGACTCTATTATACAATCAGTGCTTTATTGAAACAATTCAATCGCAAAAATCATATCGCAATTAGCTTTGATCGCGTAATTACATGAAAATCTTTATTGTGGAACACAAAAGCCAAACAAATGTCAAAATGGCGGCGTTTCTTCATGAGTTTTGACCATTTGCTCCTCAGATCAGATGGCGCTGCGTGCGCTGGTTATATTCCCGCGCATGCGTTTTGAAAGTGCGTGTTTCGCAAAAAGTCAATAAATCCGTGCCGCCCGGTTTCAAATTTACTAAAAAATGAAATTACTTCTGCCTCAGGCACATCACATTACTTATTATTTAACAAATATAATTCATAATTCCTTTTATAGTAGTTTCCATCTGTAAGAGCTATAATGTGGCTGCGCGCCAACGACTGCGCTTTTATCAAACTGGTGCAACTAGTGCAGTTGCATTAGGTTATTGTGCAATAGTTTTATTTATTTAGCCTAAAATAATATACCTACTTAGTAACTACTATACGATTTTATATTTAAAACCAAATTATTTCAAAGTGAAACTTGCGAAAAGTCTGCATGTAAAGGAACATAAAAAATGTTGCCATGTTGATAAAAGTTATTTTTTAGTAGAATTTCAGTAGTAACTACCAGCCTTTAATAAAATATTATAGCCTGGGCCCGTACATCAGCAAAATAACTATCCTTCGAATTGTTAACAACCCGATAAACATCCTGCTTTAGGATGGCTAAAACTCGTACCATGAGCCTTTAAGAAAAGACCTCACGGTGACAGGATGAAAGATCAAGATGAAGCTATACATTAACATATGTCTATTTCGTTTGATTGTTAAGATGTCAAACGTAGAAACACAGATAATAGTTATTTATGAGATGTAGGTAAGTAAGGAGGTCTAAAATATATATTTATTGCACTTAGAATAAATGAGTAATAAAAATAGGGAATGATTTTTAATCGTCATCTACCCCATCGTGTGGAGTATCGTTGAGTATGTCTTTTAAAATGATTTAGGGATTTCTACAACATTTTTTTGATTTATTGCTCTATTTACGAAATATTAAACTTTAAAGTGCGCGTCCCCCCTTTCTCTAAAAGCTTAACTGCTGGTCTAAAAAATAAAATAAAAAAATCTAGATGATAGTGCATTTTATAAACTTTATCTTTACCTGGAAGGTGGATGAAAAAAATATATTTAGGAGGGAGAAGAACGTATTCTATCTCATGTGAAACGTATAGTAGTAATTTTGAGAGGGAAAATTAAAAAAGGCTGACTGAATGTTCAACAATAAGCTATATTTAATTATGAAAATAAAAATAGACAATATCACAGAATCTTCTGACCTCTCACAGGCGAAAATCAAGATCTTCACACGTGTTATATGTGTTTTCTTTAGTGCAATATATGTTTTCTTATCCTGAAAAAATATACAACAATTTGGTAGATGCTTTGTTAATTTACCTACCTACTGATTACCTAGCAAAAACTAGGTGTTTCCTGTTAATTTTTTAGCCTTCCTCCAATAAAAACTTTCTTGGCATATTTAATGTCGGTAAGTAATTTTCAACAGTGCAACCAATACATACAATACATTCTACTTGGAAACAGTATATACTTTGCTGGTTTTTCATGCGAATAAAATAGTTCTATAGCATTAGGAAGAAAGGAAAAAGGAATTATTAACTTGGTACATATATTAGGTAGATGAAATCCTAAAGTCGTAAGAAGAATTATTATATACATAAAATTATTATGAAGTACCTAAATATGTGTAGGTGGGTAGGTTAGCAAAGACTAGATATGTGTATTGAAACTGATGCAATAAATACCTAAATTATTGAATTTGTGGATAGATTGAAAGTTTGATCAGTAATAATCTCTGCTCGTTGGGACAGTTCTCGCATAAAGAAAATTTACTGCCTAGGAAAATGAATATTCACATCTTAGAACCTGTGTAGCCTATATAATGGTTTTATTGCAATTTACGTACCTGCGTTATAATTCTACTTATAATTACACAATGAAGTCACTTTATCAAAAATAATTTTAAAATAGTCATCAGGCTTCTACGGAGAAATCAAGCAATCAGACTTCATTAGATTAATGTTCACATCTCGTAGATATTACTTCAATTTTGCATTCAAAAATCTTACATTAGTTAATTCGTTGTATTGTTAACATTTCACATTTCGTAAATGAATCCTAAAATTAACTTATGAAACAAGATTTAATCATAACAATTTTGAAAAAGCTACTCGGTGGGTAACTTTTTTATGATAGCTTATCTGACATTTAAGGCGGGTAAACTGACACTAGATAGATTTCAGATGGAGTGTCATAGTACGAAATTGCATACAAAAAAAATGTGACAGGATAAACTAACTTCCTCGCTGCGGGCCTGCTAATTTTCGGGCTCATGGTACGAATTATAGGAACTATCCTGGTTTGCCGATTGCATTGTTTCCGATGGTAAAGTTCCTGACCATATATGGGACCTCGCCATATTGCGGAAAACAACTGGAACTAATTTCTTTTACTGGCAACAGAAACCTCAAATCGTCATTGACATGTCATTAATTGTCATAATGATTAGTGTCAAAGTGGACGCGTAATCTAATTTTCGACCGAGTGCAATTTTTATGTGATAAAAATACCTAGAACTATTCGTTTTCGTAAATAAAAGTGGTTTAATATGGTGTTGTAGTGTTTTTCGACAAGAAAGTCTATGTGATCACCACAGTTTCTTTAAATTAATTACTGATAAAGTTGTCATAACGAATTCTTGGTACGTCATATAGTGCGAATAGTAAAAATTGGCTACTAGTTGATACGGAGAATATTTTAATAACGATTTTGAAAAATGAATTTAATGAATATTTATTTTGAGTTTTATTTTCTTTATTTCAAACGTACTTAGATATTTTAACTAAAATAGTTCGTACCTTTCCATGGTTTCCTATACATTACTTAAATTGTATGATAAAATTATAAATATTATCATTTAGAAAAACAATTGATTATTGTTTCTTGTAGTTACTCGTTAGTGGTTTTGCAAAAGTTAAGTGTCTTAGTCCAAAATTTAAGGCCAATATTACCAAGAGTTACTGAATTGTATAAGTACTCGATTTGCGGGTGTTCTGTCGTGTGCTTTTATCGTATAATCTGTTGTAAAGTAGATTCGAAGCGCCCTTAATTCAGGTCCCATATATTTCTGGACAGGTTATAAATAATAGTTTAAGATTTTTTTTCTGCTTTGTGTAATTAAGATTTTTTTTTAATTGCTTGGCTTTTGCTCATTGAGTAGTTAGAATGGAGAGAGCATGGATGGCCTTCCCCTCTAGCCAAAAATGTTGGCCATATAGTTTGAGTGCTTATATAAAACTACTTGGTCGTGCGTGACCGTTTGACAGAATCTATCGCGAATTGTCGCAACAAACATCTCCGTGTGGAGGATTGAAAATGGTAAATTGTGCCGTTTTCGGACCCAAAAACCGCTCATCATTAGTAAATTTGCGGTTTCATGGCGTGACTTACCATTTTGGAGTACAAATACTTTTATTTATATTACAACAGTATTTCGAAAATCATCGTTCTTTACTTTGAGGTTATTTAGACAAGTTAGCGATACATATGTTGAGTTTTGCTTCATAGTAGGGAGGCTAGTAGCTTCATAGTGTGGGAACAATAACGGTAACTAACTTAGTAATCAGTTAGTTAGCTTATCGCCACAATTATAAATAATAAAGTGTATGTTATCTAAATATTTAAACATACCATAGACATGTAGGATGATAAAAGTAAGTTTTTTTTTTAGTTTCCGATAGATCCCTTGAATGGTTTGTGGTCGAAAAATACTGGCTTTGTGACACACAAGTGTGATTTATTCAGCATCAGCACACTTTGAGTCAAGAAGTTTTCAAGAATGTTCGGACGGAAAAATAATTTTGTCCGTGCAGCAGCAGCAGTGCCTAGGTACTTTGAAACTTCTTAGCCAAGTGTGTAGTTTTTAGGGTTTCTTACGGTAAAAAACGGGACTTATTAAGACTCCGACGTCCGTTCTGTCTGTCATCAGGCTGTATCTCAAAAACCGTGATTGCTAGACTTAAGTTTTTTGCTCTATAATAAGAACGGCAACAGTTAGACGCTTAAAATACTCGCAGAATATTAAGTTGTATAATCACTTCAAAAATAGAATGTCTTATATCTATCTAATTATGAAAGTAAGTATTATTACACCACGTATAACACAAGAAAGGTTGAAACAATTATTATAATTTTTGTGTTTTTTTAATTTGCCTTCGTCTGGAATAGGATAATAAGTATTAAAATATGATATTCATCGAAAAAAATATAGCCTAATACATAATAATTAGACTAATATTTCCTGTAACATCACCATGATTATTCTCTTATATTCCGATTAGAGTTGTAAATTACACATCTTTAATATACTTTTCAATAAATAAACACTAGTATTGTGCTAAAATATTCACACACAAACAACATTCTAGATACTATTTTACTTTAGTAAACTAGTATCTTAACTAAGACTTGGTTATATTATCGTGATAAATAACATATAGGTAATTAAAGCTAGCTCTAAAAATCAACAAAGTTAAATAGTTTTAATATTTTGAACACTCATAGTGTTCTTTCTTATTTACATAAGTTTATTAACAACAAAGTTAAACTTAGTCTTTCTATTGTCTATCTATTGTGTTGTTTAAAAAACTGCCAAGGTGTCCTATCATATTTCCACGTCTATTTTCGAAAATTCAAAATGTTTCGCTTATACACCCATAAAATTAGTAGTATAGGATGAGTGCATTTAGTTAGTGAGCTATCGAATTAGTTAGCCATGTCCCGTCCTTAGCAGAAAATGGAAGTGGCAATAAATGTCAAAATTTTTGTAGTGTGCTGTACGTGTGCTTCCTCGTCCCCTGCTAAAAGTGGCAAAATTTTCTGAACTGGGATTTTGACATATGCTCTCTCCATTCTATCTTCTCAATGCTTTTCCTTCACATTTTTTTTTGAATTAAGATTGACTTGGAAGTTTTGTTTCTACAGTTATATTAGTCCTACATGAAAGGCCAAAAAAAGTAAAACTTCAATCGTAGAGTTGTTTGTTTGTTTTGTTGGGTCATAAGTAAACGGCTTTTGTTTTCGTTTCAATACAAAATAATTCTTGTTGTTTATTTATAATTAATTGCATTTTCTAGTTTAGTTTACTACAACATAACTTTCAAGATGTCAAGCGTTTCAGTTACTTCTTCTAAACGTGAGGTTGGTATTTTTATGATAAGTATTTGATGAAATAATTTCGATCAAATGGCTCAGTTTTAATTGTTATTGCTCTCAGATTAAAACCGACTCGGATTTGCTGCTCGAAATCGAAGCATACAGAGCCCTCAACAGCAGTCTTCGTGCTTACTTAGACCACGTACGAACGGTGAAGAAACAACTTGTTGAGATGAAAAACAACTGCAAAGAACTAAAGAAAGTGAATACTCAATGGATTGATACTTTGAACGCTATAAAATGACTATAGTGTGTATTTAATTTGTCTTTGGAACTTCACTGTATTCCAAGTGGAAGATGATTGTGTGGGTAGTGATTGAAATAAGTGCCAATATTACATGTTAGGTTAAAAAGCCAGCTATGATAAGTTAAAATTGAATCATTATTGTAAGGACAATAAAATAAATGTAGTTTTTTAATTTGATTTATTCTTTGTACATAATTTTACTCCATGCCTATAAATGAAAAAAAAGTAAGAGATTTGTAACTGAAAAATACTGATAAGTTCTTTTATAATCCCTATGTAGTTTCATATCCTTCGGTAACATTATCCCCATTTCGTTGTATGGATTTTTCTGTGAATGAAAGTTTTTACATCAAAAATCTCACACACTCATAGATACACATAGGTAGTTAGGACCTAGAGAGTTTTCGACAGCTTAGAAGTTAGAATAATTGCAAGAATGAAGGAAATTAAAAAAAAAGTATTACCAATCATGCATATAGAGTATTGTGGTGTATCGCAAGGCAGCCCATACACCAATCCATTCAAATGGTCTTGTCTATCCAGATTCAAGCACGGGTTGTCCATGGAAAACTCTTCATCAAGCCATGGTGGCATCTGAAAGAATAAATAAAAGAGCAGGAGCTCTATTTTTGAATCACTCGCGTGCAGATGTCTACTGATTTTCGTTCGTCATCTAAAACTCCGCATCTTTAAAACACTCGATCGCGTGCACTCGATCGCTCGAAACCGCAACGAGTGCCTCTACCCACTCGTCACAGAAGGCGAACGATAGAATAATCGCTAAAATGACTATTAAATAAAAAATAAGTCGCATTCGCCATAAGAATGTCACGCGAGTGATTCAAAAATAGAGCCCCAGAATCATTACTATTCATCAGTAGTCGGGTAGTAAAGAGATCTATATGGAAGTAGCCAATCTAATCGTAGTTGTGTTGCTAGAAAAAAAGCACGTGAGTAACAGTGACATCTAGTAGTGAGGGTTTAAACTACTTAAAGTATTTACGCCATCTAGCGGTGAAGTATAAAACTAAATAGTATCTAGGATTGATGTTAACAAAAAAATTGTGAAATGAAAATAATTTTAAACGTACGATCGATTCTATTATGTCTACCATTGTGTCTACTTACATATAAAGTGAAAGTGGGATCGCTGTAATGTACGGGATCGTAAATCCTCTTTCCATTAATAGGGTTATACCAGGAGTAGGTCACAGTGTCCGAAGTGTCTTTCGTCATGTTTAAACGACCGGAAATCCAAATGTGATGAATAGCTAAAACCAGATTCAAGATACAATGAGGCTTGTAGTGGGTAATTAGCACTGAAGTTCTAAAAATTGGGATGGTCTTACCAATACTGGTTTTGTTTAGATAATTAGTCCGACTACTTGATAAGAGATGGCGCTACCGCTAAATAAATTAGTAGTACAATTCAGCAGTTCAGCACAAAACTTACGCTCTTCTTTATTCTCCCCCATAACTAACAGCAATTGTATTAGAATATCGTTGTTATCCACACTAGCAAGAGTGCCATTTAGTTTCAGGCAGTTTTCGTAGGCATGCTGCCAGTAAAGTAGTTGTTTCACTAGCACGTAGTAATAGATGTCATCGCTAGGTGCCGCTGGAAGCGATGCAAATGCTTGGATGCCTAGAAACAAAAAGGTTGTATCGCATTTCGTTTCTTTGGTGCCTGTGCTGTGCTATCTAACTGTGTTTAGTAATGATATAAAAAATGAGATATTTGCCTTGGTAACAAATGAATTGCATCTTCCTTTCGCAACGGGCTTCCATGAAGACTGGAGCGTGGGCAGCATGTCGATCCAACTGTAGGCAGCCGCTTTGTTTGACAGAGGTTCTGTCTCTGAAAACATCATCATCCGTTTACAATAAACGAATTTGTAGTTGTAGTATCTAAACATTTTTAAAATAGGTTTCGGGGAAGCCTTTTGCCAAAGCATTAAAAAAATATAACTGGGATTGGCATAGCATTAGGGGTCGTTGTAAAAATATAAGTTCAGCTACTCGACATGAGATGTCACTATGCGGTAATTTTGATTGATAATTATGAGAACTGAAAAGATCACGAATCCATTTTGATCATGATACAAATAAAGTGGTAGGTATATATTATTTCAAGAAAGGAAATTAAATGTTTATTCCCTAGCCAACACATTCGCAAAATAAGTAGGTACCTCATGGGAGGCCACTGCCCGGGCAGCGCGTCAGTGTGCGCGGGTAGTTGGAAGATGCTGGCTCCAGTGTCCACCCAAGTCCACTTGCCAAGCGACCCTCGCGATCCGATCCACGCGTTCTCTATACCTGTGATATTTGTAAAATTTTATATAATAATAATAAATTGTTTCAACAAACACAGCAATTACCTAGATACAAACACTACACCAACACGGTCTACCAAGCCGGTCTAACTATAAAGCGGTAATATTATCTTAGATATAATACGAGTATTAACATCCATACAAATATTATAAATGCGAAAGTAAGTATAGGTCTGTCTGTCTGTTATCTCTTGACGCTTATCTGCTAAACCGATTGAGATGAATTTTGATACAGAGACAGCTTACGAAAGGCTACTTTTAGTCGCGATATAAAAAATATGGGGGTAAAAGTTTATATGGAAAAATCCGACCCCTTGCGTGGGCGAAGTCGCGGGGAACCCCTAGTCTTCTATAGAAATAAAACTTAAATGATCAAACTGTGATGAAACTTTATTATCGTCGGCTTACTGCAAGAACACAACTACAAAAAATCATCGAGTGCAGTTAAAAGCACTAAGGAGTTTATTTTTACGCGTTCTATATTATACAAAAACTCACTATCTTCTAGCTATTCAAATTTGGACGTTATAACAAACACATAAAGTCGATAACTCCTATTTTCCGTTTTGTGGTTGGTTGAAAATCACTAACTAGCAATAGTAGTTTTTAGTGGTGAAGAAATGTGTGTGTAAAAACAATTAAGGATATTTAATGAGTTTTTGCGAATATGTTTCACTTGCATCACTGCTAGTAACAACTGTCTAAAATTCATTATCTGCACATAATTATTTCTGTTAAAACATAATTTGCATCGAAAAGGTTTAAAAGAATCTTAATGACTTTTTTTTAAATTACTGTTAATGGTTAAATATCGTAATTAGTATTTGGCTAATAATAATTAATGTCTTTTAACAATAAATAGCGATTTAAAACTCACATTTTTATTAAAATTACATGCAGTTAATAACTTTTTCAAGATAAAAGTGTGTGATATTCTATTCATAATCTGCAAAACTTATTTGGCTTTATCGAACTATAACCGTCAAAAAGATTTTATGTTAAAGAATATAACAGTCAACACACCTCTCGTTCCTATTTTTTACTGTAGATGAACGGAAAATCAAGGTTTGCGATTTTTTTTTAAAGCCACTTTCTGTATATCAAACGGGCCGACCAATAAAGCATTTTCTGAAGTTAGTAGTTCTGGTACTTTTGAAGGGGTAGATAAACGTGGAAAACATCCAGCACATAATAAAACAAAGCAAGAAGATATTGACTTTGTGAAGGACCATAATAAATCATTTCCGACAGTCAAAAATATCTAGACAGCAATCTTTCTATCTCAAAAATGTACGAATTATATGAAGAAAAGTGTTCTATGACATCAAAAACTCCTGTTTCTATAAATGTATACAGGAACATTTTTTGCACACAGTACAACATGGATTTTCACAAACCAAAAAAGGACACCTGTTTGACGTGCCATAAATATAACGCTGCTAAGAAAGAAAAGTCGGCAGATCTTCCTTTTTGGGAACAAAGGTATGAAGAACATATGCTGTTAAAAGAACAAAGTAGAAAAGCTAAAGAGGAGGACAAAATCCGGGCTAATTCAGATGAAAACTTTAATTATGTTACGGTGGATTTACAAAAGGTTATCCATATGCCATCAAGCAATGTCTCTTTTTTATATTACCTACTGTTTGAGAGTTTAGGCAGTGGATTACACGTGGAGGGCGACAATGATAGGTGGAAAATAGGTAAAGTCAGAGTGCTTATAGCTAGGTACTTGCCACATCAGCTTTCCAGGTTTAGGTATCACTTCACAGGCCACAATCACTCGAAATGTCTGTAAGGAGCTTCACAGGATACACACGCGGCGAAAGCGCTCTGGTCGGTCTAGTACATGTGTCATAGGTAACGTCTCGATGTCGACTGGGGCTCCGGGGTTCTCACGGTACGTTTTAAACAAATAAAAACAAGGCAAGTACGCGTGCGAGTGCGCGCGGCGCAGCATCAATAGGGTACACAAACAAATCAAAATATTGTAGTAAACACCTACGGAAGCTGAACGTATACAATGCCACAATTTACGAAGCTCGGTCTCCAAATGATGGCTTTTGTTACTTATGGTCAGAAATCGATGGAAAAAAGGAAGTGCTGAGGTAGGGACAGCTTTATATTTATGGATAAAACGTTTGCCATTAAAAGTAACAGAGATATCCATATTTTCTGATACCTGTGGGGGACAAAACCGAAACCAATATCTGTTATGTTCGTTGCTTTATTTGGTTCAGACAACACATCTCGAAGTTATAGAGCACAAATACCTGGAGTCCGGACACACTCACATGGAGGTGGATAGAATCCACAGCGTGATTGAACATCAAATGCGCTATGTGCCAGTTTTGTCAATGATAGATCTTTGTAAGGTCATAAGACTAGCGAGGTCAAGTAGAAATAAAAAGCAGAGTATCGCCAAGAAAACATACGAGCCAATAGTGATGGATAATACTGATATTTTGACTTAAAAGATCAATGGTAATTTGTTACAAAATCGATTAGTTTTAACTGATTGAGAAAAAATGCAGTGGCTAAAAGTCAAATCTTTCAGGTTTGAGAAAGCAACACCTTATATTGTCAAATATCGATATGATTACACATCAGAATATAAGGTGGTGGTAGTGCTTGTTCCTTGGTGGATGGGTCGGGCTCTTGTGTGGGACGCTACCTGTGTCGACACACTTGCAGCCTCTCATCTGCCCGAGACAAGCCGTGATGCTGGTTTGGCTGCGACAAGTGCCGAAAACTTTAAAAAGAACAAGTACAGGCAGATCGGCTCCCGGTACCACTTTGTACGGTTTGGAGTCGAAACACTGGGTTTGTGGGGTCCCAACGCTATCTCTTTTTTCAAAGAGATTTCCAAGAGGCTAGTTGACATCAGTGGTGACCTAAGAGCTGGCAGCTACCTTGCTCAGCGTATAAGCATCGCTATCGAGCGCGGTAATGCTGCCAGCATCCTGGGAACCTTACAACAAGGACCATTTTTATAATTTTTGTTTTTGTATTGTATTAAATAATTTATCTTAATTTTTATTAATAAGTTGTTTATATATTACTAATGATGTAAATTTAATAAATGTTAGGTGGTGAACGTATCAAGTCCATCTGCTGATATTCGGACAGGTAGTCAAAGCCTTAATCTACTAAATTTTCTTTTTATATTTTAAACAATCTTTTATTTTTTCGCCTTAAAAAATAATGTTCTTTTGAAAACGAAGTACATTATTCAATTTTAAATCTCAGTTAAGAAATTGATAAGTGATTAATGTTATAAATTGTTTGTAGCAAGAAGTCATTAACTTGTGTTTTTGGCTTTTAAAAAAAATATGCTCTGTGTTAAAAATTTTATTCTTGATTAATTTAATAATAATAATATTACACTACGCCACTGTATTTAAATTTTTTTGTTCCTATTGTATTTGACAAAGTTATTGAAGTTATAAATTTGGAAGTTCACTAATTGATTTCTCATGATTCACTTTTGGTCACTTAATAAATTCTTACAGTAAGCCGACGTTATATCTGTGGTAGAGTGTTCCGGGGTACACAGCCGAATACAGCTAATTCAGTAATATATTTAGGTAAATAGAAAAAATGTGTTCTTACTTGGTCGTGTTTTGAGCATGGTCATTCCTAGCTTCTTCAAGCATCGCATTGTTCCGATGTTAGCCAGACTGTAATGTATGAAGAATCATTATCAATGCTCTGTGACAAAAAGCTACTAAAACCTACAAATTGAAATACTTAGTGTAGCATTCAGGAAAACAAAAACTCTCTGCTAATAAAATAAAAGATTAGACCTGGGGTCTCTTTAAGGCAAGAGTGAACAGGTTTTTATTAGGCAGATATGAACCACCCTAGACAGCATCTACGTCTCGCACCAATCATGTATGATTATTGTGACTAGTACGGCCAAATACCTGTCTGCTTAGAAAAGAATATAAAAAAAACAATAGCTTATAAAAACTGACGTCAGGGAAGTAATGATAGCTTTCGCTCGTACCGTGTGTTTCTGGGATGAAATAACTCAAACACAGCCCCAGAGTCAGGAACTTGGCAGTGTTAACATTCTCGTGCCTCGGAAAGCACGTTAAGCTATTGATCCTGCACCGGTTCTCTCCGTAATCATGTTGGAATGCCTTCTCAAACAATTATGAGAGTGCAGGAACAAAGCGTGCACCTGTGTATTGCGAACATACACTTGTGCACTAAAATATCTCCCGCGTAGTTGGCTAACCTCTATTGAGAGTGGCTGCTGTAGTCGAAATTCGGCTAGGAGGATATTATAAAAGTGACATTATACCTCATCTTATGCAGCACGCAGTAGGCGGCCGCCTGGTGCCAGTTCAGCTGTCCATCGTAAACGCGGTACAGTCCGCTCCGGCAGCGCACTGTCTTCAGCTCGCTGACCTTCACATTGTGCTGCGCTTCTGTTTGTGGAAAAAGAGATAAAAAATACATAGATTCACTCATTTTCAGGAACAGACATAAAATTTTAATGAATAATAATGTGATAAATATAAGACATGACGGTACTACAAATGTTTTATACGTATTGCCATGCAACGCGAAAGTTTAAAATCTTATAAGCTGCTAATGTGACCTTGAAAAGCTTCAGACTATAAAAAATAAAACAGTAATTGGTGTATCACTACGGGTCTTTATCAAAATATTAGTTCAGCTACTCGACGAGAGATGTCGCTATTCTGTAATTAATTTTCTTTTTACTGACAAAGCAAGTAATTAGCTAACGTCAGTAGCTAATGTGTGTTCCTGTAACCATGGCTATTAAAAATAACCGGGCAAGTGCGAATAAGCACTTCAGTCTTTTATAAAAGACGGGTAGGTACAAAGGTACACTAGTATTTTTAATGTCAATGATGCTCTATAAATTTTAACACAACGATAGAGAAATGTACTATTTTACGGTCGAGCTTATCTGTCACTACCAAAATACCACTCTTACCGAAGGAGTCCATTACCCCCAGGTTAGGATACCAGGGGCCCTAGACAAGATACAACTTTCTCAAAAGCAAAAGTCGCTATCGCTAGCAAAATGTATGATACTGACATAAGCCATCGAAACATCACGTGGCTTTTGCATACGTATTTTGAGATTTCGTTGGCGATAGCAAAGTTTGATGTAGAATAGAATAAAAGAAAGAAAACATATTTATTTAGTACCAAAAACAACAAAACAAGTAGGCGGCTCAGTGCTCAAAACTAATATTTCGGTACCAAAAAGGCCATAGTACCAAATAGATTGAACGTTGTCCTGGAGCCTCACCTGACACTTAAACCCTGAGCCCCTACTCCTGTTGCTACGTCCGTATTTTCGAGTCCAGCCATCACGCTCGTTCGCGTTGTCTTTCTGCCGTGAGTGAAAGGGACGGCTACATTCGAAATTACAGGGCCTCAGGGCCAAGAATCAGGTGTTGCCCCAAGACAACGTTCAGTCTATTTGGTAGGTACTTTGGCCTTTTTGTTCACAAAATATTAGTTTTGAGCACTGAGTCGTCTACTTGTTCTGTAGTTTTTGGTAATAAATAAACATGTTTTCTATACGAAGTATATCGCACATGAAATGTCAAAGCGGGGCCTAATTCACGCACCTTCGATATTACGTCACATACGTATATATATATTATGCACATACGATATTTATCGAAAATACATGGCGGACATCACAAAATGTGATAAATATCAGACATTTTCATACTTTGAGAATACGCAACATCAAAATTTTGTGATATTCGCCATGTTTTTTCGATAAAATATATCGTATCCGATATAATATCGAAAGCCTGAGAATTGGGCCCGAGTATGTATGCGAATACGAAGTATATCATAATTATTTTTATAACTTAAGCAATTATTTTGCAAGTTTACACATTAACTGATGGTTAAATATAAGTATATCGCCAACAAAATCTCAAAATTCGTATGCAAGTCATGTGTTGTTTCGATGGCTTATGTCAGTTTTATAGATTATGCTAGCGATAGCGAACTTCGCTTTTGAAAAAAGTTATACCTTGTCTAGGTTCCCTGGTTTCCTAACCTGGCGGTAATTAGCCACCACGCTAAAGGTAGTATTTTGTGGGGCTCTGTACGTACCTCTCTCGCAAGCGAACGGCCTATCCAGTTGGCACTGCAGATCCACAAATACAGGGTGGTCGTGCTTGACGCGCTCCAGAGCCACGCAGTCAGCCCCTCCGTCTGGCACTGGCACCCTGGTTCTGTTTAGCCACTGGAGACAATTAGTATTTATAGTTACATAAATTACCAGATTGTCTTGTCTCGAAACGCTAGTAGGGCACAAAAGATAAGGACACATGTTCTTTCTCCATTCATATGGGCCATTTCTTTTTATTGACATTCGTGTCATTTTCTGTGCTAAATTGAAGAAATGATTTTGACTTACTTTTGTTAAAAAAAGTAAACAGCGTAAGCTTGTGCTATGGCGACTAGAAAAACGGATAAAAGATTTAGAATGTTTCATAAAACATTATAATATATATCATACAGCTCATCAAACTATCATTTTATTTACACACGACCGCACGTGCGACTACCTCACTTAGACCTTAAAACCACCTGTAGCTACGCCTGTATTTAAAATGGGTAATCTGGCGTGCTGTCAATCTGTACCAAACTACCAACTCACCACGGGAAAGTGGTCATCCACAGCCTCGGAGAAGACATCAGCAGCTGTCCGCCGCAGCTCCAGCCCCTGGCCCCAGCGGTAGCCGGAGGGGTCGTCAGCTGAGCTCCGTCTAGCGCCCACCCATACTGATTCTACCGCTAAAATAAGAATATGTACTTTAAGCTCGCTTCTGTACCGTCTGCGATGTTCGCAGAAACGAATACGATCAGTTTCGCGGCCATCATTAGAAAAAAACAGGCATCCCTGATGTTCAGAGTGCGTGGCAACTCCAACAGTGTCATGAAAGTCATTTCTGGTCGACAACATGTTCGTCCCTTAATGTGGCACATGACCCAAAACACTTGCACAAAATTTACACTAATCCTATTTGGATCTTTGTTGTCTGAAATATTTTTGCGTAGCCGTTTGTGTCCCACTGCTGGGCAAAGGCCTCCCCCAAACTACTCCACGCGTCCCTGTTGCCGGTAAGGGTTTGCCAGTCCTCATAATATTGGTCAAGATCGTCGCGCCATCGCCTTCGTGGTCTGCCTTTGCCTTGCCTTGCGTGTTATGCCTTTTGATTTCTACGATTGTGGCAGGTCTTTGAATACTTCTTCGAGAACGCTGGGAAATAGTTTCGGAGATAGGGGGTCGCCTTGCTTAATACCTTTTTGTACACTGTATACGAGGGTCAAACTGAAAGTTGTTAGAACTGGCCACTTATAAACAATATAATAAAAAAAATATTCTAAAATTTGAAAATAGAACTCTTTGCCAATATTACTGAGTATATATTTCATTCATTTGTCATTTGTTTTACGACTTGGCGGCAAATTGAAAATTGTCTGTGTCACGTCAAAATGAATTTAACACGAGAAAATTTTCGTGCAATGATTTTTTATGACTTTCGATGTCATTTAAGTCAACAAGAAAGTTATGATAGACTACGATTGGCCTTTCACGATGAAGCCCCATCTCGTGCGACTGTTTACAACTGGTTTAATGAGTTTAAACGTGGTCGCACTAATCTCACTTATGATGTACGTGAGGGACGGCCTTCTACGGCGACGACTGAAAATAACATCTGTGTTGTGCGGCGTATGATAGAGACTGACAAAAGAGTGACCTATCAGCAGATTCGGACAAGCTTAGGCATCGGTATGAGTCAAGTGCACAAAATCCTCCACGAACATTTAGCGGTCAGGAAGCTTTGCGCCCGGTGGATACCTCATAATTTGACTAAGGCTCAAAAACTCCATCGTGTGGATTGGTGCCGTAAAATGATTGAAAGATTTAACGGAGGTGACTCAAATGCTGTGTTCGACATACTAATAGGTGACGAAAGCTGGATTTACTGTTATGATCCTGAAACCAAAAG
Source organism: Pyrausta nigrata (assembly GCA_949316185.1). Taxonomy (NCBI): domain Eukaryota; kingdom Metazoa; phylum Arthropoda; class Insecta; order Lepidoptera; family Crambidae; genus Pyrausta; species Pyrausta nigrata. Next base: position 8,192,732 of record OX438962.1, read on the forward strand.
ACAATCTGCTCAGTGGGTGTTTCCTTTCGAGGAGTTGCCAACTAAAGTGAAGAGAGATCGAAGTGCGGGAAAAAAAATGGTGGCCTCGTTCTTTGGAAGGATAGGTAATTTCGCAACAATTGTGTTAGAGGATCAAAAAACAGTTTCTGCAGAATGGTACACTACCAATTGTTTGCCACTTGTCTTGGAAAAAGTTCGAGAGAAACGACCTCGCAGTAGGATCCTCCTTCACCACGACAACGCCTCGTCGCACACCGCCAAGCGAACGATCGACTATTTGGCGACATCAAACGTTGAATTACTGGGTCACCCGCCGTATAGCCCCGACCTCGCGCCTTGTGATTTTTATTTATTTCCAAAAATTAAAGAAAAACTTAAAGGAAAGCGGTTTATGAATGCTGAAGAAGCGGTGGCTGCGTATCGCGATGCCATTGAAGAGACCCCTAAGGACGAGTGGGCAAAGTGCTTTTCCCAGTGGTTCCATCGCATGCAGCGGTGTATTGACGTCAATGAACAATATGTTGAAAAGATATAATAAAACTAATAACTGGCTAATGTAATCAGTTTTTGATTTTCTAAGAACTTTCAGTTTGACCCTCGTATTGGGCCGGATTTGTGTAGTTTCAAAGTAGCTATACTATTCTGGTAGATTTTTTAAAATCAATAAATGATTATTATTATTATTTAAGGCCCAAGGTAATCCATTATGTCGTCGCAGCGCGGATTTCTCTATTTTGACAATAGAAACAAATAAATTGTTGCAACAAACACACCAAATTACCGAGCCCCGAGTAAGCTTGTACTATGGCGATTATTTTAAGATAACGAATAGACATACTTATACATTTTTTGTAGAAACATCCATGATTCTGGTACCTATAAATTCTAATGTTCATCACACAAACATTTGCCCTTTGCGGCCAGGAGCCCTATTTTTGAATCACTCGCGTGCAGATGTCTACTGATTTTCGTTCGTCATCTAGAACTCCGCATCTTTAAAACACTCGATCGACTACACTCAATCGCTCGAAACCGCAACGAGTGCCTCTACTCACTCGTCAAAGAAGGCGAACGATAGAATAAACGCTAAAATGAGTGTATGAAATGAAAAATAAGTTGCATTCCCCATAAGAATGTCACGCGAGTGATTCAAAAATAGAGCCCCAGGCCTGTGTATCTCCCCGCGTAGGTAGCAAAAACGTACCTACGCGCGGCGACCCGCACGACCCGCACGGCGACTTAGGGTGTTTTTAAAGTCGTGCGGACTCGCTCACGCACGACAAGTGGCTAAAACAAGTTGCGTGTCGCTACCGGCCAGCGACACGCTCGCGCGTTTTATTCACCGGCGGCCGCGCGGCTACGTTGCTGGCTGGACGAGAATGAATAAAGTACTAGAAAGAGGCGCTAGATGGCGTTAGAAGCTTCTCGTAGCAGTCAACCCTATCGCGTCGCGTGATATTACGTCACTGAATAGGTTTAGTGTATTATGAATCATATTCCAGAGCAATAAGTACGAAATTATCTTGCAATGGATTTTTGTAGGTGTCTACACGAAAATGTGCTTGACTCTGAGGCGAACTAAATTACGCCATATTGTTGACGACATTGAGTAGACATTTCTTTGAATACAATTGCTAAGTCATACTTCTGTACGAAGTACTAGTACTTATTCTGTGCTTGCAGCATCTGAGCCCGCAGCCTCTGGTTTTGTAGTCCGGAGCGCGAACTAAGTTCTATCATGGCTACTATACAAAGACCAAGAGCAAAATCTTTTTATTAATCTTATCTTTTCATTTTTTTTTGTTAGCCGTTTATGCCACTGCTGGGCAAAGGCCTCCCCCAAACTACACCACGCGTCCCTGTTGCCGGTAAGGGTTTGCCAGTCCTCATAATATTGGTCAAGATTGTCGCGCCGTCGCTTTCTTGGTCTGCCTTTCGGACGGCGTCCATCGGTAGGCAGCCAATGGGTGGCGATCTTGGACCATTTTTCAGGACACATCCTAAGAACGTGGCCCGCCCAGTCCCATTTAAGTTTTGCGGTCTTTACACCAACGTCCATAATGCCAGTTTGTGATCGGATTGTGGTGTTTCGAATCCGATCTGTTCTTTTTATGCCCAAAACGCTGCGTTCCATGGCCCTTTGGCAAACCCCAAGTTTGGACTTTTGACTTTTGGTCGGTGACCAAGTTTGCGCACCGTAGGTCAGTACCGGCAGAATGCAAAAATCGACAAGCTTACGTTTTAGGCACAAAGGAAGATCTCCTTTCATATAAGCTTTCATAGACCAGTAGCTCTTCCAGGCATTTTCGACGCGACGGTTGATCTCCCTGTATTGCCTGTCTCCCTCCCTATCTTTTCATTATAATTTTTATATGTATTTGATTTTAAAAATACACAAGACGGAACAATAAAATTAAAATATGAATAAAAAAGAGAAATGTATTGCAAATTATAAAATATTAACTACTTTTTACGAATTCATTAAAAACGAACATCTACAGTAATAATATGGCTGGCTGTCACCTGAACTAGGAGGGATCCTGTATCTCAGGATGACAGTATGACTGTAAGGTATCATAAAATAGGAAGTAGATAGGTACTTACATAGCTGAGATTCTGAAAGGGCTTCAGCTAGAAATTCAGCCTTTTCTTTAGTGTCCAAAACTGCTAAGGAACCGTTGTGATGCCCTCTGAAATATACACTTAGTTAAACAGGGTGTAAGTACAGACTTCATCAGCAATAGGTATTATTAGCGAAATGCATAAGTGACTCATCATCCTCCTAGCGTTATCCCGGTTGTGCACTCGCACGCGAGGGCCCAGGGTCTGCTGACCATGATCCAGGATGTGGCAGATCAGGTAATTACAGTGGAGCGACTGCCATCTGACCTCCGTGACCCTGTTACCAGGGGAATCCGACCAGTTTTGGGTCATGGTTACACATGCAGTCGCCTGAATGTGCAGGTTTCCTCACGATGTCTTCCCTCACCGTAAGAGCATCGGTTAGTGAAACAACTAATACATAACTCATTGGCTAAGAAAAAGTCATTGGTGCATGGTGGCATGTGGGATCGAACCGGTGCCTCCCGCATGAGAGGTAACCCGCTAGCCACTGCGCCACCGACGCTCTGTGACTATGCAATATCTACCATTTACCAGTCAAACATTGCATGACAAACAGATTTATTGAAATTGCAACATTGTACAGAGTATGCTCTGAGTTAAAAGCCCACTTGCGCAGGTCCGGATTAGCTAATCTCAGCTATACTCACAGTGACTTGCGTCTATGTTTTTGAATTATGTCGTTTTATTAGATGATCAAACGAACTTACCTTAAGTGAAGTTCGATCTTAATTGTCCTGGCTTCGTCGAAGAGATTTAAGAGATAACAAGTAGGAAGCTCCAGCGACGCAACCAGCAACCGCACACAGGTTCAGCGCAAGAAAAGAGAGAGAAAGAACATCCCCCCTCTCTGTCCTACGCCTCACAGCACTGTCCCAGCCGCCTGCTGCTCATTCATTTCAGAGCAAGAAGACGAGTTATGGATAAACAACATTGATTAAGACTTATTGGGTGATTACTATTTATTCATAAATACAGCATAATAGGGAGGGAAGGGATCTTAAATCTCTTCGACGAAGCCAGGACAATTAAGATCGAACTTCACTTAAGGTAAGTTCGTTTGATCATCTAATTGTCCTGTCTTCGTCTCCGAGATTTAAGAGATAACGAGTAGGAAGATGTATAGAGAAAATCGATGTTGTTTAACCATAAATAAAATATGAATATATCTGTATTATATATATATTTTTATATATATATTATTTGTAATAAACATTATCTATTATAAAATTATAATATGAGTTTGTTTAAAACACAATCAAAAGGTAACATAAATTCTTAACGAAAATATGAAAATTGCTTTGGAAATATTTAGGTACATAGACAAAACAACCACTGCTATTCAATTATTATCTTGTAACTTTAGGTCTATTTTAAAAATTCGCAAACACTGGATTGTCAAATTCAACCTGCGATTATGCGAATATTATATATTTCTAAATTATGTATTATATCTAAAGTTATTATTATATCTCATGTCCAAGTTGCAGTACATTGGGATAAGGGGTGATCTTCTGCGCTGGTTTTCGTCATACATCTCAAACCGTTCTCAAGCTGTGGTAATCGATAACTATATATCGAGCTGGGTTCCTATCCCCAGTGGGGTTCCTCAGGGATCCTTGCTTGGTCCCCTGCTTTTTGTCATATTTATCAATGATATTGCCTCGTGTTTTCGCTTCTCTCATCTCCTCTGTTTCGCAGATGAATTGAAGATTTATGCCTCTATTAGTTCACCACATGATGTTGAAGCTCTTCAGGCTGACCTTACGCGACTATGTGATTATTGTCATTCAAATAAGCTTGATCTTAATCCCGCAAAATGTTATGTAGTTACATTTAGCCGTAAGCATAATACTCTTCTACACTCTTACACGTTGCGTGGACAGATAATGTTACGTAAAATCTTTGTTCGTGACCTAGGAGTGATACACGACTCGAAATTAATATTTGATAATCACATTGAATCCATTTGCGCCAAGGCATCAAAAGCTCTAGGTTTCGTCATGCGTAGCTCTGTCTCATTTAACAACATTAAAACTCTTAAACTACTGTACTGTACTTTCGTTAGAAGCCACCTTGAATACGCATCGCAGATTTGGAACCCACGATATCAAACCTATGTCGATCGACTTGAAAGTGTACAAAGGAAATTCATTAAGTTTATTTGTTACCGAACTCGAGATTACTATAGTTCTAGCATTTATGGCGCACTGTGCAGGAAACACCACATGCTCTCATTGGCCACTAGACGTGATATTGCGGACATCATTTATCTACTCAAGATTATTTCAGCTGACATAGATTGTCCTAACCTTCTTTCTAAATTAAATTTTCATGCCCCTAAAAGAGTTCTTCGTCATAGTGATCCACTTTATGTGCCGACGGTGCATTCAAATTATAGGCGAAATAGTTTCATTTGGCGTGCTTGTAGCGATTTAAATAAAGTTGTCAAAGATACCGGCATCGACATATTTCATACCAGCGTTACGGCGGTGAGGCGGCTGTTAAGTGAACTTTTTTTTTTCAACGACTAGCAATTGCATAATATCAGATAGTAATAAGTTTTTTTTTTCATAACTACTAACGCTACCTTAATTTGTTATTCCTTCAATTAGGCATAATATTACTATTATGTTTTCGTGATACGTGTACCTTGGATCGTGTTCGACCTGTGCGTTCGTTTTCTTTAAGTTGTAACTACTTGTGATTACCAATAAGTGGTTTAAAAGTTGTATAATTTGTAGTTTACTAATCACATGTAAACCCTGGTTATCCTAACAAATAAAATAAATAAATAAAATAAAATATCAACACTAATTGCGACACGGCCACTGGCAGATGTTGCCGCATAGCGTGTGCTGGAAGCACGGAATGTACTGGTAACGATACCGTATGCTTCTAGAACTAAAAAAAAAGTGCCAACGCTCTATTGCTTGGAAATATACGGCGTGGTAAGGATTTCTCAATGTTAAAATCAGTCTTGTCCACATTTGTCGGTTAAATCTGTTAGCAGGAGAAGTATTTGGATCACTAAAAAATGGTAAATCTTAACCAAGGCTGAGATTTTCCAATTGACTAGGTTTTAATGAGATCTATTATTTTAATTATATCTGTTATTTTAAAGATGGGTTCTTTGAGTCGACGGATATTTTAAACTACTCAAGCAGAGTATTTGGCATCTTTAGACAGAGGCTAAGGACATGATCAATATGGCCAATTCATTACAAAGAAATACTAATGATGATGAAGAATTAGGTTATAAAATCGACTACAAATCTAAAACAATAATAGGGATCCACTTTATGTCGTATCGAGATAACAAACTAGTTTCATCTTAAATACGCTAAAAAAAACGCTTTAGGTACTCTAGACCATTACCGATCTTGTTAATTAAAATTAAAGAAATTGGGGATCGAATAATTGCTTAACGTAACGTGGGATGCCTAATTGTAAAATCGATTACATCATAAGTTTGACGTTTAAAAATATCAACAAAACTTTTTATTTGCACAAGTTCCACCATATTAATACATACTTGGCGAATATTTTATAAAGGTAGGTGAACTAAGTAGTTTTTGAAAGAAATTACACATAAGATTAAAAATGCTTTAGTGATAAGATCGTGATTGCCAGAAAATAATAGCGGTGGAGTGGATGTGACTGTCTGAATACTGTCTGAGAGAAGGTATTTATTCGGTGATAATTTAATTATATCGCAGATAGCTTGTGATATAAAGATGAGACCATGGTTAGGATTTTTAGTACGGGGTTACTAAAAATACTGTAGCACGATCAGCATTTTTTGTCAATTTTTAATGCAATGGCAGAAAAGCAAAACCATTGAATAAAAAAACCTTGTGCCAACGGATAGTAAAAGCATCACTTAGAAGGGCGTGAAGGGATCTAATTCCCTTATTAACGTATTTGCACACTTTGCATTTACACTTTTACATCGATTTTATATGGAAAGCAAACAAAAAACTTAGCACATCTCAAACCACTTCTATGTTTATTGAGCAAAAAAAAATTAACTGTACAAATACCATGCCGCCTCTTTTTGTTATTATAAGATACGGCGGTCTTAGAATAATAACGGCGGTAGGATTATTTGCCGAAAACACAAGCTGCCCTCCAACCGGTGCGGTGTTTGACGCATCGGTAAAAAATCTCTAATTTAAAATCAAACGATTTAATTGTATTCAAAGACAAACTAAAGTGTGTTTTCGTTCATTTAAAATCAAAAGACAAAGACTAAAGCCATTATTGGAATAGAGAGCTAAAAAAGTTGCTCTTTCAGATGACATTGTATGGGCCCAGCCTGTACTAGACATACTGCTATAAATAGCTTGACAAAAGTCATGAACAGAAATTCTAGTTTTCAAATTTGTGGGTCTGCAAAGGATTCAGTTTTCTGTGTATCTATTTCGAGGTTGTTTTTAACACATAGAAATTTTTTAGAATCGAACAGGAATCCATTATTTACTAAGTATTAAATTGTTTATCTTGATTTAAACTCTCACGGTTACCAACACACTAAATATCGGAAACTCCGAAATAAAAGAGTAACAAACCCATAAACAACTTTCTACTATTCTTATTTTTTATTTAAAAATTCCTATCTATTTGTGGTCATAACTTGTAATTTGGGTAGTTTTTATGACAACATAAAAAGAGCACATCTCTTATAATATCACCGACAAAAGACCCTCTGATCGGGGAACAGCTGCTACCGGTTTTAGAGTTTCGTGGAAATATACGGGACCATACAAAGACTGGGTAAAAAAAGGTATTGTTCACAAATTTGACTATCAAAAAAATCCTAAATATTTATTTGTGGTCGTCATTTGTATCGAGCGACCAAAGAATTGGCTTTTAAAATCGAGATTTAACATAATATTATAGTTAGGTCTCACTTATCAGTCTAGCTGCTCTCGAAATTTTTACTGTTTAAAATGCTGAGGTGATATGTATTTATTTGTTAACTGATATCAATCTCATTGTTCCAATTGATTGTAAATGAGTTATATTTCTTCTATTATTTCTATGCACTCGGTCTTGGAAAAAAAATAACTTTCAGAAGTTTGACCTGGCTTTTCCACGGATTGGTAATCTGACACAGGCTGACACGGCGTCCTCAGTAATTGAGGAGGCCCACTCGTTAAAAAAAATATATGTTTAACTTACCAGTCTGTAGGTAGTTACCTCTGTCTGGTCGGTTACTGAGCGCGGCGCTTGAGGTGCACGGTAGCTCGCTGTCGAAGCAAAAGCAACTTGCAGCGCCTAGCAACGCGTTATCACAGGATATGCTGGCGGCTGCTGCTGTTGCGTGGGGTGCGCAAATGCGGTGCGGGGTGATGACGTGCTCGCTCCACTGCGCCCGCGAGCTGCCCGCTACTCTAAATTATCAATTACCTTGATATCTTTATGTCTTTAGAAGGTTTGATAAAACCTTTAGGCTGATCTGCAAGCCAAAAAAGTTACACTTTTCCTGTCCTTGATTGGATCGGCAAAGAATTTGTCGAGTAAAGGCATGATCAATGACCGCCTAGTGTCTTGAGTCTGCAATAATTGCCGCCGTCATCATTAGTACTTGCAGTACTTAGGGGGTTTTACATGAACCTCATCACAAACCCGACACAGCCTTCCTTAGCGCAGCTAGGGCATGGGCTAATTGTTTCCTGTTTGGTGGCAATACAGTTATCCTGATAACGGCTTGTATTTGTAACTATTAAGCCTGCTTACGGGTTTAGCACGGGCATTGAATCCCGCAAAACTACGCGGGTGGCATGTATGACGGTGTATTTTGGGTATAAGAATTTTTACACAACCCTTCTTAACGCCTCAAGTTTCATAAGAACGCCGGCATCCCGATCACAAAATGATTGTCTATTATGTTTGGGATACATGATACTAGAAGGATTAATTTCCTTTTTCATAGAAAGGTTCATATCTCTTTGATAAATATATAAGTAGGTACTCACCCTACTCAGGTATCATTTATAAGACATGTAAACAAAAACCAACATCGGGCCCAGGAACATCACAGGGCGGGGTATCGCACGACGAAATATCAACGGGCGAAACTTCAACGGAAGGAACGTTGCAGGATGGTACGGGGTACTTCATAGGAAAGTTCCTCGTAGTATTGAATAGTACCCTGGTTCTGTAAGTGGAGTGTCTGGGCTACTTGTTGACATTAACGTTTTTCAAAAATGAAAAAATTTAGGGTAGGTTGAACAATAAAGCAACATACTATATCTAACATCTCGTGTTAGATTTCCTCAGCAAGTCTAGGACTTACAAAAATCAGACTGGCTAATATCTCGTATTAGCTCGGCAAAAAAAGGTAGACTGGCTTATATCTCGTATTAGCTCGGCAAAAAAAAATAGCTACAGATCAATATCACGTATTGATTCGGAGCAAAAAATGCACTGCTCAACCTCTCAGATTGATTCTGGCAAAAAAGTAGGCAGTAATGAGTTGCAGAAGTAATATTTTTACTTTATAAAAATATAGGTCAATATCACGTATTGATTCAAAGCATAAAATAATAAAGCACAGCGCAGTTGCGCGAGTTACGCTTGTTTCAGTATCACAGGCACTATTTTATAAGCAATACACTGCACTTACCTTATATTTATTTATTACCACGTATTTTAAATAAGATTTACATTATATTTGCATAACGATAACGAAAGCCTAAAGCTTTTGGCTGTAATTGAACACTGCGTGCATTCGGTGCGCGCACACGGACACGAATGAGCAGCAGGCGGCTGGGACAGTGCTGTGAGGCGTAGGACAGAGAGGGGGGATGTTCTCTCTCTCTCTTTTCTTGCGCTGAACCTGTGTGCGGTTGCTGGTTGCGTCGCTGGAGCTTCCTACTTGTTATCTCTTAAATCTCGGAGACGAAGACAGGACAATAAGGAAACACAGTAGATATTTTCAACATTTTAACGACACATCGAGCCGTTATGCCTCGCGCCGGGCAAATGATTTCATTCTACCCGCGGCCAGACTGGAGTTATTTAAGGGCGGTCTACATGGCTATAAAAGTAATTTGAAAAAACTTGATTAAGAATTGAAGAAACTATTAATTCGAAAGGCATATTATAGTGTTAATAAATATTTTAATGATAAATTTTAATTAGATTTGACATTACCACTTTATATTATTGTTATTAAGTATTTTATAATTGAGCATGATTTAATTGTTAATTTTATATGTATTATTTAAATTTGACATCACCAGATTATTTATTATTTAGCACAATCGAATTAATGACTTTATCTTTGATTTTTAATTATTTTGACGAAAATGACAAAATACATTATAATGTTTGACATGTATTAATGGTGAACTGATTTTATTGCATTTATATTATTAAATAGGTAATTTAATGAATTTAATAACTATAATTCACGAATAAAACGTCATAAAAGTCATTTATTTATGCATGTAGACCCACTGGGGGCACTTATACACGTCCCAACATGTTTTTTACCTACCACTGCTTCGGGACAAATTCTGGGCTAGTGCTGAGAAGAAGCAGAGCGCAAGAAACTCAGTCACTTTTGTCAAAGCCTCTTTTAAAAATAATATTTTGATACAGAAATTAAAATTTTACTTGTGCGAGCTGGTCCACACGTTGACATCATTCAAATAATCGTCTACCTTATAATAAGCCTTTGTCATTAAAGTATCCTTAATTAATGATTTAAATTTATTAATTGGTAATTCTACAATATGTTGTGGTAATTTGTTAAAGAAATTGATACATTTCCCCATAAAAGACTGACCAACCTTTTGAAGCCTAAATTGTGGAACAGCAAGTTTATTTCTATTTCTAGTGTTAAAACAATGTGTATCACTTTTCTTTGTAAATAGATGCAGGTTTTTGCGCACATATATAATATGTTCATAAACATATTGAGAGGCTACCGTTAATATCCTTATCTCTTTTAAAAAAAAATTTTAATGAATCTCGAGGTTTGAGGTTATAAATAGCACGTACGGCCCTTTTTTGTAGTACAAAAACTGATTCGATATCAGCAGCTGAGCCCCATAGTAAAATACCGTACGACATCAAGCTGTGAAAATAACTAAAATAGACTAGTCTGGCCGTTTCAACATCAGTCAAGCGCCGTATCTTCTTTACAGCAAAAGCAGCTGAACTAAGTCTTCCTGACAAGGCCACGATATGAAGACCCCATTGTAGTTTTGAATCTAAAGTTATGCCTAAAAATGTTGTTGAATCTATAGTATTTAGCAATTTGTCTTTTATCAAAACATGTGTTGAGGCCTGTCCGACATTAGGCATAGTAAACTTAACACATTTAGTTTTATTCCCGTTAAGTAATAGGTTGTTAACGGTAAACCAATGTAATACTTGTGAAAGAGTATTATTTACATCGTCAAAAGTATCTTTCCCCCTTGGAATTTTGAATATAAGTGAAGTATCATCAGCAAATAATACTATATCACAAAGATCTTCCACAAAGTGTGGAAGGTCATTTATATAAATCAAAAACAACAAAGGTCCCAATATCGATCCCTGGGGCACACCCATTGTCATAGGTGCTCCAGAAGACTCAATTCCATTGATGCAAACTTATTGCGTTCTACTTGTTAGGTAGGATTTAAGTAAATTTAATGAATTCATTGAAGCTCCATAATGTCGTAATTTTTTCAATAAAGTTTTATGTTCCACACAATCAAAAGCCTTTGAAAGATCACAGAAGATACCTAAAGCATCTTGTCTATTGTCATAGGCATCAAATATATGTTTTAAGAGAGCTATTCCCGCATCAGCAGTACTTCTACCTTTAGTAAAACCAAATTATTTTTTGTGTAGTAATGGTTTAAAGAATACCTCGTTGAGGTCATAATGTAACTTAATTAATTATCTTTTTGCCTGTATGTATTGTCTGCTGTTATATTATGAAGTGAATAAATGAATATGAATAATCTGAAAAGTCCAGCCGCTAATCTGGGCTAGAACAAGGCCTATGATATGAGTTGGAAGCTCGTTTGCCCACCTACCTGTGAGGCTAGACTGGTAGAGAATGGCATTAAGTCTGCCATTTGTATAAACAGTGAAGACATTTAAATAAATAAGCACTTACAGACAAAGTATTTTGGCATTTTCCCAATTTACTGGCAGATTCTGGACTATGTATTCTTTATCATTGAACACATAGGACTCCCATTTGTCAGTAAACGAATTAGGCACTGAAAAGAAAACATAAAAATATTAATTTACAAAAATACTACAAATATTCATCACAAAACCTATGACAATAGGACTATGACTGAGTTTCTTGCTGCTTCTTCTCAGCACTAGCCCACAATTGTCCCGAAGCAGTGGTAGGGTTAAGATTGGGACGTGTGTAAGCGCCTCTTGTTGGGTCTTTACGCAGAAATAAATAAATTTTCTTGCATTTTAAATTTATTTTATTGAATTTTATACATTGCCCATCCCAAAGTAAGTAGCGTTAACACCTGGGGCCCAATTCTCACGCATTTGATATTATATCATATACGATATTTATCGAAGATTTTTTTATTATTTGAAATGGGTTTGCTCTTGACTCTAGACTTGAATCATGGCAGATATCACTAAATATGATAAATATCCGACATTTTCATACTTTGAGAATACGTAACATCTAAATTTTGTGATATCAGCCATGTTTTTTCGATAAATATCGCATGTGATAAATATCGAAAGCGCGAGAATTAGGCTCATGGGGCCCGATTCATGCGACATCGATATTATATCACATACGATATTTATCGAAACAACATGGCGGATATCACAAAATGTGATAAATATTCGACATTTTCATACTTCGAGAATACGCAACATTTAATTTTTTTGATATCCGCCATGATTCTTCGATAAATATCGTATGCGATATAATATCGAAGGCGTGAGAATTTGGCCCCTGGGGCGCAATTCTCGCGCCTTTGATATTATATCACATACGATATGTATCCAAAAAACACAGCGGATATTACAAAATGTGATAAATATCCGGCATTTTCTTACTTCGTGAATTCTAAATTTTGTGATATCCTAAATTTTGATTTTCTAAATTTTGTGATAACGAACGCGCGAGAATTAGGCTCCTGGGGCCTAATTCTCACGCCTTCGATATTATATCGCATACGATATTTATCGAAATAACTTGCCGGATATCACAAAATTTAGATGTTGCGTATTCTCGAAGTATGAAAATGTCATATATTTATCACATATTGTGATATCCCCCAGGATCTTTCGATAAATATCGTATGTGATATAATATCGAAAGCGCGAGAATTGGGCCCCTGGACCGAGATACTATAGAAAATGAGTATTTCTATATTGACCCAACCGGTGATCGAACCCGGGACTTAGATATGACGACACCTTGAAAACCGGCGTGCAAGTTCAAACCTACGAATACAGGGTTAACACTATGACCTCTTAAGGGCCTGTTCTGTTGCGTAATTAAAGCAGCATTCTCTTGAGAGTAACATCGAAATCGTACAAGTAATTTTGCTTTTTGATTTTTTTTTACATTAAATCACCAGTCATCAATAGATGTTCATCAACAGTAAATTTAGAATTTCGACTAGGTACAGTGAGTGGCCGATCTCAACAGAGATAAGCCGACTGCGCGGGACATATTATAGTGCACAAGTGTGTGCGCAATACACAAGTGCACTCTCTGTTCCTTCACTTTCATAATTCGGTGAGACGGCAGTCCGACATGACCGTAAAGAGATCAGGCGCAGGATCAACGGCTTATCGTGCTTTCCGAGTCACGGGGATGTTAACACCACCAACTTCCTGACTCCGGAGCTGTGTTTAAGTTATTTCAAGACAGAAAAACCCAACACTTCGGATTCGAACCCGGGACCTCGTGGGTAGTACCCAGCGCGTGCTCACCACTAGACTAACGAGGCAGTCAAACCTAACATGCACAGAAAGCACAGAATAAATAATAGTTCCTATAAGTTTAGTGTAAAAGTGTTTTTTGGCTACACTATAAGCAAGCCAAAGGAAAATAACAGAGTTCTTTTCTGAGATGTTTGTCTCACAGAGCAAATTAACAATAAAAACAGAATCGAACTTATTAATATTATTTGTTTCTTACGTTTACGCGAATTGTTGAACTCATTATAACTCAATCTCAAGACACCGTTAGCTCTTTCTGCGTAAATAGGAACGTAAATTAATACTAATGAGTGACGGTAGTTAAATTTTTCAAAACTGTGATTGACAAATTATACCTTAGTCTCCCTGTGACCACGAACGCTGTAGTGTTCGAAACGTCAGGTTTTAAATAAAATGTAAATAAATCGCGAAGTAATCTGTAAAATTGTGTTTTAATTATTAATATTAGTAATTAGATCCATTTGCTTTGAATTTTTAGACTTGGTGATTATTATTAGAACAATAGTTTTTATTCTGCGCAATGCGCAAAACCATCAGACATTTGTGTTAAAAACTGAAAAGTGTGCATATTTTCTTATTAATATTTTATTCGTGAATATTAAAAAAGGGGACCTGCGGAATATCAATACAATCAATCAATCAAATTATTGTTTCATGCGTAAAAATTACCAAGTTTTTGAAAAAAAAATGCTCTTTGATATCATGAGCTACAAGTCATGTTTACTATATCATAAAGAATTTGTTTCAAATTTCAACAAGACCATGACCTTGTGCAATGATTAGACTAACGTAAATAAGTGGTATTAATGTATTTAACTAATTAAGCTCATCGTACAAGTGACTTAGAAATACGTTAATTTTCTCAATTTCGTGCAGGACCGCCTTAAATAAAATCAAAATAAACTTTTGAAGCCAAACCTCGGTACTGCTCATGATAGCTGGCCTCACACAAACTTCCGAGTGACGAAATAAAAAGAATAAAATCGAAATAGCATTTGAATTTCGAATACATTTCGAACACTGTGCACTGAACTTCTTTGCTTCACTTCCTTTACTTGACTGAATTTCTCGCGATGTTTTCCAAAATGTCAGCTTGGCCTGTGATTATTATTGTAGAGTTTATAATTGAACGGAGCATTATTTTGAAAACACCTAAGTATTGCATAATATTGTTAATTCTCTAGCACCTAGGCATTTCCTAGGTATTCGTCATCTAGGATTGCTATTGTATTAGAGGTACTAAGAGTACTTTGTAGGTAAGTTTTGTTTCCTGTAATCTTTGTTTAACCATACATGTAGATATTGCAAGAGATTGTCGAACATTTTCAAGTCCCCTTTAACATTATTTGGGGGACTTGAAATCAAATTTTGCCTTGGTTGTCGCTGAAACTTCAATATTATAAATTACTAGTGGTTCCCCGCGACTTCGCCCGCAAGAGTTGGATTTTCCATATAAACTTTCATCCCCCATTTCACCCTCTTATTTTTTTTATATCGCGACAAAATGTAGCCTTTGTCCTTTCCAAGGTCTTGAACTGTCTATATACCAAATGAGATGACTCAATCGGATCAGTGGTTTAAGCGTCAAGAGGTAACAGACAGACAGACATACTTTCGCATTTATAATAATAGTATGGATAATCTGTTGTCTTCTAAACATATGTGAAAAACCGGTCAAGTGCGAGTTGGACTCTCGCACAGAAGGGTTCCGCGTATTTATTATGAAAAAAAGCGCTGTATGGGAGCCTCTCTTAAATATTTTTTAAATATTTCATTTAATTATTTATTCAATTTCACTTAATTTGTACTTATTTATTAGAGCGTCGGTGGCGCAGTGGCTAGCGGGCTGCCTCTCATGCGGGATGTACCGGGTTCGATTCCACGTGTCGCCATGTACCAATGACTTTTTCTGAGTTATGTAGGTACATTAGTTGTTTCACTAACCGATGCTTTTACGGCGATGGAAAACATCATGAGGGAACCTGCACATTCAGGCGACTGCATCTGTAACCATGATCCAAAACTGGTCAGGAGGTTCCCCTTGATAGGATCACGGAGGTCAGATGGCAGTCGTTCCATTGTAATTACCTGATCCGCCAATAGAGTCCGAGTCTGTCTATGGTCAGCGGACCCTGGACCCTCGCGTGCTAGTGCACAACCAGTGGGGCTATTACGTAAAAGATAGCCACCGAGTGTATAACTGAGGTTAGTTGGTAACCGAACTCAGTTGACAACTGATAAATTGATATATTTGGTATTACGTAAGCAGTGCCTATCATAGGATAGGACAGTGGCTATGCGGTGGAGGACAGTGGATATCGACCATAGATCGACACATCACTAGTGGTATTGACAGGTTATGTGGCTAAATTAAAGACCATTGCGTTTAATATGGAATGACACTAAATTTATCAACGTTTTTAATAAGTTGGGTTAAAGGTTAGCAACTTTCATTCACGCCACTTTTTTAAAGTTTTGACTTTGAAAAATCAGTGCGCGCGAACGTGGTTTTTAGTGGTTATTTATAGGAAAATAGAAGTTGTGGTTGTGGTGATAAAGGTAACTCGTAACTCCTATGGTTCATTGTATCATTTAGCTAAGTTAGTAATTACAAAATTTCTAGATAATAAATAGAACATAGAATAATAGAACGAAAGATATTGCGGAAGATTCTGGGACTAACAACAAGAGGAGAAGATGGGGCATGGAGGCGTAGGTACAACCGAGAGATAGAAGAGCTAGTGTCTGAGCCGAACATCATCGGAGAAATAAAATCTTCCCGACTTCGCTGGCTAGGACATGTGGAGAGGATGGGAGAGGATCGAGCCGCAAAGAGAGCTTATCTTGGTCAACCTTCCGGCCGCCGGCCGGTGGGGCGTCCAAGATATCGCTGGAAGGATGAAGTCGCCAAAGACCTGAAAGAGCTAGAAGTGCCCGACTGGTCAGATTTGGCACAGAATAGGGAAGAATGGCGCACTTTACTGTCGGAGGCCAAGATCCACTTCGGGTCGCTGAGCCAGCGAAGTAAGTAAGTAAGTAGATAATAAATGTTTTATGTTTTCCTATTTTAGATGGCTCCTAGGAGAAATATATCTCTAAGACAAATAATTTTAATGATTTAGTTTGCCGAGGGAAACCGGGACTTTACGTTAGGTCGCTTCACCGGTGGACCTCAGAGTTCAGACTAGCCAAACGGCTTAACGAGCATGAGAGCATAGCATCCATAGCGATTCAATGAACGCTGTCTCAGCACAGCAGAAGGCTGTACTAAAACAGCAAGCTGATCGATGGCGCCGAGTAAATTATACTATATTTTTAGTTTGAATCAGTATCAAATTCTTATCAGTATTTGAAAATTTTCCTTTAAGACTTCAACACAGTAATACTATTTTTTTATTGGTGTTTGATCCTCAGCTCATTTATTTTTCTTTGTTTCTCGGCATATCCCAATAAAAAAGCTTGAGCCATTATTAGCAGAGAACCTACTTTATTTATTTTACAAACTTATTTCGATTGCTGGCTATTAAATCATCCAAAATTAAATAGGTATCACTATAACTAGTAATTGCGTTGTATTTTACGTACGTTTTGACTTGGTAGGTTAATAGTGTATATCACTGTTTTACCAATAATCACTGCTCATAAGTAGTTTCTATCAATGGCCACTTGACACCTTCGGTGATCAACGATTTTGATATCCACTGAGCTTACATAATACGAAAATCAGTTTATCGATACATAAACAGCTGTCAAAAGTTAGACAGTGGATATGCCAGTGCCTATCAGCATATCCACCGGCGATGACGTCATTCTAGTTAGTAACCGAAGTTCGGTAATACGAAAACCATGTTTTGACAGTTCTCAGTTAGACACCAAGGCATAGTGATAATCACTTTAGTTGTCAAATGACATACGTAATAGCCCTACAGGAAACGCTAGGAGGATGATGATGATGATTTAATTATTTACTTTTAAAGTGAATATACTTAATATTCTGTGAATAATAATAATAATAAATTGTTCCAACAAACACACCAATTACCTAGCCTCATACTAAGCGTGAGCTTGTGCTATGGTGACTAGGATAACGGATAGACATACTTAAATACTTTTATAAACATCCATGACTTACGTACAAATGCTCGTGCTCATCACACCAACATTTGCCTCTTGCGGGATTCAAACTCGCAACCGCCTGGTTTAGAAGTCCGTGGCGCGAATCACTACACCAAGACGGTGTGAATATTTCAAGCGTCTGCCTACTGCCGTTATTAATATCAAGCAAAAACACGGAAAAATCACGTCTGTTGTATGGGAGCCCGCCCCCCTTATATTTTAAAAATCTAAATTTAATGATTTATTTTTAAGTTTTAGTAAGTTTGTATGAACTTCCGTTAGTTTTAAGGCTAAATCGATAAAAAATGGTATTTAGTTAGAAATAGAATGACGTATCAAAGGGTTTTTAAAATTCAACCTCTAAGGGGGTGAATAGGGGGGAGGAAGTTTGTATGAGAAATTCGACATTTGCGCGAACAAAGTCGCGGGTAACCGCTAGTAATGGATAAAAGTGTTACATTAACCATTTTAAAGTAATGCCAGGTATGTAGGTTCTGATTTTGTAAGGCCCTAGGTATATTGTATTGTTTTTTATTGTTTCAACAAACACACCAATTACCTAGCCCCAAACTAGTGAGCTTGTGCTATGGTGACTAGGATAACGGAAAGACATACTTAAATACATTTATAAACATCCATGACTTGGTACAAATGCTCGGGCTCATCACACAAACATTTGCCGGTCGGAAGACGGTCGTCTTGGTGTAGTGGTTCGTATATCCTAGTGTAATTTATCTTAGGTTTATATAAATTGATACAATAGTTTTCCCACTATTCTTATGGCTAGTAAGTACGTAGAAACACTTTCAGCCACTTTCTCAAGGTGTATAATGCATGATTTTAATTGATTGTCATATTTGATATTGATTAACTCAGTCATCTTAATAACATTTTAGTGGTGTAAAATTGATCAATCTACGAGTCATCGAAAGTTAATCTACCGGAAGTTGAACTACCAGACGTTGAACTACCTGAGGTTGAACTACCCGACTTTGAACTACCGGAAATTGAACTATCAGAAGTCGAACTACCGGAAGTTGGACTACCGGAAGTTAACCTACCGGAAGTTGAACTACCAAAAGTTGGTTATTCAGCAATCAAGCAATAATAATCAAGATGAAAGTGTAGGTTTCTAGTGGCGGATCTACTACCGGAAGTTGCACTAGCAAGACCAATCAAGTAAGATCTACGGGTGTGACATCTGTAATTCCTTCTAACAGTCAGTAGAGAAAACTTTTAAACTGTAAATAGAAAAATAACATAGGTCCTAAATTCTTAAAAGGTGGGACTCACTGCTGCTACGGCACTGGATACTACTAACAAACTATGGACCAAGTTCGAAATAAAAACATATTTAATTTAATTTAATTTTGAGTAAAACGATTTATTTTCCATTACAAGTATATTGGTACACGCTGCTGCACGTCAGTCTAACCCACTTTGACCTTGAGACCGTCTCTATTCTCTACTAAAAGTGTTTTTCGTAGTTCTAACGTGGTGCCTACCGTAGTAGGTACATACAGTGCAGCTTTAAGCAAAAAAAATTACCTCTAAAACAGAAATGTATAGATAGATAGATACTCTTTATTGCACACCACACACAGTATCAATTTACATAAATGTTCAAAGATAATGGTACAATTCAGGCGGTCGTATTGCTGAAAGCAATTTCTTCCAGACAACCTTTGGGTAGAGGACAGTCCAAAATTGAATTGGGTCGGCGGTGAAAACTATCAAAATATAGGAAAATGGGTAAAGAAATAAAATAAAAAAGAAAAACATACATATACATAAATTACTAAGGTTATTAAATGTTAAAAATACTAATAAATATAAAGTAAGTACATAAAATTTAAATAATTATACATACAAATTATAATGATACTATATACATACATAAAATATACATACTATATACTAAACATAAAATAAGTTATATATAAAGATGTGTGCGACTTGACCAGCATTTAAACGAGAAGGTAAAAATTGAAAGAAAACTAGAGGCGTGAAAGGAAGTAAAATTTTAATTTAAAAACAAATACAAAAAAAATTAAGCAATCGTCAAAATAACAACAAAGTAGATATTCTAACAAAAGCTGAAAATAAAAACAAAAGAGTTTCCATACATTTTTAAGGAAATCTGGGGAGTTCTAAATCCCAATTAAAAAACAATTCGGGATTTCCACTTTCCTTCGAAATGCGTACTCAACGTCATAACATCCTTGTAGTATTACTGCCAAGAGGTTTAAAAATGTGCCTTTGAGATCATGATAAAATAAATCAAGCCACGAAAATATGATATTGTGCGATATAATTATTTTTATAACTTAAGGCGGTCCTGAACGAAATTGAGAAAATTTACGTATTTCTAAATCACTTGTACGATAAATACATTAAAACAACTTATTTACGTTAGCCTAATCTTTGCACAAGGTCCTGGTCTTGTTTGAAACAAATTCTTTATGATATAATAAACATGACTTGTAGCTAATGTAGGTAATGATATCTAAGAGCATTTTTTTCGAAAATTTGGTGATTTTTACGCATGAAACAATAATTTGTACATGAAAATGATTGTATTGATATTCCGCAGGTCCCCATCTTTTTAATATACCTACACGAATAAAATATAAATAAGAAAATATGAACACTTTTCAGTATTTATCACAAATGTCTGATGGTTTTGCGCATTGCGCAGAATAAAACTATTGTTCTAATTAAATCATCAAGTCTAAAACTTTAAAACAAATGGATCTAATTACTTATATTAATAAGTTCGATTCTGTATGAAGATCTTTTAGACTTACTCGACTTGCTTCGCGCTGCACCCCCTTAAGCAATTATTTTGCAAGTTTTTACGAAATCAATCCCACCGGATGAAACAGTCGATTAATTTTTGTGAGCGAAATTCAATTTGATTGTGCGATATGCAAAAATTCAAATCGGTCAGTTCAATAAAAAAAACCGGCCAAGTGCGAGTCGAACTCGCGCACGAAGGCTTTCGTACAAAATTTTCGTGTCACAATGTTTTAACAAAATTCGAAGTAGTTCAAAGTAAACGGCTTGACTGATTATTATTGTTTTTATTATTTTTAATTTGTATGTATATTCAGTAGGTGTGAGAACAGGACGACTATTTTTGTGGTGGTGGTGTAGTTCACCCAAAAAAAAAAAAGTTTTTGAGGTTTTAAACCGTTGTTTATGGTTGTAAACCGTTTTAAACGGTTGTTTTACAGCTTGCAGTCTTGATAGACAGACGGACAAAAAAGTGATACTAAAAGGGTTTCTTTTTTTGAGGTACGGAACCCTAAAAATTATGTCAGTGTAACCAGGCCTGTGTATCTTCCCGCGTAGGTAGCGAAAACGTACCTACGCGCGGCGACCCCTTGGTAAGGGACTAAACAAGTTGGGTGTCGCTAGCCGGCAGCGACACGCTCCCGCGTTTTATTCACCGGCGGTGCGCGACACTAAGTTGCTGGTTGGACGAGCGTGAATAAAGTCCTAGAAAGATGCGCTAGATGGCGTAGGTAGCTTCCTGTGGCAGTCAACCCTATCGCGTTGCGTGATAGTACGTCACTGAATAGGTTTAGTGTATTATGAATCATATTCTAGAGTTATAAGAATGAAATTATCTTGCAATGTATTTATGTAGGTGTCTACATGAAAATGTGCTTAAATAAGAGGCGAACTGAATTACACCATATCGTTATGAACATTGAGTAGATATTTCTTTGAATTTCATTGCAAAGTTATACTTCTGTACGAAGTACTAGTACTTATTCTGTGGTGTAACTACGAGCGAGTTTGAATTTTATTGCTACGGCGTCGCTAAAACACCTATAACTCAAAATTAAAAATTAGCATTATTTTCGAAATTGAATCACCCAATCAAATCCCTGTTCTCGTCTACACCTGTACCCCGCAGGCGAGGTCTCAGATAAGCGGTCGGACTGTAGTAAGGGCACAGAATACTAGTGCTTAGTACAGAAGTTTGACTTAGCAATAGTATTCAAAGAAATATCTACTCAATGTCGTCAGCAATATGGCGTAATTTAGTTCGCCTCAGAGTCAAGCACATTTTCGTGTAGACACCTACAAAAATCCATTGCAAGATAATTTTTTACTTATTGCTCTGGAATATGATTGATAATACACTAAACCTATTCAGTGACGTAATATCACGCGACGCGATAGGGTTGACTGCTACGAGAAGCTTCTAACGCCATCTAGCGCCTCTTTCTAGTACTTTATTCATTCTCGTCCAGCCAGCAACGTAGACGCACGGCCGCCGGTGAATAAAACGCGCAAGCGTGTCACTGACCGGTAGCGACACGCAACTTGTTTTAGCACCTAAGTAGGGCGCCGCGCGTAGGTACGTTTTTGCTACTTACGCGGGGAGATACACAGGCCTGGTAAGGGGTAAGTAATCAAAAGCAAGTTTAATGGCACCATTTTGGTTCTATAGAAAAAGTTAATACATTAATCAATATGACAATAATAAAATAATAAGTCAGCCTATTAGATCCCACTGCTGGGAAAAGGCCTCACCTCAACTATGAGGAGGAACGAGCCATACTTCACCACGCGGGCTCAGTGCGGATTGGTGGAGGGGTGTATGTAAGGCAAGTGACAAACCTTACTGTCAGAAGTTATCAAGCCGCCCTAGGGCCTCTGACTAGGCTTAACGACTAATACCACAGATATTAGCCGGGACCAACTGCTTAACGTGCCTTCAAAAGCACGAAGCAATATGACAAACAAATAATAAATTAAATCAAATTTCACTTACAAAAATTAATCGACTGTGTCATCCGGTGGGACTCGAACCCACGTCCCTTCGCTATCTGGCCGACCGAACGCCGGCTCACTGGCGTAGCAAGCACTTGCAAAAATTCGTCGACTGACTAACGTCCTCCGTAGCTTAGTTGGTAAGAGCACTCGCCCGGATAGCGAAGGGACGTGGGTTCGAGTCCCACCGGATGACACAGTCGATTAATTTTTGTAAGTGAAATTTGAGTTAAATTCGTAAAAACTTGCAAAATAATTGCTTAAGTTATAAAAATAAAACAAATAATAAGTTATGGTAGGTGAATATATTATTGCACTTGAAAAAATCGTCCACCAGAGGCGGGAATCGAACCCGCGTTCCTCGCATACCGGGCGATTGCCTAACCTCTCGGCCACCCTGGCGTTGGCAGAGCCTGTCGAAATTTTCAAGTGCTTCTTAACGCTGTAATGCCGCGTTGCTTTCATCAATGTTATTGGGATTGTACCCTCAACACTCGAAAGAAATACTTTTGCAAGTATTTAACAATCGAAAGATGAAGATTATATTATATTTAGATTGCATAGTGAATGCTTATCACTTAAAATCAATAATTATCTTATGGTAGGTGAAAAAAAAATCCTGGCCATCCAACGGGGTAATGTGGCCAGCCTTATGGGCACCTTCCCGCGGGACAGCGACCTAAGTCAGTTGTTTAATTTATAGGTTATTTTCCTATTTTTAAAATACCTGACGTACTGGCATATAAATAGTTTAGTTTTAAGTTTTTATTTTGAACTTTATGTGTACATAATTGTATTTTAGTATTATATGTAATTTATTTTAATAAAGTATGGTAGGTAATAATAATAATCTATTTCGGAAGGGATTCCATATAATCGGTTAGTAAATACAGGGGCTTACTAAATAGTGTTGTTTATAGCGTTTTTAATATTTGTTTATTTTATTATATTTTTGTTATGGGTGTTTATAAAAAGTAATACGTATTACGGGGTGTCCCTAATAATAGCTCTACAGACTGATACTGCAGCTTAGCTTAGTAATAATTTTATTTTTTTATATAAGTTTAAAAAGAATTTTCACACGAGTAGGATGTGAACCCACGTACTTTTGTCTAACCGGGCCAACGCTCTTACCAACTGAGCTACCGTGCAGTCCATCCACCCATCCGAAATTCTTGGTCTCTTTTGAATACGTCATTGCGTGACGTCAGTGACATCTACCCGAGCTGTGTTGCAACAGCAGTGAGCCAAGTAGTTATTCTTTACAGAATAAATTCAACTTGAATGATGACGCTTTCGCTGTTCAATAGTTTTATTTAAACTCATATAAATAAAAAAACCGGCCAAGTGCGAGTCGGACTCGCGCGCGAAGGGTTCCGTACCATTAACTTAAAACATTAGATGGTATAGGCAAAAAAAGTATATATTTTGATGATATATTGTGATTTGAAGTTTATAGGTCCAAGACTTTGGAAATTACAGGGGGGGCGGGGACACCGTGTAAACGACTTTGGCGGGCTATATCTCGCAAACCTTATTTTCATAGTCCTTTTCAACGATACCCCACACAAGGGGGTGCACTCAAAAAAATGATTCACCCCCCCCTTTACATGTATGGGGAGGTACCCTTAAAAAGGTGTAATTTTATTTTTTTGTATTTTTTAAAATGAGATCTATATGTGAAGTATCCTCGAACCAAGTTACATGCAAATCAGTCCATAAACGTAGACGATATTCTGCTTAACCTAACCAAAAGACAGACTAGGACGGACGGACTGAACGATCTTATAAGGGTTCCTTGTCGGACTACGGAACCCTAAAAAGAACACTGTGTGTGTTGAAAATATTTTTATTTGAAAGAACTACTTAAGTATTGCAAAGCTATCTCCAGTCAGTCTGGCCGTTTTTGGGACAACCTGTTTATGCATTGACATTTAGTTAAGTAATTCTTTCATCTAACTTTGTTTTATAACTTCAGATAGTTAAAAGTTAGTGTTAAGCTATGCATAGAACAAGTTGTAACTAAAAGATCATTGTATCAAGCTTACACACTCATTAAACTTCAGTAAGCTTTCTTAGAAGCCGCTGTAATTAGCAGTTTCTTACTAAAAACTAAAATTATAGTTTCCACCTTCCCAACTTAAATAGACTATCCTAAACCCAAAAGTTGTCTGAAAGAAATCGCTTTCAGCAATAAGACTGCCTAAATTGTATACTATAAAAATTGTGTAACTGTCTTCTATGTGTAGTGTGCAAAGGAGTACAGTCACGAGCATCAATATGTATATGTCGCAGGGATATTATAAAATCCGTGATATTATAACTTCACTAGTGACATTATAATTACACTGATTTATTGTCAATCGTTTGCATTACTTACAATTTAACTGGCTAGTTTCAGTGCCATTATAACTTCACTAGACCGATACAGTGACATTGTAAGGCAGTGATATTTTAACAATAACACTGGTTTACTGGAAAGCCGTTAGATTATCAAAGCGATTGCTGATTGGTCTATTTTCTTTACCAACTGAAATACAAGTATTGAACACTTCCAAATGCTCACGATCACTCATTTTGAAGATATTGACTAGAATGATCAACTAAATACCTCATAAAACATTAAAAATATGTAATGAACTGATATTTAAAAAGGCACGTCCCAATGTTTATAAATGTGTATTGCGACTGATTAACTCAATTGACCAATCAAAACACGCGGGGCTCCCACCACAAACTCCACTCATAATAAACGTACATTTATTATAATATCACTATTGCAGCCCAGTGAAATTACAATATCATTGAAAAGAGCCCGTTAAATTATACGAACCAGTCGTCATTGACAATAATCAGTGTAATTATAATTTCACTAGTGAAATTATAATATCACGTCTTTGTCAAAATTCCTGCGACATATACATCTGCATTCGATTTGAGACCTTATTACAATGGCATACAAACTTATTTGTATATATTGCATTGCTTGTGACTTTACCTAACCTATCTATTTAATTATCGAATCGTCACGAAAACTTAGTAGTCCCTTCTGTGACCTTCATCATCAGTTTTACAGTACTGCCCGTGAGCAAATACACATAACTCAGAAAATCACCAAAATCAGTGTACCTAAATGTCTCTGTAATACATATTTTATTCTCACAAATTCTCCGGGATCTCTTCTTATAGCAAACCTTAGGAAACCATATTTATCGCAATTACTTTTAATCATGTTATTTTTGAGGTGCGCAGTGGCGGCAGCGCTTTGGTAGTGATACCAAAAGTTAAGCAACCCACGGCGCGGTCGTGATTGGATGGGTGACCATTCCGACCATTTAGGTGGCGTCCATGACAAGCATCTCCGTGCTTCGGAAGGCACGTTAAGCAGTTGGTCCCGGCTAATATCTGTTGGTATTAGTCGTTAAGCCTAGTCAGAGGCCAGAGCCTAGCACGTAGCCCTAGGGCGGCTTGATAACATCTGACAGTAAGGTTTGTCACTTGCCTTACAGACACCTCTCCACCAATCCGCACTGAGTCCGCGTGGTGGAGTATGGCTCGTACGTACCTCCTCATAGTTGAGGTGAGGCCTTTTTCCAGCAGTGGTATCTACATATATATAGGCTGACTTTACATGTTATTTTTAGATACATACATCTACTTTAAAATATCCGAAAATAGAGTAAATACAGAGATAACGCAACTTTCGCGTAACGCCTGATTCCATCAATTATAACAAATCATCTATTTAATTTCTGAAGGGTACTCGTAGCAAAAAATAAAATAAAATATATATAAGTCAGCCTATTAGATCCCACTGCTGGGAAAAGGCCTCACCTCAACTATGAGGAGGAACGAGCCATACTTCACCACGCGGGCTCAGTGCAGATTGGTGGAGGGGTGTATGTAAGGCAAGTGACAAACCTTACTGTCAGAAGTTATCAAGCCGCCCTAGGGCCTCTGACTAGGCTTAACGACTAATACCACAGATATTAGCCGGGACCAACTGCTTAACGTGCCTTCCGAAGCACGGAGATGCTTGTCATGGACGTCACTTAAATGGTCGGAATGGTCACCCATCCAATCACGACCGCGCCGTGGGTTGCTTAACTTTTGGTATCACTACCAAAGCGCTGCCGCCACTGCGCCACAAGCACCTCAAATAAAATATATAAAAGGTAATAAACAATAGAGAAGACACCAGCGACAATATTACAGCATATCTCTTAAATTATAGATTATATTATATTGTAGCACCAAAAAATTATTTATCTAGCTACCAAAAGAAAGATGGTGCATAAAATAGATGCAGGATAACTTACCCAAGATGATTGTAAGCAACACTTAGCTCATTAAACTTTCCTGCGCGATCTTAAGGGATGTTTAATTGCAAAATCTTAAAGCTGCGGGCTCTGTGCGCGTGGGAATAGAGGTGGCGTGGAGTCGCTACTATTTTCTTGTTGTTATTTGGTATCAAACTATAGAATATTTCATATATTGTGTCGCTACCGGCCAGCGACACGCTCGCGCGTTTTATTCACCGGCGGCCGCGCGGCTACGTTGCTGGCTGGACGAGAATGAATAAAGTACTAGAAAGAGGCGCTAGATGGCGTTAGAAGCTTCTCGTAGCAGTCAACCCTATCGCGTCGCGTGATATTACGTCACTGAATAGGTTTAGTGTATTATAAATCATATTCCAGAGCAATAAGTATGAAATTATCTTGCAATGGATTTTTGTAGGCACACGAAAATGTGCTTGACTCTGAGACGAACTAAATTACGCCATATTGTTGACGACATTGAGAAGACATTTCTTTGAATACAATTGCTAAGTGATACTTCTGTACGAAGTACTAGTACTTATTCTGTGCCCAAGACGAAGACCTCTTTACCTCCGAGGCGAAAACTAATAATAGCCAAAGGAAGTGGGTTCAAATTCTGCCTGGGTGCGAATTTTTGGTTTCTTATTTAAACTTATAATTAGAGGTCGGAATTAGGTAGAGTTATTTATGTACTTGCATTGATATGTTGATATTAATGTGGATTTTCCCGGGATTTCTAATGGACAATCCCGTGTGGCCAACAATATTACAAACAAAAGAGGATTCACCACACAAAACACAATAGGAAACAAGTGAGCACATTCGACGAGCCGAGGTAAGCGAATAAGCTGTGTGAATGAGTAAACCGATTTATTGCTAATAAATAGTTTGAATGCGGTAGAAAGAGACAAAATCTAGTACATTCCGTTAAGCGGGGAGTGCTCCGCATTTCCGCTATCGTATTATTTTGTTCTCACAAGCTAGGTATGTTGTGCGAACTACAACTGTGGCAACATCACGCGTATTGGAATTTTGCAACTTTGGACAGCCGATGTCATTGATGTAAGTTTGGCCACGTCGCGCGTGCAGTAGTTTAAATTGTGTACAAGTAAATAACTTTTTATATAAAAATTCACGGGATTTTTTCTGCTCTTTAAAATTAATCTCGGGATTTGAGGCATATCCACTTTATTCTTTTGCTGTATGAAATCAGTGTAAGTACATGAATAACTCTACCTAATTCCGACCTCTGCTTATAATTAAAGAATAATACTGTGAGTGTTAAAAGACTTAAGCAAGAGAATACTCTACATTTCTCACTTCCTGCGGGGCAATAAAAAGAGATTGTACTACAAAAATCCTATTTTGTACTATATCTAGCCTTTGACTTTTTTGGGCAGTAGATTATTAACAATACCAGCGGCTTTACATCGAACTCCGGTGTCAAATTTTTCAAACAAATTTGCGTCACTCGAAAGTTTCACGAACGGCCCCTATAAATGAAATTCAAATCACTTTACCTCCCACGGAGCGTAATATAATTTCATACAACATTACGTTCCTTGGGATGCAATGACTCACTTTGAGTCAAGTTTACAGTACTTGTAATTGAACATTGCCGAGTGGGTGGTGTAAAAAAGAATATAAAAGTGAACTTCGATCATTGTAATAAAGTCTCAAATCAAATGTGTCTGTCTACATATTGATGTTCGTACGATGGGCGACATTAATGCATTTATTTAAGCTCTACCAGTCAACCTCTAATTACTACATAGTAATTTTACTAGTAGCAGAAACATGTGACTAGTGTAGTTCTTGCAGATGTATCGTATGCCTTATTGTCGTTGTTTTATTTATAAGAATCAGAGATGACACCACCCAGTGCTTCCAGGGCAAAATATTTTGGTCTTTATTTAATTAAAATGAATTAAAATCTCTTCATTTCGACCAATCACAGATCATTGTACAAAAGATTATAGTACAAAATTGTTGTTAGTAAGTGAAAATTGAGATTACTTAAGACACTAAGTTAGTAATAAAATAGTTGAAATCATTAAATTACATATTATATTTTATTGAAATGTATTATTATTAGTCAGCACATGAATCATCGAGCAATGATTTAGGTTCTGACCATCCAACCTCGAAGCAAACATGCTCAGGACGCTGTTGGAGCTGGCTCAAACCCTGCGCACCAGGGATGTGCATCGCTTGCTTAATAAAGTGTTAATTTGAATTTTACATTGTCCTCTAACAGAAGCTTATCTGGCAAGAATGCTTTTAGCAATTAGACCACTAAAATTGTTCAATTCCCTGGGACTTCTTTCTTTTTAATTTTTGTTTTATTTACAAATTAGGCGGTATGATTGCTAAAAGCAATTATCCCAGACAATCTTTTTGTACAATTTTGCTATTCCATAGTTAAAAAATTCAAAGAGAAGCGACTCCATCCATCCCTTAGTCCGCCCACCTGTTACGGCCGAATCACGCCGTGATAAAAGCGCGCGGCAGACCCGACGCGCGCACTCGCGATCCGCGCCCGGACACAACAGGTGAGTTCGAATTTGGAACACCAGTGTTTTTGAATTTAGAACTTTTTTGAAATATTTTTGGGCGAGAGAAATGTTACAAGTTACTTTTTGAATTTTTAATACGATATTTTTCGTACTTTGTTGGCGGGAAAATTTATTAATTTTAGTTTTAAAAAAAACATTATTTATTTGCGAAAAATACGTTTTTTGAACTATATGAATGCGAACTTTTTTAAATGTCATTTTTTTTAACTAACATTATGAAATTGACAAACACGCAAGGGTAACCAAATTTAAAAAATAAAACTACCTTTCTTTATTTAGCAGTTAATTTTAAGAGTTCAAAATTCAGTGCTTACCAACTTTTTTCTATTACAAGAACTTTGAAATTTTGCTAACTTATTCTATGACCAAAAATAACTGAATTGATTGCATTCTTATGCTTTTAAAAATATGTCCTGCTGAGAAATACTTAAGACCTTTTTTATTTTTTTTATGTACCTCAATGAAAAGCTTTGCCTGCATTGTGTGTTAGGTTTAACGCTACCCTAAAATGCATAGATAGGTATATTGTTATCACTACAATTGTAATAACAACGGTATTATTACTATTTACTTTGAAATCCTTTCTAACTGTATCAGGTTTGCCGGAGCCAGAAAACTAGAAATAGCGTTTAGCCTACTCACGTATTCTACATTTTATTATTTATCCTAAATAGCATTTTATTTACACAAAACAAATACACGCAACTTATAACTTAACTTAATCTTACACTTAACTAACTTAAATACTAACATAAAATAACAAATTTAGTTTCCTAATTTATATCTAACTAGTAGTTCCCCACGACTTCGCCCGCGCCAAAACTCAGATTTTCCATACAAATTTTCATCCTCCATTTCACCCCCCTGATGATTTTATATCGCGACAAAAAGTAGCCTATGTCCTTCCCAGTGTCTCAAACTATCTCTGTGCCAAATTTCATTTGATTCGGTCCAGTAGTTTCGGAGCCTATTCGATGCAAATAAACAAACAAACAAATCTTTCCTCTTTATAATATTATTAGTATAGATACGTGGGTAGGCTACAAGCGTAAAAAAATTTAGTAAATATAGTTTTCTGTCAAAATTTTAAAATACTCTAACAAATTCCGTGATTGTCGAAAATCAAACTTGATTCAAAAATAATGTTCCTCATAAAATTTAAAAAAAAAACTAATTCTGGTCTACCACTTTAACATTTTTAAATACTCCTTAAATATATTTTAAAGCAGATATTTTTAACCAAAAAGTAACGAATTCATCTTAGCAAAATGTGTATTTAAAAACCGGTTAAGTGCGAGTCGGACTTGAGCACGAAGGGTTCCGTACCATTATCCATAAAATTAGTACTATATTATAACCTTTCTTTTAGTTCAAAACCTCACGTTTGATGTATGGGAGCCACCCTCATTTATTCGTTTTATTCCGGTTTTAGTATTTGTTGTTATAGCGGCAACAAAAATACATCGTCTGTGAAAATTTCAACTGTCTAGCTATAATAATAATAATATAATAAATTGTTTCAACAAACACACCAATTACCTAGCCCGAAACTAAGAGTGAGCTTGTGCTATGGTGACTAGAATAACGGATAGACATACTTATATACATTTATTAACATCCATGACTTAGGTACAAATGCTCGTGCTCATCACACAAACACTTGCCCCTTGCGGGACTCGAACCCGCAACCGCCTGGTTTAGAAGTCGTTAAATACGTTTAACGGTAAAAACATCATTCTGTCTTTGTCAGTCATTCGACATTGGCAGAAACGGGATGATATTTTAAACATGATTAGCGTTAAACGTATTTAACGAGTTTCGTAAAAGTGGGCCTAAATAACTCATACCATTATTTCACTAATAAATGTTAAACTGATTAAAAAAAAATAAGACAAAAAATTTAGTGAAGGGGGAAGGGGTATAATATCATAATATCGACAGTCAATACATCGACGGTCACATTGACGGTAACGATAGTAACCCTAAATCGATGGTACGCTACATCGACAGTAATAATGTCCTCTTAGCCTAATTTCGACTACTGCGGCCTATCTCAACAGAGATTAGCCAACTGCGCGGGAGATATTATAGTGCACAAGTGTGGGCGCAATACACAGGTGCACCCTTATAATTCGGTGAGACGGCAGTCCGACATGACCGTAGAGAGATCAGGCGCAGGACCAACGGCTTAACGTGCTTTCCGAGGCACGGGGGTGTTAACACCACCAACTTCCTGACTCTGGAGCTGTGTCAGATTTTTTACAAGACACAAAAACCAAACTCTCTCGGCCCTACCCGGGATTCGAACCCGAGACCTCGTGGATAGTACCCAGCGTGCTGACCACACACCACATCGACAGTACATGAAATCGATAGTTACGCTATATCGACGGTTCGCTACATCGAAAGTACGTCCAATCGAGTTATTGAGAACCTTATAAATGTTATCATTTGCAACAATTAAGTTTTGTATTCGGTCTCTGATAATGGATGTTACATACTACATACTACATGTTTTGCAAAACCGACATCGCAGGCAAAGTCGCGGAGTTCGCTAGTTATTTTCCCAAAAGAGGACAATTATATTGTCCTTTGGGATAAGAAGCGGCGCAAAAAAGTTTCTTGCACTGCTTTTTCTGAGCCCATAATTGTCTGAAACACTGGTAGGGTTAGTATTAAGACGTGTGTAATGCCCCTTGTTGGGTCTATAGAAATAATAGCCGTTTTTTTATGAAAGCGACAGTTCGATTCATAAATCAACAAACTGAGTGAGACCACTGACTGTTCTTATTTAAGTGACAAAGGGTTAATATGAGTGTTAAAAAGTGATTCGCGATTTCGCGCCAATTTGGGGTTAAGCAAATTTGAAAATGGATCTGGGGACTTTTGGTCGTTGCACGGGTCATAGAGAAAGGATTTTCAGGGGAAAAAGGAAATTATTATTTTCCTTGTGACCTTTAAAATGGCGCCTATGGAATTAAAAACGTCATGCCTGATATAAATAGATTTTATTTTAGAAATTTGATACTGATTTTTCAGAGACAGTGCACCTGTGTATTGCGTTGTTGAGTAGGAGGTCTTTCAAAATGACTTATGGGTTTCTAACTTATTTTTCGATGTAATGCTCCATTAACGAAATATTACACTTTAAAGTGCGACAATTAGTCCTATGTAGTAATAATAAAAAAATAAAAAATAAAACATTTATTTCTATAACCTTTGTTACAAAATGTGGCCGAGTCTACCTAGTAAGTTGTCTAAGACTTGTATTGGGTATGACTCGCAACTTCCCTTACGACTATCTTAGATTATAGATAAATTTAACTGGTAGGTAGGTAAATAAGCAACCATTTAATAACTAGTTAATAGTGCAATGTTTGTGTGTGTGTGATCTTGTATGTGTGTATGTGTATGCTTGTTTATAATTCGTTTACTGAATGCAGTACCGGCACAAGTACAAAATAACGGTTTTGAGATATAGAGCGTAAAAGTTTTCAGAAATGGGTGCGCGCTTACATTGAATTTTTTTCCGACCACTGTATGGGGTTTACAATGGTGATAACCATACTTAATGAATCTGCATAAAATTATCCTTATGTCGTATTTTTTCATGCACATTAATTATTTTATTTTAAAAGATATTAAGCACTTAAAATAATGATTTATAGTTGTGCCGATATTGTATAAAAAATATTTGATTTTTACTTTAATGCCAGACTGTAAACTAAAACAATGAATAAAAATTTATTGAATTTCTTAGTGTTGTTTGTTTTAGGTTTTACAAATATTATCTAGTAATGATGGGAACACTATAGTTTTCATTATTTATTTCAAATATAGAAAAAAATATGAAAGAAAGGTGATGTCATTAAAAAAAATCAATTGCAAATTTTTTTAAACAGAAAAATAACATTCTTAATTTCTATATATTTTACTTAAACATCAACAATGCTATTATTAAGAAATATTAAGACATACTCATAATAATAATCAAGTACTGTATAGTTGGTGCTGGAAAGAAAAATATTTTTTTAATATTTTGTACGATTTACATGTATTTCCGACCTTTAGTGCATTTTACAGAGACATACTTTGTTTGTATAAAAATAACTTTTTCTATCTGTGTCCAACTAAATCAGTTATCACATAATTTATCACTTATCAATAGTTATCAAAGAATCAACAATATTATTCAAATAAAGTTCAAAACATTAAATCTTAAATGTATTGAGATCAAAAGCAGCCTCCTTAAGAAAATATAATTATTATAAAAGCTAAATAAATCAATATTAGATCCTTCCTCCATCAATTTCACCGTTACATCTAGATTGTATAACAAACAATGATAATCTAAGATTAACATTAGAAATAAATGCAAAGTTAAGTTCTAATGAATCATAAATATTAATAAAAAGAAACATTGTTTTTATCAAAATTTGTCAGAACTTAAAAAAATATACCAAATTAACAAAAACAAAATACGCAAAAGAAAACGTAGCCAATAAGGTTTTGGTTAATTATAAAATCCCTGTCCATAACTTGTTTCTGAATGTACCTTATCTAACTAAGGAACTAAAGAACTTATAAAAAATTAGTCTTCATGTTTTAAATTTAAATAAAAATCAGAATAGCAACTCGGTATTGTATTAGACCTGACTAATGAAATCAGATCGTTATACTTTCTTTGAGTTATTGACAGTTTTTCTGGATACGCCTTTTTGAGTTGAATTTCATTCAGCAGTTTCAATTGTTTTCGAGTTCTGCTTATGATGTTAACTGTTTTATAACTCTCTTCTTTGTAAGACGTTTTGTAGTGATACACTCCCGGATAATCCTTTTCTACCCGAATCATACAAATGTCGTTGAAATTAAATTTGTCTCCCTCAGTGTTCACGTTGAAATTGGTTGCAGTGATCTCAACGAGGTCTTTAAGATCAAAAAAGAAATCATGATCTATTTCATGCACCTTGAATGGCTGGGCCGATTTTCTGGCAGTTGATATCAATGTGGCATACTGTGAAGGTAAGTAGACGGGATTTGACTTTAAGGCTTTCTTGATGTTTTTCTCAATCAATTAATGGCTCACGTCGCCTTCATTTTGTGTATGCCCGACCACTAAAAACTTGTGTGTGATCGATTTGATATTATAGTTTGAAACAGCGTACAAATATGCAGCTATTATAAACTTGTTTTTCCCTTGTCCACCACAGTTGTCAGAGTATAAGACAATTTCTACGTCGTCACAATCTGAGTCTTTTGAGCAACCAGCAACATCTTCTTTAGAAGCACATGACCTCAAATAATGCAGTAAACACGACCCAATTTCATTCGCTCCTTTGTGACCCTCACCCTCATGCCAAACATAACAATGTACAGTACCTAAACCCTTGGTATTTAAATCACAAATGGTAAAATTATAGGTGGAGAGTTTGCTTTTGTAGTAAAAAGTCGAAACTTCTCCTTTAGGTGTTGGTAAGGCAGCTTGAAGATCGAAGCATGCAACTCTGTAATTCTTGGACACATTTGCTTTATCGTTTTCTTTTTCAGTTCGGGATGTGGTTTTCTCTTCGTGATGTTTCATATATTCTACTTCCATTTGTAACCTTTCGCCGTGGGTCTTATTTTTATATGATTCACAAAATTGGCATAAATCTTTTTTGGGCTGGAAAAACTCTAAGTTGAATTCGTAGTTAAATATTTGTCTATAAATTGCAAAACTTACAAACGCACGATTTTCTTTTTGACAATCTTGTTTATAGTCTCGGTACAAATCCATTAGCGATCGACCTCCTTCAATGTAATTTTTTGTGCTGTTTGCGCGAGTGTAATGACTTTCGATGGTTGGAATACTAGAAAAATGTCTTCGAACAATGTTCTTCATTACTGCTGACACAGTTGGATGTTTTTCATGTCTTCCTCTTAGATCATCTGTGGTAACTCCTTTATCCGTCTTTTCAATTACCGTTCGTATACACCGACTTGTTATTCCTAAGGTGGAGGTGAAAAACCTTTTACATACTGCTACCCTTTCGTCCGCTTTCCATAGAAAAAACATGTTGTTTAATTTGCGAACTCTTGCAGTTTCCATCAAAACGTGATTGTCATTTTTGTTCTTGGGTATAATTTTCTTCATAGAACTCGAAACAAATTGTCTTTGCTTATTAATATCTTTCATGTTCCAATAAAATCGAAAGTGCACCTCCCTTTCATCTTCGGTAAATTTTTGCGTGCACTTACGTCTGCAAGAATTGGGGCAGGGGGGCCCATAACCCGTGAAGGTACCAAGAGTTTATTTTTTTAAGTTTTGTATTCCTGTCCCGAGTTGCGCAATAGTTTAAGCTTGTTGCGTTTCCAATTATCTGGATTTGCTTTTCTTTTGCGAGTTTTAGGTTTGACATTCTCTGCGTTCTCACTATCAATGTCAGAAGAAGAGCTTGACGTTTGTCTGTTACCAACCAGATCATGATTTTCATAATTAGGATCAGCGTCTGAATCATCAAATTCCGTCTCTGGACTTGGTGACACGTTCTCTGCTTCTCTTGTTATTGATATTGCAGGTGAGTTATCGTGTAAAGCTATCTCGCTGGCACCTCCTTCAAAGTTAATTCCGACATTGTTTAGTTTAGGGGTATCACAATCTGTCAAATCATCATCATTCAATCCATTACATGGACTTTGGCAGTGAGCTCTAATAAAATCAAATGTTTCCGGCATCAAAGAAGGGCTACTAGAGTTCGACAGTGGAATTTCAGCGTTATAGTCTGTCATTGTTAAGTCCATGGCTAAATCTTGATGCAACAAATTCTGTGGTTTCTCAGGTTGTTCAGCTGGCATTACCAAAACAGAAAGATTTTCAGATGTAGATTGTGTCAGTGGTTCTGTGTTATCGTTTTGAATATTACCATCAATCATAAAATCTTCTTCAGATGGATTTTGGCTAAACTGAAAATCTAATGAACTGAGTGGTGAACCACATAAGATCTGTGCTGCTTCTGCTAAATCACTTTTTTTAAAAAGGTCTTTCATAAGCTCAAAATCAAGTCCGGAAAAGCTTCTGTTTTCATTTGTGTTTTTAACGTCGGCCAAACTTTTTGGTATTGCGGATCTGCAACAAATGTTAGCATGTGTTAAAAGCAGCATATGCCATTCATAAGGGGTCAAGCATATAGCATTCAAATAATTAGATGGCACCCAAAATCTCAATTGTGTATGATAAGTTACAATCATTTGCACGAAACCACTTTGTTAAATGCATTAAGTTCTTTTTCACGATCTAAAAGTAGGCACTAGGCATTCAACGACTAAAATAAAGAATACCTTTTGTAAAACTTTCGTATAAAGTATTTAAAATATGAAAATTTGTGAAACCGGTCCTAAATAACCATTATATTCGACTAATAAAAAAATATGTGAATAAAAAATAATATTTTACTAGCTTGAGAGTTTCGAAGGTAACTGAAAATAAGGGATAATATTACGTAATATTTCTTTATTCGATAGCCAGCTGTTTAAAAAAACTAAAATGTAATAGTAGTCTTGTTTCGTTTTATTGTTACTGAGCTATGAAAGGTGAATAAGACAAAAGCAATCAGTTTAATAAATATCATGATATTATTATTAAAGTTATACTAACGGCCCTCACGACTTCGTCCACGCGTATTAATTTTACTCTGTTCCTGGTCGCAGCGAGATGTAGTAAAGCCCACATAGATAAATAAACTATCTAAAACAAAAATATATCTTGAAATCAGTCAAGTAGTTTCTGAGATTAACGCATTCAAACAAACAAGAAACTCAGCTTTATAATATTAGTAAAACTTGATACTCCCAATATTAAAAGCGTTAGTTAGATTAAAGCTTTAGCTCTGGTAATAATTATCAGCTGTTATACAAATGAATGCACAACAACACAGAATAATAGTGATTTACTTACCCATAAGTGTAGTTTTTATCCATGTCGACTTATAAAATCACTGGCATAACATCAAATTTTTTTTAAATATTTAATGCAATAGTGGCTCAACTCAAAAGTGCCGCTATTGCATGACGACCAAGGTGCGTTCACTGCGAGCGCGAGCGGCCGACTGGGGCACATCGGGGATGTGCCAGTGTCGCACGATGAACTCGTGCGTATTTCGTCGCGCGCTAACGACACCAGAGGCACCAACTAGCTAATAATGAATTAAAATGTTGAGTCTTAAATGTGAAAAAATAGAGCCGATGGCGTAGATTACGAATCCGTCACTTACTAAATCTAGCCAAAATCGGACTTGTGCCACTATTGCATTAGGCAAGCGATATGCGCACATGGGTGAATGAGCTTTTAGGTATGTGCTAGTCTGTTTTAATTTGGAGCTGTGATTAGAATAAATAACAAGTGTTGTTTTTATTTCTTTTGTGTAATACAATACTTATTGTATGGACTTTGGACTGCCATAACTATTTATTAGCTATTATTTTATTCCTAACGGAGCACCATCAAAGGGTACATTTTTCATAATTAATTGTCCAAATCGCGTAATTAAAAACACAGAACATTGCTTTGGTCCCGCGCAAACGAAGGTGCTCAGTGGTCGCTACAATTTACCAATCATCTGCTAGATCCTTTAACAAAATGGCGAATGGCCGCCACTGGTGGCGTGTCGCGGCCACTGAGTCGCGAGTGGACGCTACTTCCTTCGTGTGCGATGGCTCCAAAACGTATTGAAAACAGAGTAAACAGCTTGTTGGTAGTCACCGGTGGCTGTGGCGGTGCCTATATAGCTCTTGCCGGTGAAGTAACCGCCATTCCTCTCTTTTGTTTGTCTGTGTTTTGATTACTGGTAGAGGACGTATTTTTTTTCCTTTATTTGGTCAAAATAATAATAATAATAATAAGAGCGTCGGTGGCGCAGTGGCTAGCGGGTTGCCTCTCATACGGGAGGTGCCGGTTCGATCCCACGTGCCGCCATGTACCAATTATTTTTTCTCAGTTAAGTACATTAGTTATTTCACTAACCGATGCTCTTACGGTAAGGGAAAACATCATGAGGAAACCTGCACATTCAGGCGACTGAATGTGTAACCATAATCCAAACTGGTCAGGTTCCCTTGGTAATAGGGTCACGGTGGTCAGATGGCAGTCGCTCTACTGTAATTACCTGATTTGCCACAACCTGGATCATGGTCAGCAGACCCTGGGCCCTCGCGTGCGAGAGCACAACCGGGATAACGCTGGGAGGATGATGACGAGGATGATGATTTGGTCAAAATAACTTCTTTTTGGTCTTCCTCTTTTTCCTCGGGAGACTAAATCATATAAATTTTGAACCGCGTCAGAAACATTAACGCCTAGCCTACAGAACAAGCTTTGAATCATACTCCGTCGAACAATCTTACAATTCTCCCGTATTTTATCCATACTAATATAATATTATAAATGCGAAAGTGTGTCTGTCTGTCTGTCTGTTACCTCTTGACGCTTAAACCACTGAAGCGATTGAGATGAAATTTGGTGTGGAGACAAATCGAGACCCTGGTAAGGACATAGGCTACATTTTGTCGCAAAAAAACAAAAGGGGGTGAAATGGGGGATGAAAGTTTATATGGGAAATCCAACTCTTGCGGGCAAAGTCGCAGGAAACCACTAGTTCTTTAATAAGTGTCCAATCATATCAGGTGTCCTATCAGACACTATCTTGGTGTAGTGGTTCGCGCTCCGGAGTACAGAACCAGAGGTTACAGGTTCAATTGCCGCAGGGGCAAATCTTTGTGTGATGAGTACGAGCATTTGTACCTAAGTCATGGATGTTTGTAAACGTTCCTATAAGTAGTCGCCATAGCACAAGTTCACGCTTAGTTTGGGGCTAGGTAATTGGTGTGTTCGTTAAAATAATAAAATATTATTATTACTGTATAGACTGCAAAATATCTGCACTTGGCTGAAATCTCCTTTAGCCAAAAATTAAAATATTTCCCTGATTCTTCAACAAAAAAGTTGCAAATATTAAAATAGAAATAATGCATGATTTTTCTGACGCCACTGCCTCGGGCGAGAGGTGCTACTGACATGTTTCATTCACATACGAGTAATTCCTGTGTATCTTTTATGCGTTTTAATAAAACTGTAGAAAGTCGAATTCTGTAGGTACATTATTTTCCAAAAAATAAAAAAGTTAATCTCCAGGCCTTCATTTGGGTTACCCACATCTGTCAAAATAACTCAAACGATATGAAACTCTAATTCGAACAACATAAGGTATAATATCTTATAATTGAACCTTGTAACATGTACTATTATCAACTATTATATACATGATTATGTACAAAATTAAAAAAGGGTCCTTGTGGTGAGGTTTCCAGGATGCTGGCAGCATTACCGCGCTGGATAGCGATACTTATACGCTGAGCAAGGTAGCTGCCAGCTCTTAGGTCACCACTGATGTCAATTAGCCTCTTGGAAATCTCTTTAAAAAAGGGATAGGGTTGGGACCCCACGGACTCAGTGTTTCGACTCCAAACTGATTTTTTTAGTTTAAAATATGGAATTTGCTACCATATTTCAAACTAAAGAAAAAACAGATTTTAAAAAAGAAACAGAACAATGACAGATCAGGGTAAGTTGATGTGTAGCCCACTGTACTCGTAGTTTTTGAAATTTTTATCTTGGTGTTAATTATGGACACTAAATCTGCATTCAACATCCTCAATTTAGTCGAAAAAGATTCCATCATCATCATCCTAGCGTTATCCCGGTTGTGGGGTCCCAGGGTCCGCTTTGGACCATGATTCAGGATGTGGCAGATCAGGTAATTACAGTGGAGCGATTGCCACCTGACCTCCGCGACCCTGTTAACAGGGGAACCTGACCAATTTTGAATCATGGGTACACATGCAGTCGCCTCAATGTGCAGGTTTCCTCACGATGTTTTTCCTCACCGTAAGAGCATCGGCTAGTGAAACAACTAATGTACATAACTCGAAAAAAGTCATTGGTACATGGCGGCACGTAGTGGGACCGAACCCCCATGAGATGGTACCTCCCGCACTCGCTAGCCACTGCCACTGACGCTCGAAAATGATACCATACTTGTTCCAATAACTTTTCTGGCCTAATCATGGACACTATTGTCCTTCCAAAGTAAATCTTAGGTTCCTAAAACGCCGTATATTGTCCCTTACGTAGTTGCCGCTAGTGCTTCTAACAGTTCCAACGCCCGCGGCGCCGCACCGCCCAGTAATCATGACTTCTAGTTTGTATCATGTCGTATGGTGAAGAGAGGTCACCCTTTATCTCCTGGATTTACCAACCTACTAATTCTACTGAAATGGTCTGTTGTACACCGTACATACATGTTCGTTCAAATTATGGAATGCGCATTAAAATTAATTCAGTAGATTTTGAATTAGCGATGGGCGATTGATCGAAAAAAAATAATCGAATGAATCGACAATCAACCATTCGAACTATCGAATGTCGATTTAGTAATTCGGAAAAAAAATAATCGAATAATAATCGTCAATCGAATGATAGTCTATACTCGGCCCTTTGATGCATTCGATTGAATTGCCGCGACAGGACAGGCAGAAAACGAATGATTAGTCGACGCGACGAATGACGATTCATTCATTAGTAGTACGGCCTGCGCACCGCGCGCTCCGATATTGCTCGCCGCATAATCGAAGGATAATCGAATGACTACGGTTGCTTATCGAATACACTCGATTACAGAGACCATTCGAATAATTCGATTCATTTAGTAATAATCGCCCATCGCTATTTTGAATACATATTTTTTTTAATAGCCAGCTATTTGACCGCAATCTTATCTGATGGTTAGCGATGATGCGGTCGAAATTTTAACTTGTTTTTTAGTCCACCTAAACCTTAAGGCCCGGATGGTATTTTAGATTTTAATAACAATTTCTACAGTCTTATAAGTAACTAGCAGTTCCCCGCAACTTCGCCCGCGCCAAATTCGGATTTTCCATACAAACTTTCATCCTCCATTTCACCCCCCTGATGTTTTTTATATCGCGGCAAAAAGTAGCATATGTCCTTCCCAGGGTCTCAAACTATATCTGTTCTAAATTCCATTTGAATCGGTCCAGTAATTTCGGAGCATATTAAATACAAATTAACAAACATAATTTAAATCTTTCCTCTTTCTAATATTAGTGTAGATTGATGTAGACATCAATCACATTAGTCTACATCAATCACATTAAAAGAATCGCTTTCTATTCCTATTTCATAAAAGAGGATCCCCTTCTAAAACCCTTTGTCAAAATAAAAAGGACAGTTGGAAACATGACATTGTTAAGAGCTACTTGAGATAAAAGCCGTTGAATTAAAATTAGATATTTTGTCGAGTGTACTTGGAATTAAAGTAATGTCTGATTATCCATACTAATATTATAAAGAGGAAAGATTTGTTTGTTTGTTTATTTGCATCGAATAGGCTCCGAAACTACTTTTTGTCGCGATATAAAATTATTAGGGGGGTGAAATGGGGGATGAAAATTTGTATGGAAAATCCGACTTTTGGCGCGGGCGAAGTGGCGGGGAACTGCTAGTGTTATATATTTTCTTCGCACGGGTGCAATTCTGACAACAGTCTTGGTGTAATGGTTCGCGCTCCGGACTACAAAACCAGCGGTTGCGGGTTCGAATACCGCAAGGGGCAAATGTTTGTGTGATGAGCACGAGCATTTGTACCTAGGTCATGGATGTTTATAAACGTGTTT
The DNA here is from genome assembly GCA_949316185.1 of Pyrausta nigrata. Lineage (NCBI taxonomy): Eukaryota > Metazoa > Arthropoda > Insecta > Lepidoptera > Crambidae > Pyrausta > Pyrausta nigrata. The sequence continues at coordinate 8,234,823 of OX438962.1, forward strand.
ATGTATGTCTATCCGTTATCCTAGTCACCATAGAACAAGATCACGCTTAGTGGATTAATAATAATAAATTGTTTCGCCAAACACACCAATTACCTAGCCCCAAACTAAGCGTGAGCTTGTGCTATGGCGACTAGGATAACGGATAGACATACTTATATAAATGTATAATGTTTGTAATATACTAATAATACAGTTAAATAAGCAAATGACATGCAAAATAACATTTGACAATTAAAAACACATACGACTTCAAATGATATAATTTAATTTGCGTACGAAATCCTATATCCTTGCTCGCTCACCCTTTACAAACCCATAAAATTAATTAACTAAGAACGAACGATTAATTTAAATCTCAAAGATCTTGGGAGATCTAAGTCTCTAAATTTATTACAACGACAGTTAACGACACATCTTTTATTGGCGTCTATAAATGAGTAATTGTTAAGCCTTTAAAACATTGTAATTGTCAATTGCTATAATTGAAACAAAAATCAAAATGATTATTTTTAGGACACCGGCGTTGTCAAAAAACCGGCCAAGTGCGAGTTGGACTCGCGCACGAAGGGTTCCGTACCATTATCTATAAAACAACAGTAGACTTATGACCTTTATTTAATTTTAAATACGAAAATATCCCTTTTAATTATTATTTTATTGTAATTTATTGATTTATTTTTAAAGTAAATACACGTATTTATATTCTGTGAACATTTCAAGCGTCTACCTGTTGCCATTACTATCGAGCTAAAAACGGAAAAAAAAACACGTTTGTTATACAAAAAAGGTGTTTTTTTTCCGTTTTTTTGCGTGTTTTTTTTCCTTTCATACGGGAGGGCCCTTAAATATTTATTATATTATATTTTTAGTATTTACATCATCTGTGAAAATTTCAACTGTCCGAACTGATAGCTATCACGGTTCTTGAGATACAGCCTGGTGACAGACAGACAGACAGATAGACAGACAGCGGAGGCTTAGTAATAGGGTCCCGTTTTTACCCTTTGGGTACGGAATCCTAAAAAAGGAACCCTTATAGTGTCGCCAGTCCGTCAGTCTGTTTGTGCGCGGCCTACCACAGCATTACCTTTGTGACTAGAACGCCACAAAAACTGAAGAAAATATATTTATTTTCAGTCTATAGGAAAGTGAGGATGTACGCGTTTTGAATTTCTAGGTTAGAAAAGGCCAATTCGAGATAGATCTGTTTGCTTTAAAAGCTAAAAGTTGATCTTCAAAACATCATAAATGTGTTCTCTCATCGTGCTTTACCAAAATTTCCTGTACCCAAATTACGAAGATTGTCTGGAAGAGATCGTTTTTAGAGATAAAGATATTTAAAAAACGAAGAATCGAAAGCCACTCGGATTAATTAATCCTCCCAGTTTATTACACGAAGTGACTAAACTCAGCCCGCGGACGATTACCACCTTTGAAAATACTTTCAAAGCAGTTCAAAGTAATTACCTTAGCCTATTCCAACTTACATTTAAAACTTGCGGACCGCCATTTTGCTCACGTACACTTTCTAGTTACTGTGTTGCCAACCGTAAAAATAATATCCGACGCGTTTTGAATTCAAGCCTTTGAGTTGGCAGCATTGGTAGGCGGTAAGGTGGGAAAATTGAGAATTTAGACAATTTTGAGGTTATAATTGATCTTATAATTGGCTTTTAGCGTTGATGAGATTTGGGTGTACGGTTTAAAGTTTTTTGAAATAGTATGAATAAAAGGATTTTAAAATAGTTTTAGGTTCGTCGTTGAGTCAAATAAGCAAATTAAATTAAATTCTAAATTGAGGCTGAGTACGAATCACCTCATCTTAAAATCTATATGCGTACTTCCATACTTAATATTATAAATACGAAAGAGTGTCTGTCTGTCTGTTACCTCTTGACGCTTAAACCACAGAACCGATTGAGATAAAATTTGGTATGGAGACAGTTGGAGACCCTTGAAAGGACATAGGCTACATTTTGTTGCGATATAAAAACATTAAGGGGGTGAAATGGGGGATGAAAGTTTATATGGAAAATCCAACTCTTGCGGGCGAAGTCGCGGGTAACCACTAGTAATAAATAAATATCGGACAACACCACATAATATTGCTCTGATCTCAAAGTAAGTAGCTAAGCACTTGTGTAATGGGAATCAGTAACAATGGTGGTACCACAACACCCAGACCCTAATGTAAAAATTAGCACATGCAGGCTGAATGAATTAACTTGAAATCATGTGTGTATTCTGGTAAACAAACTTTTAGATTTCTTAGAAATACTCATCTGTTATTTTGAAGTATGAATTATTTAAGTATTCATTAAGTATTTTATTCGTTTTAAATATTTTTTTAAACTCACACGGTGTTATTACAAAAAAATTTGACCTGGTTTAAAATAGGTCTAAATATTAGCCAACAAAAGAGGAATGAATGACACATCCGTGACATAACCTAATAGAGAAGCGCTTTTCTAACTGGCTAGCTAATAGCTTAGTCCTGGCTTAAACCCGGTACTAAGTTTTTAGAATAACGGGGACAGTGTTTTTTTTTTATATATAAGTTTAAATAAGAAAACGAAAATTCGCACCCAGGTAGGTTTTGAACCCACGCTTGGCTTTGGATGAAAGTTTATATGAAAAATCCAACTCTTGCGAGCGAAGTCGCGAGGAACCACTAGTTAGGTTATAATTAATAAAAACATCAACATTATCTACTATTAAGCTAAGACTACATTTGTCCTTTTTGACGAACTTCGAACTTCAGTTTTTGCAGTTCTCCCAATTTTTTGGGTTCCGTACCTCTAAAGGAATGGAAAATTGTACCCTTCTAGGGACACTTTTTTGTCCGTCTGTCCAGCTATTTATAAAGACACTTTTGCTAAGGAACGCGTGGAGGCTATTTAATATTCTGCGGTGGAGGAGAATTTGATGTAATTATAACATGAGGAGTCTCGTGTTATAATTACATCAAATTCTAAATTTGGAAAAAAGTCTAACAGCACAAGTAAAGGAAGAAATCCGAAAACCGCATTATGTGGACATCATGGAAAAATACCATTGTCCACCACGGAACCCTAAATACGTCCGACTCAAACTTAACCGATAATTTCCCTTTTTTTCCGAATTCAAAGACAAAAATAATTTATTTAGTTTAGGACAGAAAGGGGCCTCTCATGAACGTCAAATTTAAAAAAAAACCATAAAATTGGGCCATATGGGGCCCGAACTCTCCATATAACCTTGCTCGGACATCAATGAATATTAAAAAATAAATAAAGCCAGATTGGTTCTGTGGTTCTCGAGTTTTGCTTGGAAACATACGTAGCGATTCATTTTTATTTAAATACATTTCTGGCAACACGTTTATTACCCACGTGATTTATCTGCCCGCAATTTTCACAAGCTAGATGTACGGCGGTAAACTTTTCGCTCAATTTTTGCTCTTTTGTTTCACGTGAATTTACTCTGTATTTCCTTTCGATAGCGGCGCGAAAATTACCGGCAACAGGTGGGCTAGGGATGGGGTTGTGTCGATATATTATTTATATCGATACCCTTTAGTAAGCGATTATCATCTAGCTTAACATCAAACATGTTGTTAAAGTCACCTACACCGCCATTGAGACTATTTCCGTTCGTAACTAGTTATTTAAATGCTAATTATATTTGATATAAAATACAAAATTAATTAAGTGTAATGTAGCTCTCTTATTTCTTTAAATAACTGGAAGTGAAAAGGGCTCATTCACACGGGATTCGTCATTGATGATTCGTTAAAATACACAATACGTCATGACGGATGGACGTTCACGTTGCATACGGAAATTTGGTCAAAAATCCGTGTATATTGACGATTCGTGATTTTTAAAAACACGATTCATGATTTTTGACCATTCGTCTTTTTTCACGATTCGGGATCCGTTTTAAAAATTGTTGCTTAAATTTGATAGATCAGGGTAGGTTGATATGGGGCCCACTGTAGTTACAAAAGTGACCCAATAAATAAAAAGATAAATTTCACAGATTCAATTCGATAAATGGTTAACGCCTTCAGTCATTAAACATCGAACATTAGTTTTTCGGCTGACAGAGTTCTGTGACCCAAAGCTAATTTTTACATGAATACTATCACGTATACATTACGTAATCAGAGTAATTTTATAGATGTCATGTATGTCTTTCACCACGAGGTCATAGTGAAACTTGTAAGTTGTACTTGTAACTGAAATCACGGATGACAAAACCTTTATGTTACAAGTTTGAATTTATATTAACGTAAATACGAGAATTGATTGGTCTGCAATTTATTAAAAAATATTTTATCGACAACGTTATCGATACTTTTCTTTCCCTCCACCGCCCCAGTTGATTTGCACGGGTCGTGGGTTCAGTGCTTGTTCAGCGCAAAGGTAGCTGTTAAGGCTCAACTGTTTTACTGATTGTAAAACTACCTCCATGATTGGAAGCTGCTGATTTTTACAATGAACTGTAACGTGGAGGCTTTGTTATAAGTACTAGTAAGTACCTACATACATATAGGCAATGATAGTGCATTTAAAAAGGAGGTAGATAATATGACTGTGTAATTAGCGCGTGGAAATTGCTTGCCTCAAATTGAGCAATTTGCTCTATTTTGCTTTCAAATTTCGAACACATATGACATTTGACACGTAAACGAACGTGTGTTCAGTGCATCAAATTTAAATCGCCGCGTAGTAAGAGATGACATGTCTACCTCTTTTTTTAATACACTGTCATTGCCTAAAGGTGTGTATAGGTAGGTAAAGTATACTTTAACATATTGGGAAAAGTGGCAAGTGCGACTCGGGCTGGCTTCCGCTGGGTTCCATACTAATAAAGGTTTTTTTCTACTAATGATGAACCAAAAATTATCGGATTTCTGATTTTTTGGCCAAACATAAATCTAGGTCTACACGAAGTACCCTATACGTTTTGTTTCTCCTGCGAAATATAAGAAAAAAGACTCTTTTACATATACTTATGAGGGAATCTTTGGACTGCCTTGACTTAGAAGCTTAGCTTAGCTAGCTTAGTTGACTTAGCAAATGTAGAAGAACAAAAAAAATTCTTATTTTAAGCAAAAACTGTGTACTCGTACATTGTGATGTTGATGTACTTAAATAAATAAAAAGTAATAAAATAAATATGTAGAAGCTTGATTTTTTTAATAACTCCAAGGGACCACAGACATAATATTTGATGTTAATTTCAACTTGATACCTCCTCCACGCGTTCCTTAGAAAATGGCTTATGACAGACAGACGGACAACAAAGCGAGTGGGTTCATTTGAGGGTTCCTTTTGATGTGCGGAATCCTAAAATCAATAAACAGTCAAGGGTGGGCCGCTTATTTTATACCTTAAAATCGGGTCTAAACTCCAAATAAAAGAAGGTAAATATTTATTTATAGTTATAAATGTCGAAAAAATTGGTAGGTAGGTTACCTTGCTCCGCGTATAAGCATCGCTATCCAGAGTGGTAATGCTGCCAGCATCCTAGGAACCTTACCACAAGGACCCTTTTTATAATTTTTGTTTTTCTTTTGTATTTAATAATTTATCTTAATTTTTAATAATAAGTTGTATATATTACTATTATAGTTTAGTTACTAGTGTTTTTGTTAGTAAGTAAGTATGTAATAATATAACATATAAAAAAAATGTCGTTACAACATGCCACTATAATTTTCTGGTAGCGATCGTTTCTGGCGATAAGGTTATATATTGAATAATAGTTCCTATTATTATTCTTCTACCGAAAATTGACTATGGCGGCCAATCCCAGCTAAGATCATCCAGCTACGTAGGAGACATAGTGCACAAGTGTGTGCGCAATACACAGGTGCACTCTCTGTTCCTTCACTCTCATAGTTCGGTGAGTCTGCAGTCCGACATGACCGGAGAGAAATCAGTCTCAGGTCTCAGCACATGTGTGATATTTTTTTTACTATTCTGGGCTGATGTTTGTTTATTATTGAAGTTTTATTGCACAACCAGATATTATAGAAGATGTTCTTATTAATTAAGATTTATTTATTAATTATTGGCATACACAAAAACGAACAATCAAAAATCTTGTAGATACAGTACAGGCTTTAACACTTAGAACTAGATTGCAACCTTAAAGCGTAAGGAAAAAAGATTAAAGGTTGTTCTACTTATATAACATCCCATAAGGCGACCTCTTGTTTCTTTATTATAATTTTGTTTTGACTTTTTAGAGTAACTTAATCTCAGTATTTTTCGTTTTTTTTTGAATATCCTGTGTATTCGGTAGGCAATAGGCGCTAATTATGGCATAACAAGAGTCACTATTTAGTCAAATAATTTTGCGAATTGATTCTTTTGTACTATACAGGGTGTTATTTTTTTAAAAATTAATTTAGGCAATTAACATTTAAACTACAGTTGTAATTAACAGAAGTCTTCTTATAGGAGTTCTACCACCCTTCAGTCATACCGGGTTTTTTAACACCTTGATTTAAAATACTTATTAATTATAAGGTACCTACTGAACGCTACGGGGCATTATTTGGTGTGAATGAGATACATTAACCAAAAAATATTCCTTCATTCCGATACACTAAACAAAAAAAAAATTCAATATTCATATATTGTTTTATGACAGCTTTGAATTTAGATTTATGATACAAACTACAGTTTATCAGGCTTTCGCTTTCTGGTTAAACAATATTGTTACAAAGTCAAGGAAAATCGTGTTAAGCCACTTTGACGGGCATTACGGCGGTAAAAATAATACATGATGTTTTTATTTTCTGGGTAAATAATCTTATTATCTCTATAATCCCAAAATACCTAACAACTTAGCCCTGGCTTTGGCTAGGGATGTGAAAAAATATCAATATTAAATGAACGATTATTTTTTCTATAAAAATATATTTCATGAATTAATTTAAAAAAAATGTTTGTAACAGTTTCAATTTTTTTAGATAGAATTTTTAGTCCACAGGAACTCCTATTAAATCTTAAATCATCGGTTCAAATGTAAATATAATTTCTCCCTTTTTTAAGGTTCCTTACCCAAAGGGTAAAAACGGGACCCTATTACTAAGCCTCCGCTGTCTGTCAGTCTATCTGTCACCAGGCAGTATCTCATGAACCGTGATAGCTAGACAGTTGAAATTTTCACAGATGATGTATTTCTGTTGCCGCTACACAACAAATACTAAAACCAGACTGAATTCGTATTTAAGGGGGGCTCCCATACAACAAACGTGTTTTTGTTACGGTTTTTGCTCTATATTAATACCGTCAACATGTAGAAATGAAATGAAATATTTATTTGCCTAAAACATGGTCAAGATAGAGGTGGTACAAATTTAAAAGCTCTGCTTGTTTTGTCTGGTCTGACATGCAAATATTAAATGTATTAAAATTAAAATCTATAATATAATGTTTAGGTGGGTTAAGATTCAAAGTAATATCAATAATAAAGTCAGTTAAATATATATGTAGAACCTTGAAATTTACACAAAAAAATTAATATGTATATAAACTTTAAAAATAAGTAAAATAAAAATAAAAAAGATGTCATTGAATATCTCTCTGTAATTGTATTTTGAAATTAATATTATTATTTTGATTTTGAGACCATTTTGATTATTTGATCCTGAATTTAAATGCAGCTTGCCTCTCTACGCATGCGGGTAGCCTTGGGGGCTGTCTCCGAGCTTGAATTATTCATCAGCTGATTATTGTTATGATCGAAGTCATTGTCACTGACACTGTTGCCAAGCACAATATTTCAAGCCCCTGCGTTGCGAAGAGTACTTTTTTGGACCAATAAGCACCTTCAGATCGCCCGTAACAACCAATGGGATTGCATTTTCAATTTACTTCTGTGTGTCAACTCTACGTCTAAATTTTGTATTTGAAAAAAAATTGTGTATTTTGTAGTATTTTCTGCTCTCTTGTGATAGTATAATAAGTTAATAAGATTGTTAGTAAGGTAATTTTCATGTTTCTAGTTTTACATTCTGTTTTGTTTAAATTTAATTTGGCAGTTTTTGAATTGAAATTTGTTTGTGTTTTTAAATATTTTTATGAGTGGTTCGATAGCTCCCGGTTCCGTTTCGCAGCCGGAATTTCTTCGCTGTCACTTATGTAACACCATTAGAACTTTCAAAGGTAAAAGGGGTCTGAATATACACATTTCAAAATATCACAACAATCACAGGGTTCACTCTTCGCTTCCTTCGCCCTCACTTTCAATTCTTCCTTCCGCACCCAACTAATCTTTCGAATCACTCATCACTCACCTTCACCAGTCAACGCCAGTGGTTAAAAGAATTCCTCGAGGGGCGAGAATTTCTATTGCCAAATCACTCTCATCTTGTATTGAAAAATGTCTTCTAAATTCGGAATCAAATTGGCAAAACCTCTTTACCTTTTCTTACTCTCACCTTCATGTTAGTCCTTCACCGAAGTCTCTGACTCGCGCACTCATCGACAATACTTTTCAAAATTCAGCCCCTTCCACTTTTCCTCCTTGTTCTTTCAATATTAAATCTCAGAACGTATTTCGCACTGTAGAAAACAAAGTCATGGATGGTGACCTAAAGAACGCAGCTCGCACCCTCTTTTCTGATGACACCCTCGCCCCTTGTAATCAAGAAACTCTCGACAGCCTTTATAGTAAGCATCCCTCACGTCCAGACTCTCCTTCTTTTCCTATCCCAGCACCTCATAATATCAATCCGTTACAGATCTTTGATGACAGTGATACTTTCGCTGCCATCATGTCCTTCCCGGCTGGTTCTGCCGGTGGCATCGACGGCATCACTCCTCAACACCTGAAGTATTTGGTTAGTGCATCCGCCGCTGACGCCGGCAGAACCTTACTTTCAAACATCACAAAACTTTGCAACCTCCTTTTATCAGGTAAAGTCGTTGAAACTTTTATCCCTTACCTGTACGGCGCTAGATTATGTGCTTTTCGGAAAAAAGATGGCGGTGTTCGTCCGATTGCCATTGGCACTACCTTTCGACGTCTAGCGGCTAAACTAGCCTGCCGTGATATTTTTAATCCACTAAAGGAAATGTTTCAACCTATACAGGTTTTGGTATTAGAGGAGGTTGCGAAGCGGCAGTTCATGCAGCTCGAAATTTATTTTCTTGCTACGATTCTGACGTTTTTTTGAAAGTGGACGTGAGGAATGCTTTTAACTCACTTGACACGTCTGCCTTGCTGAACGAAGTACATGTCCATGCTCCTCAGATTTATCCTTTTGTGTTTCAGTGCTACAATAGCTCAACTAAATTACTGTATCAAGACCATTCAATTGTCTCAGCCGTCGGCGTTCAGCAAGGTGACCCTTTAGGTCCTGCTCTCTTCAGTTTAGGCATACAGCCTTTCATTTCATCTTTAAATTCTAAATTTAATGTTTGGTATCTTGACGATGGCTCTCTAGGGGGGAAAGCTGATATTGTCTATCAAGATCTTGTTCGGATTATAAAAGACTTCAAAAAAAATAGGCTTGGAGCTCAATCTCTCTAAGTGTGAACTCTACATTAATGACTATGTTTCTTCGGAATCACGTCAAAATATTACCGAAAGATTCAACTTGCTCGCTCCCAATATCAAAATTCTAAATTCTTAATCACTTTGCCTTTTAGGAGCTCCTCTTCTTGACGCCAGCATCAAACCTTTTCTTGATAAAAAATTGAATCATTTCACTCTTTCAGCCCCCAGATTGGAAAATTTTAATTCTCATATTGCTTTCACTATTCTGAAATCATGCCTTTTTGTCCCAAAATTCACATATTTTCTTCGTGCAAGTCTAATCTGGAAAAACTCGCAACTTCTAGAGCTTTTCGATACCACCCTTAAAAAAAGTCTTAAAAAATTCTAAATCTTCAGCTTGAAAATGATTCTTGGTTACAGGCAACACTTCCTATTCGTTTTGGTGGTATCGGCGTACGCAAAATTTCGAGTGTTGCTCTCCCCGCCTTTCTCTCCTCTTTGTATAGCACTGCTAGACTTACAGAAAAAATCTTAAAACACCCTTGCCAACTTACTGAGGTGAGAGAGGCGGAGGAGTGTTGGCAAGGTCTCTGTCCTGGTGAAGACATCCCAAAGGAAAAACACCAACAAAAACTTTGGGATATCCCACTAGCTAGAGAGACTTTCCATTCTCTTCTTCTAAATTCTATCAGTGATTGTCATCGTGCAAGGCTGTTGGCAGTTTCCTGTAAGGAATCAGGCCACTGGCTTCATGCTCTCCCTTCCAAAAAAAAAGGCACCCTTTTCGATAGCGAGACATTCCGGGTGTGTGTGGGATTGCGAATCGGAGCTAAAGTTTGTGAACCTTTCACGTGTCTCTGTGGCAAGGAGGTCGACCAAATCGGTCTCCATGGTCTTTGTTGCCAGCAAAGTGCAGGGCGTCTCGCCCGCCATGCAGCTCTCAATGATGCCATTAGAAGAGCTCTTGCCAGCATTAATTTACCTTCAACGCTAGAACCTCGTGGGTTGGTGCGTGATGATGGCAAGAGACCAGATGGCCTCACACTCATTACCTGGGAGCGGGGACGGGCTTTAGTATGGGACGCAACTTGTGTCGATACTTTGGCCCCTTCGCATCTCAGGGAATCAGCTCTTAAAGCTGGTTCTGCTGCTGAGTTGGCAGAAAACGCTAAGCGACGCAAATACGAGTCCCTTGCTGGTGACTACGTGTTTATTGTATAGTGTCTAATGTTATATAGGTACGGAACCCTTTGTGCGCGAGTCCGACTCACACTTGGCCGGTTTTTTCATAAACTTATGACAAATGTATCAATAACGATGAATTATTTATGATTTTTAAGTCATCACACTTAGCGTAACATATGTACTTAGAAGAAAGAAAATCAGGCATTCTTTCAACAATAGTTAAAACGACTATCTGTTAAAAAAAACGACTTTTACAAAACAATAATTTCCGTAACTACTAGTGACTATCTCTGCCTATTTAGGTGCAGTAATTACCTAAATGGATATATTTGGTGGAGCATGAACAAAGGTTGGTTTAGGAGCCTGAACCTTCGGCAAACAAGACAAGAGCCTTCGTGCGGCTAAAATTATGCAGCCTATTCCGGCAAGTTGTGGTGGAGTGTGTATCTAATAACTAAATTAACTAGTTAGTTTGGGTTTGACTCTACAGAACCCTGTCTAAGACTAATTTTAAGTTTATGCTATCTCTTTCTCTGCTCAAGAAATAAAAACAGACAGACAAAAATCTCTTAAAAGAAAAACTGACTGAATGACTTACTGACTGACATATCAACGCATAGCCTAGAAACTACTGGGATAAAAAAATTGAAATTTGGCACCATGCTTCCTCTCATAGTTAGGTAAGAAAGCATATTTAGAAATTCGCCCTTGAGGGAGTAAAAATACGGGGGTAGTTTGTATGAAACTCCGTTAGTTATAAAGCTAAATCAATAAAATTTTTTGTTTAGCTGCTTAGTTACAAATTAAAAATAACGTGTTTCAGGATTTTTCGAAAATTAAAACTCAAGGGGGTGAAAAGCAGGGTGGAAGTATCAGGGTGTAAGCGTGAACAGACAGACAGACACACATTCGCATTTGTAATATTAGTATTGATGGATATGGATTAAGTAACGAACATAGCGATAAGACCGCCTATATTGTACCTACCAGCATTGTTTTCTTTCATTATATGTTTGTAAAGTGTTTTCTGGTTGCAATAAAGAGTATCTATCTATCTATCTATCATAGCCCTGCGGATCAGTAAGCTCAGGAGGCAGCGGGTGTTAGATTCTTCGATTTGTGGACTGTTTGTAGGTCTTCTTATAAATAATAACTTCAAGCTTGGCACGGTCAAAGCTATTATTTTCACACAGATTCACAATTACAATGCTTCAGCTTCAATGGCGTCAAAAGGAAGTGAGAATGAACGGACCATCGATAAAAGAAGTTCATAAATCAAGAAGCTCAATTTCAATGCGCCCTGTCTTAAGATTTTTAGGTTCATTCTCTCTCTTTGTATGTCAAAAAAACGAAAAGAGACAGAGTATATTAATTTAGAAATGGTTAATACGAGTAATAGGTTATTCCCGTAACTAGTTGTAAATCTATTCTTACCCACGTTATCTCTATTGTGAAAAGATTTACGCTTATCGATAATGCAATAAGGTTTATCGATGCGATTGATATCGAGTAATCCTTTAATCGATTGTTAATGGTTTAATCGATCGCCGAGCGTAGAGTGACGCGTTTGCAAATCTGTGCTATTCATAACCTGATTCCTGGAATGATAGATAACTATTTTTAGCTTTTTGGATTCATTGATAATAATGCGTTTCATTTTATCCCAACACGAAGGGTTACGTACTATTTCATTTAAAATTACATAAGACACTATTATAACCTTTTTTATAGTTTTAAAAACGTCAAAAAGTTCACGTTTGTTGTATGGGAGCCCACTTAAATTAATTGATTAATTTTTATTTGACATTTAATTTAATGAATATTTAATTTCCCAATCCAATCTAATTAATTATGTTTCAAATTTATCTGATATTTTAATTCTATTTGAAGACATTTCATTTCATTTTATTTATAATTTTTTTGTTGACTCCATTTATTGATCGAGTTGTGATTTTAAATTTGTGTATGGGTGTAATTTGCCTGAAATAAAGATTTATTATTATTATTTAATTTTTTTTTTGTATTTGTTACTATAGCAGCTTACAGCGGTAACAGAAATAAGTAAGTACATTATCAGTGAAACTGTTTAGCTATCACGGTTCATGAGATCCCGCCTGGTCTTCAAGTTGGACAGACAGACAGATGGACTGCGGAGTTTTAGTAATAACGTCCCATTTTTACCCCGTGGGTACAGAACCCAAATAATTATTACACAAGTGGCCCGTAGTCATAGCGCGTTCGCAAAGAATATAATATAATAAGTCAGCCTATTAGATCCTACTGCTGGGAAAAGGCCTCACCTCAACTATGAGGAGGAACGAGCCATACTTCACCACGCGGGCTCAGTGCGGATTGGTGGAGGGGTGTATGTAAGGCAAGTGACAAACCTTACTGTCAGAAGTTATCAAGCCGCCCTAGGGCCTCTGACTAGGCTTAACGACTAATACCACAGATATTAGCCGGGACCAACTGCTTAAAGTGCCTTCCGAAGCACGGAGATGCTTGTCATGGGCGTCACTTAAATGGTCGGAATGGTTACCCATCCAATCACGACCGCGCCGTGGGTTGCTTAACTTTTGGTATCACTACCAAAGCGCTGCCGCCACTGCGCCACAAGCACCTCTCAAAGAATAGCTTTGCAAGAATTCCATAACAAAAACATTGTCCATCTCCTGACGCAGTCGGATGAAAAGAAGGGGCTAACCCCTTCTTTTCATCCGACTAAACATACCTAATGCCTAAACATACCTAACTCATTTAATCCATACTAATATTATAAATGCGAAAGTGTGTCTGTCTGTCTGTCTCTCTGTCTGTTACCTCTTGACGCTTAAACCACTGAACCGATTGAGATGAAATTTAGTATGGAGACAGTTCTCCGGGTCTCGACCCTGGTAGAGACATAGGCTATTTTGTCGCGATATAAAAACATTAACGGGGTGAAATGGGGGATGAAAGTTTATATGGAAAATCCAACTCTTGCAGGCGAAGTCGCGGGGAGCCACTAGTTTGTCTATATATTTTTTAGATACGGCCAAATGACTGCCTATTGCAGTCATTTGGCCGTATCCTTACCTGATGGAAAGCGACGATGCGGCCGAAGAGGTCAAAATCTAAATTAATTCTTATATGTATTATCAATGTTAATAAACTAAAATAATCAATGCGTTCACTGGTCATAGTCATAGTAGAGTCATGATGATGATGATGTCCTCCTAGCCGATTTCGACTACGGCGGCCTACCTCAACAGAGATTAGCCAACTGCGCAGGATATATTATAGTGCACAAGTGTGTGCGCAATACACAGGTGCACTCTCTGTTCCTTAACTCTCATAATTCGGTGAGACGGCAGTCCGACATGACCGGGGAGAGATCAGGCGCAGGATCGGGCCGAGAGTGTTTGGGTTTTTCTGTCAGTAGAGTCATAGCTAAGTTATGACTTACCTAGATACAAGACGTTTGTACTGCCTTGTTAAATTATCATTTTATAGTTAATTGGTCAATCTTTTGTACATCTGTTCAAAGCAAATAAAACACACACACACACACACATGATAATTTGAAATTAATTGCATAGGTAGATCGACGACATCAGTCACACTCACACTTATAATATGTTTAGCTTTATAAAATGTAAATCCAATGTTAGCTGTATGATTAGTATTTAAGAAACATGTAAAACTGTATTTTTGAGAGCTGTGGATTTTGTTGTAATAATAAAATAAAATAAAAATAATAATAAAATAATAACTTTTTTGATTTGGCTTTTCACCCATACTTAAAGAGTGATATAAAATTCACTTGAAAGGGTTGGAAAACATTCGGTACTATTAGCAATGGCAGAGGTTGTAAAAAAAGATACTACATATGGAAAGTTCTTGCCAAAACCTAATCGTAAAAAATACATAAAATATTACCGTTACCAATACATTACGCTCTACATAAGGTCACATAAATCTTGTCATTGGTGCGCTCATATCATACACACGCGGGTACTTTTGCCATGTACCCGTCTGTCTGTTGGTAGCCTTGCACATACCTTTATGTAGAAGCTGTAATTAGTTAGTCACGCCATGAAGAACATAATCTATTGATATTTTTCTTACAAGTGGGGATGGATCATTTGGGGTATCTTTAGTTGAATAGGTCTGTTAAAACTTTTTTTTTGGTTTTTTAATACTACCAGATTTAAAAATCTATTTGCGAAATATCATTTAGCGAAAATTTTGTAAGGGTCATGTTTACCTACAGGAAAAACTACTACATTTGTGAGCCAATCAAATATTTTTGTGGTCTACACCAATTCAACTTCTCATCGCGATTCAACCGCCACCCAGCACCATCTCTTATCACAAATTCAAACTAACTCATTCACAAGCAAGAACAATGCGAAAGCTTGCTTGTTAGTGCTGTCCGCCGCGCTGTGCAACGCGTAGGCCAGATGCCTAGCGCCTTCTCTTATCGCAACTTCAAACCAACTTCCAGCAACGCTTTTTCCTTGCTTGTTGGTGGAGTTTTCTGTGCAACAATCAAATACTTTTGTGTTCTAACACAATGGAACATCCTGAACTTCCCATCGCGATTCAACTGACACCCAGTATCATCTCTTTTCACAAATTAAAACTAACTCTTCCAGCGACAATGCGACTGCTTCTGCCCTGCTTGTTGGTCCTTTGTGCGCCATTTCTTGTCACAACTCCAAACTAACTCATTCCAGCAACAATGCGACTGCTTCTACCCTGTTTTTGGTGCTACAGTGCCATCTTTTATCACAACCCAGAACTAATTTTGACTCCTTCAACTCCGACATCCAGAGCCATCTATTATCACAAATCAGAACTAAATTTGCCTCCCTCAACTCCGACACACAGCTCCATCTATTATGACAACTCCAAACTATCTCTTCCAGCAACAATGCGACTGCTTCTGCCCTGCTTGTTGGTGCTGTCCGCCGCGCTGTGCAACGCGCAGGCGAAACATCTAGCACCATCTCTTTTCGCGACTTAGAACTAACTTCAACTTCCTCAAATTCCCGTCGCAATCTAACCGACAGCCAGCGCCATCTATTATCTATCACAACTCCAAACTATTTCTTTCAGCAACAATGCGACTGCTTCTGCCCTGCTTGTTGGTGCTGTCCGCCGCGCTGTGCAACGCGCAGGCGCAGTACCCCCGCCCCCGCCGCCCGGAGCGCTTTGACACCGCCGAGCAGATATCCAACTATTTAAAGGAGCTGCAGGAGTACTACTCTGTGCATGGGAGAGGCAGGTATGTGAAATGGACGCAGAAATATAGACTTGAAGACGGGTATAGTTAAACCATACCAAACCAAACCAATACCCATTTTTATGAACTAATAAATGATATGATACAATATGTTATGATATGATATGATAACCGCCTCTAAAAACTTTTAGACGTTTTTAAAGAAAGATATTTTACACAGGTAAACATAATTATTAAAATACAAAACACCCGTCTGCGAAAATTAATATATTTTTAATGCTAATGATACCCATATTACTATGGTAAGGAAAAAAAAAACAATCCACCTCCCCTTCCCTTTATTGCCATAAAAAGTCATAAAAGTAAAAGTTATACATACATACTTACGAAAAACATAACACTCCTTCCGCAGTCGGGTAAAAAGAAGATTGCACCGAGTGCAAAAATAATATTGCATTAAATTTTATCTTTCTTTGTAAATCTCTAACTTTCTACATTTTAATGTCTTTGTGTTATGAAGAGACGGAGTTTTTTCTAAAACACATTGAATAAATATACACACATATGCGAACAGCGCACGTACACATGTATGGTATGTTTTTTCTATTCTAAGGCTTGTAAAACTAATCTTGCAAAGTAAAGAGTGATGTGTTATTAAGTAGATATGGAAGAGCTGCTAGGTGCCTGAGCACAGGCAAATCTTTGCTTAAAAGATATTTTTGGTGATTATTTCTATATGTAAATATATGTTCATTTCAATGTTTTTTATTATTATTAAATGAATTAAAAACTTCCTCCTCTTTAAGTCGTTTAAAAGGTGTTCGAAATATTCATTTCCCTAAATGCTATCTGTACAATTTGAATAAAAAATAAGACTTTAAAGGGAATTCTTTTCCTTTCACTGCCATTCCTTTTTGACAGCTTAGTCTCAATGAAAAACCCAAACCAATAACGGATTTAGAGGACTCGATTAGATCTATGGAAAAGTTACGACATAATTTAGGATAAACTTTCCGATGCAATTTATCTAATAGATAACATTACTTATAAACATTTTATATTGCCTATAGTAAACTGGGATATTTAGAATTGCCGAAACTTTCAATATGCAGATATTGTTACAATAAAATATAATAATTTAAAATGTTGTTCTGGTACAATTAGTAAATGATCAGCGTTTCTGAAGTTGCGTCAAAATTAGCATACAAAAAATCAGGAATAACATGTTGGGCGCCAAGTTTTGTCAGTCCTTATTATTACCATGAGAAAATAAATCCATTTCGAATAAAACAGTGGTAGAGCCTCTGGCAATAAAGTCAAGATTATTTCTAGAAGTATCTTTCATGCTAATACTTTTTGGCGCCCAACGTGTTGTTATTGCCGTCGCCTAACGCCATCTATACAAAAACAAAGACATCGTCTGAAAGCATCGCTAGCGCTGATATTTTAAAACACTGAACTATGCAGATGTTAGTTCCTCAATCTGTCAATAGATGGTGTTAACTAGAAATATGGCATTTGTCACTTATCTGTCAATGGGATCTAAAAATTAATTATGTATACGACGTTCAGCGGCAAAAAATTATGATGATGACACATGTTTTGTTTCAGATATGGCAAGAGACAGATGCACATAGCCGATGCATCTGTCATCTTCAGAGAGACGCCATTTTTGGATCACCCTCTGAACGAAGAAGCGCTATTCAAAAACCTTGGATAAAAGTAAAATAAAAAAACACACAAAATGCCACGGCTACCTAATGTTCCTCACAAGTTGTTTTCTTGATGTTTTCTAAAATAATAACACTTAATGCCATAGAATGCGTTATTAAAATTCTAAAATAGAGAAATGACATTCCTGTTCTATCCGTCTTTGTCTAGTCAATTAATTTTAATATTTAAAGGTTAACTTACTATCTAGTCACCAGATGGCACCACTAGTACTATATTTTTAAAACGTTATCATTTTTTATTTGTTACAAAAACTCCACGCGTATTTTTTTAAAAGCTGTCATAAATAACATATAGCTCCATCTAGTGGCCGTTTTCAAAGTCAGTTAACTAACCTTAGTTTACGGGCTGGGTGTGAACTAATTGTTAGTTAATTACACTTTCTGTCACTTAGCTAAGCGTTACTGTAACAAATTAAGACTTAATGTTAATTGGAATAGCAAATAAATGATTATTCGGAGGATTTGCATTTTCATTTATTTAAAAGAAGTTTAATTAGAAGATCAGCTAATCAGGACTGGCGCAAGTGAACCTTCCAGATAGACTAATCCAGACTTGCGCAAGTGAGCTGTCAACTCAGATAATAGGACTTGCGCAAGTGGGCTGTCAACTCAGATAATAGAACTTGAACAAGTCCGGATTAGCTAATCCGGTCTTGCGCAAGTGGGATTTCAACTCAGATAATAGGGCTGGAACAAGTCCGGATTAGCTAAACCAGAATTGCGCAAGTGGGCTTTCAACTCAGATAATAGGACATGAACAAGTCCGAATTAGCTAATCCGGTCTTGCGCAAGTGGGATTTCAACTCAGATAATAGGGCTGGAACAAGTCCGGATTAGCTAATCCGGAATTGCGCAAGTGGGCTTTCAACTCAGATATTAGGCCCTGAACAAGTCCGGATTAGCTAATCCAGACTTGCACAATTGGGCCTAGTGCGTTTGGAATTAGGTTGACTATTATGAAATCAATGCCACCTGTGCCCGTAAACAAGATGCAATCTATTCTATATCGATGTTCGCTATTGCTAACAAAACGTATAAGACTGACATAAGCCATCGAGACATCATGTGACTTTTGCATACATATTTTGACATTTCGTTGGAAATAGCGAAGTTCGCTGTAGAATAGATTGCATCTTGTGTAGGGATCTTCTCTATTAATACTATATTAGAGCAATACTTTGGCTCCAATTGCTCTAAAGTTTATAACACGTTAATTAGCCCTACCTTATTTAGACTGAATACCGATCCTTCATAAAGTATGTAAACGGGAAAAGAATAGAAGCTTTATTCCAAAAGAGTTTGATTAGGGTTATACAAGTGGGAGATTAGATATTTCACTTGAAAAAATAACTAACTACAGCCAGGCCTGGGCCCGTAGGCAAGTGGCAATTTATTCTCTAATCAATATTAAATGTATGAAACTGACATAAGCCATCGAAACATCACGTGACTTTTGAACACATATTTTGACATTTCGTTGACGATAGCGAAGTTCGCTCCAGAAAGATTGCCATTTGGCTACGGGCCCTGGTTCTCTCCGTAATTGAGCACAAGCGCGGATCGACCGGTCGGCGTTTGGTCGTAATGGATGTCACAAGCCGGCCGCATCGCATGTAAGATCTACGATTCACGCGCGCGCTTGGGCGTCGCGTCTGTTGACCCTACATTGTCAGGTGAGATGAAGTTACGCGAGAGAAAGAGAGGCAAATATCTAGGTGCTTATAGTGGTAAGATATTGGCGTGCTGCGATCTCAATTTGCACTTTATTTTCTCATAGCAAGAGTCGCTATTCACTTATAACTTTGCGGAGTGGTCCTTCTGTACTTGTACTATTTATTCTGTGCTACGACGGGTATTGGACCCACGATTCTCGCATACTGGGCGATTGCCTAACCACTCGGCCTTCATCTTTCGATTGTTAAATACTTGCAATAGTATTTCTTTCGAATGTTAAGAGTGTGATCCCAATAACATTGATGACAGTAACTTTTTAACTTTTATTGAGCTAAGTAGCACTCAAAATTTAGACAGGCTTTGCTAACACCTGGGTAGCCGAGTGTTTAGGCAACGCCCGATACGCAAGTTCAATTCATATGTCAGAAAGTCAAAACTTCAAATCGTACCGAGAATTAATACGCGAAAAACATCTTGCATGTTTCTATACTTTTTCCTTTTACCATAAAAATCCATTCGGCTGACCAAGGCCTTGTCATACGATACTAGATCTAATGGCAAAGTAATAAGATCGTCGCGACGGTGATAAATGTTGATTAGCTTTTAAAGTAGTTATTTTAATATTAAGCCAGGCGTAGACTGCAGTGCAATATCCATACAAATATAATAATTGCAAAAGTGTGTCTGTCTGTCAGTTATCTCTTCACGCTTTAACTGCTTAACCGATTCAGATGAAATTTTGTATAGAGATCGCTTGAGTCCCGGACATTATAGGATAGTTTTTAGATTAGAAAATAATTAAGGGGTTTAAAATGAGGGTTGAAGTTAATATGGGAAATCCTACATTTGCACGTACAAAGCCGTATGACACCACTAGCACAAAATAAATTATTACTCTTCAATAATAACTATGTAAGTGTCTAATCACAATATTTTACCAAACAACTCCCTTATGCTGACTTGAACTTAATTATTTAGCATCAAGTTAAACCTCCGGGGTTTTTAAATGTTAAATATACCTATAATAAAATAAGTCAGCCTATTAGATCCCACTGCTCGGAAAAGGCCTCACCTCAACTATGAGGAGAACCGAGCCATACTCCACCACGCGGGCTCAGTGCGGATTGGTGGAGGGGTGTATGTAAGGCAAGTGACAAACCTTACTGTCAGAAGTTATCAAGCCGCCCTAGGCCCTCTGACTAGGCTTAACGACTAATACCACAGATATTAGCCGGGACCAACTGCTTAACGTGCCTTCCGAAGCACGGAGATGCTTGTCATGGACGTCACTTAAATGGTCGGAATGGTCACCCATCCAATCACGACAGTGCCGTGGGTTGCTTAACTTTTGGTATCACTATCAAAGCGCTGCCGCCACTGCGCCACAAGCACCTAAATATACCTATATCTGTATGCTATTGTTTAATCTGACAAATAAATAAATAAAAAGTATTGCATTTGGAGTGTTTCCACCTTGCTACGAAAAAGTCTGCGCTCCAAGGCTAGGAATTCTCTCCATACTACGAGATACTCCAAAAGCGCTACGCTCTGTACATACTACGAACTATGATGCTACGAATTTGCTACGCGGCGTAGGGGTCGCTACAACGCTGCTACGGAATGCTACAGACACAACTTCATACCACGGAATAAAAAATATTTTTTTTACTGTGCAAACTAATTGAGCATGCACTCAAATTCAATTACATACTTTTCCTTAAGTGGTTTCCGTGTGTCTGATTGATTTTGATGCTTAGAAGGATTCTTTATATACATTTTAATAACTAAAGAAAATAAAAAATACAAGAAAATACTTAATACTGAAAAAAGGGAACTTCGGCAAAAATTTAAGGTCGTTAGTGGAAAATAAATCCCATTTACTTATTTTTACTCGGTCTATAATTGTGTTTATTAGAAAATAAAGTTAATACTTTTGTTTGCAAGTAAAATACATGTTGGTTGAGAACATATTTCTTATTTCATTTCCACTTTGATGTCACATAAAAATATCTAAATCCATATAAATAAAGGATTTATTTTAAAAAGTGTAGCCACAACAAAAATAAAGAGGTTAAAATAATATACAAAATTAATTCAATTGCTTATCACTTTAGCGGTTACATTACTACGTAACTAAGCAGTGATATCATTCGACAAGTCGCCAGACTGTTCATTGCCTTATAACTCAAAACCAGCCACTTAAAAACCAACTCTATCCCCCAAGTATAACGGTCTAATTTACGTCTTTCATTCCACAGACAAGAACGTGGTTTGAAATCGAATCTAAATGGATTATAAACAGTCTGCGCGCGCAACTACGAAGTTGGTCGAATTGGGTGCTTTTACGTGTCGTGGTTGGAGCTGTTATTTTTTGTATCACATGATCGAAATCACAGGAGCTACAAGTGGTTTTGGATTTGCAAAAGAAATCAACATATTTATTTCAAAATTATGTGACAAAAATATCATGCATGTACTATTTATTAGTTTTGTGCGTAGTAGGCTGACATTACTTGGCTCATTGCATATCAACTGGGTAGGCAATGAGCCAAGTATATGAATTTAAAAAAATACTGAGTCAGACTTAAGTACTTACTAGTCTAGTACTAGATATCCGAGTAGGTAATAATAATTGTTATTATTCCTGTAAGAGTATAAGGATTGTACAAGTATGGTCCGTTACCTTTGGTATGATTATATCAAGCTTTGTACTTACCACAAGTATAATATAATGAATTTAAGACATCTCTACTAATATATCTATGTAATTTAAGTAAAAATATTCACATGATACGAAACAGACACTGCTCCAGTAACAGCTCCAAAAAAACATCTCCCAAGCGCCGATGTAAAAGCACCCAACTCAGAGCTACGCGCAAAACCACTCGGCAAGCTTTTTTACACGATATTCCTATATTTTACCAAAGAAATATCACAGAAAACTACCTATTTTGTATCGGAATTACCTATTTTACTACCAGTTTTCTACTTGCACTGTAGTTTTTACTGTATTGTATTGTGGTAGTGATTTTTAGCGGATATTTTGGTATACGGGAACTATTCATATCAGTAGAACTAGGTACAATGTGTGATCAAGTGAAGTGTAGTGTATAATCGAGAGGTAAGTGATACTATAAGATAGTTTTTAATGTTATTTTATTAATATTTGGGTATTATACAGTTTTAATACACATAAAAAACAAAACTACATCACAAATTAAATTATTTATTTTTTATCTGATAAAACCTTTTGCCTGCAAAAAAAAAAAACAAGAGACTAGTTTAAAAAATACAACAGAATATTACTATAGCATTTAAACAATTCCAAGCATTACCAGCAAACTATTTGCAGCCATTAGACAGGTCATGGTCATGGTCAGATGTATAAGTAAGCAAATGGTAAGAGTAATTTGAATATTATGGTAAACATATCAAATTGTTTACAATCTTGTATATTGTTCTAAGTGCATGTTTGTCAAACGTTGCCATTGAGCTATTGTTTTTTTTTCACGGTAATATGGTCAATGGTATTGGTGACCATCTTCATCTTAGCGTTATCTCGGTTGTGCACTCGCACGCGAGGGCCCAGGGTCCGCTGACCATGATCCAGGATGTGGCAGATCAGGTAATTACAGTGGAGCGACTGCCATCCTCCGTGACCCTGTTAAACAGAACCTGGCCAGTTTGGATCATGGTTACACATTCAGTCGCCTAACTGTGAAGGTTTCCTCACGATGGTTTCCCTGCATCGGTTAGAGAACAACTAATGTACATCACTCAGAAAAAGTCATTGGTACATGGTGGTATGTGGGAACGAACCCGGCTCCTCCCGCATGAGAGGCAACCCACTAGCCAGTGCGCCACCGATGCTCTATTATATTATACATATTATTAGTATTGGTGACCACATATTATGGTGAATTGGTGTCTGTCTAAAACTACACTGTATATATATAATTGTTATTCAGCTAATCGGTCATTTAGTATGGAAGCTAAAGCACTTGTGTTATGAAAATGAGTGTGCCAAACTCGGAGGTTCTACGACCAACCTTACAGGAATGGAGTGCCTCCTAATGAAAGGCCAACTCCGCTGGTGCGGACACGTCATACGCATGGAGCCTACCAGGTTGCCAAAACAAATATTTTACTAAGCTTAGTTCAGGTAAACGCAAATCAGGTGGCTAGTACCTGCGTTACAAAGACGTGTAAAAGCGCCACCTGACTGCTGCCAATACCGTATGACTCATGGGAGAGGCTGGCGACACAGAGGATTGAATGGCGAACTGCTGTCAACTCGGGTTTGGAAGATCATGAGCGAGCCCGGCGCGAAGATCTCGACGCCAAACGCCAAATCCGCAAGAGTCGACCTAAGCCCTCCTATGAGTACAAGTACAATGAATCTAGGACTCTTTACTGTGCCTCTTGCAACCGGACTTTCAAAACCAAATTTAGCTATGCAAGTCACGCTCGCGCCCATGCAAGAGCCCAGGCTAACAACAGTTAAGGGTGTCGCCGTCGACGGATACGTCTGGGAGGACATCATATGAAAATAAGAAACAACGTTGCTATAACAACTATCAGACCTAAACCTCACCGGGAATCGAACCCGGGACCTCAGAGTTGGCGACACCATGAAAACCGGAGTACAAAATTCGTCAAAATAAAACAAAATAAATGAGGTAAATGTTCTAAATTTGGATAAAGACGCGGGTAAACGCTAGTCTTGACATAACAATAATAATCTCCACTCGAGACGAAAGTACATAGCCTATTATTTGGCCCGAGACGAATGTACTTATTCTATTATTTGCCCTAGTACGTCGTAAATACAATGCCTTTTTATGACGAGAAGTTATGATTGCCCCGGACAGATATGGGCCCTTCATGTTCAGGGCAGAAGCGCTTTTGCTAAGGCTGTGGCTTCAGGCACAGCGATAAATCCTTATGGTACTTGTAGCTTAATAAATAAAATATTCAAATATTGCACTCAAAAATATCGACCGGCTTGGGGTGGAACGTGAGCCCATGACCCTTCACTTTCCAGGCGATTGCTTTCCCAACTGAGCTACCAAACCTTCAGCCAGGCCACTGAGGTCAAACTAGATACGATGGCAGAATAGTGGCAAAAAAAGAAGGGACGCGTGCAATCGCTGAATTCGTTGACGTACTGATATTTCATCATTAGTTTTAAACGTTTGTCAAAAACAACTTGCTTAGAATTACGCTACATAGGCTAAAAATGACTACTGATAAAATATATTTAATAATAGGATGAATGGTACTAAACAAAGTAATGACAATTCCCTCTCAGACCATGACCATGGATTGGTCGCCGCAGTCGAAATTCTAAAATAAAATATTATTGTTTATATCTTCTAAGGGAAGATGCTGGGAAACTTGATACGACGCGATGACCCCATAATCACAATCTTTAAGGAGAAGAAAGAAATAAAATGGCATAGATGGAGACCTAGGAAATCATTCATGGACTAAGTGCAGGAAAAGTTGAGCGTCGTTTCGTATCAGGATGTCAAGAGATCGGCAAAAGATAGGGAAAGATGGAAATAACTCCACCAACAAGAGTATTTACTCTTAAATGGAATGATGTCTTCTTTAATATACGCTCTTACTAAAGACCCACCCCAAAACTCGGAGATAACAAAAACTTTGTCCAGTTGCTGAATGGAAAACTTGCTAAGTATTGTTTGTCTTAATGAGAAAGGTGACGTTCGTAGATTTAAGATGGCTGTGCTAAAAATAAGCCCTTTGCAGAATTTAGAATGAACCGCGTGTGCGTAAAGTAAAATACCTCACGTACATTGGTAAGTTAATCTACATCTTAATTTAACCGGTTTGTAGGATAAATACGGGCACATGGCAATATGCGTCCTGTCTAAAATTTAATTTAGGTTCAGTTTCTCTCTTTCTCTGCCAAACAAACGAAAAGAGACAGACTATATTAATTTAGAAAAATCAGACTAAACAGCTGTCCGTTGCAGGAAATTAGAGAATCCGTAGACAATTTATTAGGGATGTCATTCGATGACGACTGAAGTTAGATGAAAACAAGCAAAAACTTGTAAAAATACGTAAAAAAAACGCATCACTTGATTTGACGTGTCTAAATTATTGTAGTCTGTCTCCTTTCGTTTGTTTTACACATATAGAGAGAGAGAGACTGAACCTAAACAGGGCACATCGGAATTAAGCCCAAAGTCGTAGTTTTATTTTTTTCTTAACCTGTTGTATCATTTAATTAATTAAAGTAAACAAATAAAAATAAAAAACCTTTTTTTATTATGACCCAACATAGAGTACCTATAATACGCGTCTCAATATGCTTTGGGACAATTGTAGGCTAGTGCTGAGAAGAAGCCGCGCAAGAAACTCAGGTACTATCGTCATAACTCAATAAAATGAAAACATGGGGTTTCATAATAATTATACTATGTACACACGGCCGTACGTCAGACTACCCCACTTTGACCTTGAGACCGCCTCTATTCCCTACGTAATAAAAGCTGTTTTCGTAGTTCAAGTGGGTCACCTAACATGCTGCCGACTGTACTTCAATAAAAATTAATCTGCTTGGAGGAAGTTATTGCTATTACAAATGGGTATATTATACAAAGAAAAAAATAAATGTAATATTAATATTCGTAAGCACCAAATTCCAATCTATTATAATGTTATTGGGTTCATTCGCAATGTGTAATTCCACGTCACCATGTTGGGCGCCAACCTCTCACCGAATGCTCTAGAACGTAGTTGTTTTCTAAAAAAAGCAACCCGGTCTTGACTGAAGTGTATTTATATGTTCTAAACATGGCTCTTGTCAAGTTCGGATTGTATCTTGGCGCCCGACGTGTTATTCAGTCCCACCACGTTGGGCGCCAGTTTCTTGGAACGCTGTTGATTAATATTGCAATATATATACCATTAGAACTAGAACTGTCTAGAGAGACATTATGTAAATTGCATCTATTGCAATCTATTCTACAGCTAACTGCGCTAACGCCATAGCATGGTGTTTTGATGGCCGATGATTATGCCAGTTTTATAATATGTATATTATAAAAGATGTCCCAGAAATAACGCAGGATTTGTTACTGCAGCTATTTTTGCACTCCGTTGACCATGATCCAGGATGTGACAGATCAGGTAATTACAGTGGAGGGATCCATCTGACCTTCGTGACCCTGTTAAGGAGAACCTGACCGGTTTTGGATCATGGTTACACATTCAGTCGCATGAATGTGCAGGTCTCCTCACGATGTTTTCCCTTCGGTCACGAGCATCGGTTTGTGAAACAACTAATGTACATAAGTCGGAAAAAGTCATTGGTCGGCACGTGGGATCGAACCCGGCTCCTCCCACATAGGAGGTAACACGCTAGCCACTGCGCCATGCCACCGACGCTCTTGTCCAAAATAGAGTATTTATTTTATTTAATATGAAAAGAAAGAGGAAGACTTATTTTTGGACGATCAGAGTGCTAAATATCTCCAACGATCTAGTTTCCCCAATTAATCTCTTCAAAGTAAATGAAGTCAAAACACTTCTATCTACTTACCTACTCAATTGTAATTAATAAAGACACGACGACGGTGGCAAATATTTGCATCGGTAAAACTCGCTAAACTTTGATTGTCAATCCTTAATAATTTTATAATGTACCGTGTTTTATGCAAATAATGTTATTTCATATTTCATTTCACACTATTTCGACCAAAACATTATTTTTTATGAATTTTTCGAATAAAAACGATTATTTGTGGGATATGTCATGTTGTTTTTTTTTACTAACCCTAAACTGTCAGCTTTCAAATTGTATATTTTTAAGGGTTGCAACAACTTTACCGCAAAAATAGCGGCAATTTAAAATCTTGCGTTATTTTGGGACACCCTGTATTACATAACTGTTCATTTTGATAGCTAGCGATCTTCGACTAGACTGGAAGTAATAATAATAAAGTCCTCCTAGCCGAATTTCGACTACGGCGGCCTATCTTAACAGAGATTAGCCAACTGCGCGGGACATACTTACATTCGCCGGGGTCTCAAAGTTAACCTGTGTCAACACCCAAGTTCTAATCCTGCTATCCAGCAGATGTGGCTGTCGGTGTACATACTCCATAAATGCATTATCATCGGAACAGCCTACAAACCCCCATGGCAAAAGGTAGAAACATTTCTTGATTCTCTTACTGAATCGGTAGCTGCTTTTTCTAAGGCGGATGGTATTGTCTTGGTCGGCGATTTTAACATAAATTTACTGGATAAAAGCAGCAATATAAGTACACTATTTAAAGAATTTACTGAAAGTCTTAACCTTAGCCAACTCATCACTGAACCCACCCACTTCACTAGCCATAGTAGCACCCTGCTGGATGTGGTGTGCACTGATATACCATATGTACAGGCAAAGGTTAGGTACTCCCCTGACCTTGGTGCACATGCCATGCTATCCGTGGAGCTAAAAGTGAAAAGGGAGAAGGTGAGCCCCCGCAGTGTGACATACAGGCCACTGAAGAGCATCATACTGGAGCAACTGAATGCAGACCTCTGTGCCATACAGTGGGACAACCTTAACAAGGGTCAGGATGTCAATCGCCTGGTAACAGCATTCACTCTTTGTGTACGTGGTCTTATGGATTTACATGCACCAGTGAAGACAAGCAAATTCAAACACCCTCCACACCCATGGATCACGGACACTATCAGAACAATGATGCGAATCAGGGACGATTACCACAGGCAGTTTAAAAAACATGGTGCAGCTTACTTGAAAAATAGCTACAACGACATGAAGCGTATTGTAGTGCAGGCAATAGAGAGAGAGAAGTCATGTTTCTTTACCCAAAATGTTAACAATAAGATCAGAGAACCTAGAACGCTTTGGAAAAACTTAAGAGATACTGTTCTGCCTAAGAAGGTCTCAGTACCATTACCGATCAGCATTCTCCCTTGTCTTTCTAAGGTGCTGGAAAAAATAGTGTGCAGTCAGCTTACAAAGTATTTAAAAGAGAACAATTTGCTTCCGCACTTACAATTGCGCTTCCGCAAGGGACATAGCACAGCTACAGCCTTGGCGGATGTGGTTGATGGCTTACTATCTGCTCAGGACGAAGGACACACTGCATTCTTGCTGCTCCTTGACTTCTCTCGGGCTTTTGATTCAATATCCATTCCTTTACTTCTGTCCAAACTAAGGTATTTTGGTCTCGACTCTGGAACCATAAGATGGTTCAACAGCCATCTTACTTATAGACAACAGTATGTCGAACTGGAACGGGAGGATGGCACCAAATGGCAATCTAAGTCACAGAATCTTTGTAGGGGAGTCCCGCAGGGATCGATACTGGGGCCTATTCTGTACATTTTATACAGTGCCGACATCATAAAATGCATTTGACACTGTCACTACCTGTTAGCGCCAAAATTAAAAACAATAAAGGACTTGTCCATTAGTGGTTTTTTATTCGTCAATATTTCTAACCAGAATAAACTAAATATTATATGAAAGAGTTCACAAAAATTAGCATTTCTGCATAATTAATATATTTATTAAGGCCTCCGATTTAGAGAAAAAATTAAATTAATTTTCCTGTTTGTCTGTACATAAACCGCACCTTCGCTTATACCAATTAACGCATGGCAAAAAAAATTGACAACAAAATTGACATTCCATTGACAGTAGTACTTATTAAATAATCTATATAATGTGTGTTAGTACCTAGTAGTATATATCCACCAGTGGAAAGGCAATGGTACATAGCCATACAGCCAGGAAATACAAGTAATGATCAATGGATGATGCCTGTTACAAAAAATATTTTTTCTCAAAAATGGAGGCGTTTAAAATTCTGATTTCTATGGTTACGTGTTTCATATTTATGTAGCTTAAAGATAAATATAGGTTTATTAGTGGTTGGTGATATCTTAGAATAAAAAACCAGCCTCCATACAAAAAGAGGACAAGTCCTTTACACGAATGCGAACGCAACCAAAATGTTTATAGATGTGGGATGAATTCAGCCCTTCCCTGCTTCCTTCCCCCTCCACACACCTCACCCCGCGGCGCGCCCGGTCGCAAGCGCACGAAACAACTCGCGACATAAAAAAAATCATAAAAACAATCAAATAAGTGCCTGTGCTACCAAATCCAGCATCAGCGAGCCCTGAGTCCTTCACCCCAAGTTTTCCAAGTAAGTAATCCTTCTTCTATCAAACATTTCCTGGTCGTTCGATCCAAATCTTTTCTTGACCCACGCGGCCTTCCGCCATCTTATTTTTTGCATTTGGGGTTCAACTATTTCATTTCTACTAACAATTGCGAAGAAAAATGCTAGTAACGCTTTGCACATGATTAAGTTTGAACTTCTTTTCGATAAATAGCTAGCTTGCATCTCGCTGCTATAACTGCAGTGGACATTTCAAATAGGGAACTCTTTTTAGTTCGGTGCCACGACATCGACTCGGTCCGAAAAAAATTTGAAAATACTTATCTCAACGTTTTAGTAAGCTTAAAAGAGGACTCGGAGGTTATAGATTCAATTAAAGACAAGTACAAATTGTTTGAAGACTATTACACTGAAATTAAGTTAACGTTACGAAATTTCGGGTCACACGAAATGAAACATGAGCACAACGAAAATAATACGAGTAATCATAATAACTGTGACAATATTAGGCTCCCAAAGATTGATTTAGCTACATTTTCTGGTGACTATTGTGAGTTTCCAAATTTTATTAACATGTTTGACAACATAGTGCACCAAAATTCATCACTGAGTCCGATCCAGAAAAAACATTATTAACTGAGTTGTTTAAGGGGCGAACCATTAAACCTTGTAAAACATTTGGGTAACATTCCTGAGAACTATGAAGTAGCTCGGAAACTTATTTGTGACCGTTACAACGACAAAAGAATAATCGCAGACACGCATATCAATGCCATGTTATCATTACCTACAGTTTCCACTAGAATGTAACTCAATTACGCTCATTTGTCAATGTTTTACAAGAAAATTCTAGAGGTTTGTCTAGTTTACACTTTCTAGTGGATCAGTGGTCATTTTTATTGCTACACATATTCACAAGAAAACTTGATGATGATTTACGTACTAAGTTTGAGTTAACGCATCAAAATAACATTCCTGAGTTCAATGACCTTGATAATTTATGTAAAACCATCGAAACATGTGTACCTCAACAAAGCTCACAAACAAAACAACATACTAACAATAAAAGTAGTAAAGTTTCATTTGCATCCAGTGTTAGCTCGTCAAACAGTAGCTCGTAGTAATAACAACAGTAATCCAACATGTACTTTGTGTGCAGGTTCGCACTTGCTGTTTAAATGTGTAAAGTTTTTATCAATGAATATTCAGTCGCGTAACGATTTTATCAAATCAAAAAGCTTGTGCTTCAATTGTTTAAGACCGCATCGGGTATATGATTGTACATCTAGGTCGAGGTGTCAAATATGTAGACGCAAACACCACAGTTTGCTTCACGTTAATGAGGAATCGCGCGTTAACAACAACCTTTACCCTCAACGAAACTCGCAAGCAGTTTCTAATAATGCTGTGCTTTGCTCGGAATCAGATTCGAACCTGAAAACTGTAGGACACTCAGAGCAAAACTCTTCGCAGCCCGAACTTACGACCGCGCATTGCGCGCGAGCGGACTTAGCCGCCACGCCTCCTTCATCTCTTTCGCACTCTAGCGAGCGCGCGACGGTTGACAGGGACGGAACGTCACGCCCGCCACACATTTCTCGCTACTGCGCTTATTGAAGTAAACGGTCGAGTCGGCGATAGGTATCAAAAGGTTCGCGCGTTATTAGATCCTGGCAGTATGTCTAACTTTATAACTACTTCATGTGTGCAGCGTTTAGGATTGCGATATACTAAATCAGATGTTATAATTACGGGAATTGGCGGGAATGATAAGATAGGGACAACTTCATTTGAATTTGCGTCCGTGCGCGGTCAATGACCCTCCGTTACGCGTCGAATTGTGTGTTTTACCGAAAATTACGTCGCAAATTCCTGTGACTAATATTCATAGTTCGGTAATGCAACATTTTAAAAACATTAAACTCGCCGATCCACAGTGTTATGAACGCGGTACTATTGACCGAGGTGCTTGTGGCGCAGTGGCGGCAGCGCTTTGGTAGTGATACCAAGCCTGTGTATCTCCCCGCGGAGGTAGCAAAAACGTACCTACGCGCGGCACACCTACGTAGGTGCTAAAACAAGTTGCGTGTCGCTACCGGCCAGAGCCACGCTCGCGCGTTTTATTCACCGGCGGCCGCGCGGCTACGTTGCTGGCTGGACGAGAATGAATAAAGTACTAGAAAGAGGCGCTAGATGGCGTTAGAAGCTTCTCGTAGCAGTCAACCCTATCGCGTCGCGTGATATTACGTCACTGAATGGGTTTAGTGTATTATGAATCATATTTCAGAGCAATAAGTATGAAATTATCTTGCAATGGATTTTTGTAGGTGTCTACACGAAAATGTACTTGACTCTGAGGCGAACTAAATTACGCCATATTGTTGACGACATTGAGTAGACATTTCTTTGAATACAATTGCTAAGTCATACTTCTGTACGAAGTACTAGTATTCTGTGGTGATACCAAAAGTTAAGCAACCCACGGCGCGGTCGTGATTGGATGGGTGACCATTCCGACCATTTAAGTGACGTCCATGACAAGCATCTCCGTGCTTCGGAAGGCACGTTAAGCAGTTGGTCCCGGCTAATATCTGTGGTATTAGTCGTTAAACCTAGTCAGAGGCCTTAGGGCGGCTTGATAACTTCTGACAGTAAGGTTTGTCACTTGCCTTACATACACCCCTCCACCAATCCGCACTGAGCCCGCGTGGTGAAGTATGGCTCGTTCCTCCTCATAGTTGAGGTGAGGCCTTTTCCCAGCAGTGGGATCTAATAGGCTGACTTATTATTATTTATACTATTGACATCTTGTTAGGTTCGGGTGCATGCGCGAGAATATTTCAGGGTAAAAAATTAACGGTCGGTGACAACTTGCCTTCTGCATTTGAGACTATCTTCGGGTGGGTTTTAATGGATGATTTTGATTACAATACCCTACCTAAAACTGAAGTGCAGGTTTTTACGTGCGTAACCTCAATTAATGAAACTTTGCAACGCTTTTGGGACTTAGAGGAAATTCCTGATACTAAACCGATGAACCCCGATGATGAGAAGTGTGAGAACCATTTTAAGCAGACTCTTTCGCGTACTCCAGAAGGGCGGTTCATCGTACGTCTTCCTTTTAAGGAAACTAAGGTAGACATTGGAGAAACCAGGGATTTAGCATTGCGCAGATTACACTCTCTCGAGCGTAGGTTGAAACGTGACAATATTTTAGATTTAAAATATCGTGACTTTATGAACGATTATCTTATCTTGGGCCACATTGGACCATCAATTGCAAAGCATTTCCCTAAATATTACATACCTCACCACGGGGTATTTAAGAAGGATTCGGACAAGCTTCGTTGTGTGTTTGACGCATCAATGAAGAGTACATCAGGGAAATCATTAAATGACGTGTTATTAGTCGGTCCCAAACTACAACAGGATATAGTCGATATCATTTTGCATTTTCGTCTTCACGAAATCGTTTTCACGGCGGACATACGTCAAATGTACCGTCAAATTTCAGTACACACGGACGACCGTCCTTATCAACTTATACTGTGGCATGATGAAAATGGTGAGGTGCAAGAGTTCCAATTGACTAGAGTGACTTACGGCGTCACTTCAGCCCCATTTCTGGCAATGAGGTGTCTTCATCAGCTGGCGTTACAGGGTCAACATACTCACCCTCGTGCGTCACAAATTTTGTTAGAGGACATTTTCGTTGATGATATCTGCCCAGGTGCTGATTCATTGGAGTCTGCTCGCGAAGTAAAAAACGAAATTATTGATTTACTGTCACATGGTTGTTTTGAGTTGCGAAAGTGGACAAGCAACTGTCCTCATTTACTGACTGACATTCCTGAAGAACATTGTGAAATAAACTTCACCGAAGATTCACTCGCTTCTATAAAGATTTTAGGATTTCAATATAACACGAAAACACACTTTTCAACAGAGAAAACAGACACTTTTCAGTGTCTTGTCTGATTTGTCTGAAATTCAGTGTCTTTAGAAAGTGACTCTTGTACGAAGCGTATAATTCTGTTAAGAATCAGTTCCATTTACGATCCCAATGGGTGGTTGTCACCATGCGTAATTTTCGTGAAAATTCTTATGCAAAGATTGTGGAAGCTTGGGCTTGAATGGGACGACGTCCCACCGGTTGAGATCTTAAATGACTGGAAAGACTTTTGTGATAATTTACATCACTTGCGTTCTGTGTCAATTAGTAGGCAGATACTGTCTAGGTCGGTTCTTTTTTTTCGATTTGCACGGCTTTAGCGATGCATCCGAAGCTGCTTATGCGGCCGTAGCATACATGCGATGCGTTCATGACGATGGTAGGGTGACCATACATCTGCTTATGGCTAAGACTCGGGTAGCCCCTAATAAACAAAAGCTTACTATTCCAAAGCTGGAACTTTGCGCTTCCCACTTGCTTGCACGTCTTCTGACTCGTGTCACCACTGTCTTGAAAAATAGAACTAACCTGCACCGACAAACTTATGCATGGAGTGATTCATCAATTGTGTTGTATTGGCTTCGCACTGATCCACATTTGCTGAGCGTCTTTGAGGCAAACCGGGTCAGTCAAATACAAAACTCGCTTCCAGTGGAGTGTTGGCGATATGTACCAACACGCATGAATCCTGCAGATCCTGCATCTAGAGGAATTTCGCCCTTAGAACTTGCGCGACATCAACTGTGGTGGGGACCTGCATGGCTCTCCTTCAAAGAAGAAACCTGGCCAGCTCCCTGTAAACAGATCGATCATGACAAACTACCTGGATTAAAAAGGAAAAAGGTCGTCGCTGCTGCAGCCAACACACAGCCTCCAGTGTCAAGCTACGTTGAAGATGTCATCAAAAGCTATAGCTCGCTGACAAAACTTACTCGAGTTATGGCTTGGTGCCGTCGGTTTATGCATAACTGCCTTAGTAAGAAAAATGATAAACCCAAACTCACTGGACCATTAATAAGTAATGAGATACAAGGTAGTCTTTTGCGTCTGATTAAAATCGTACAGCATAGTTCATTTTTAGATGACATTAAAAAACTTAAAAATAACAAACTGTGTAGCACTGGTCTTAGACGCTTGAAACTATTCTTTGATGATGAAGAACTATTGAGAGTAGGTGGAAGATTAACTCACTCTACTTTGGATTATGCATCCAAACATCCTTTAGTTTTGCCTTCTTCCCATCATCTCTCTACATTGATCGTGGATCATTACCACATCAAATATTTACATGTTGGACCAAATACGTTGATGTCTCTTTTACGAGAAAATTACTGGATTTTATCTGCTAGACGCATAATTAGAAGTCGAGTCTTTAAATGCTTGCGCTGCTTTCGTCTCAAATGTCAGCCAGCACAAACAATCATGGGCGATTTACCTTCAAGTCGTGTTAACAAGTCTTGTCGTCCATTCGTTTCTGTGGGAGTGGATTTTGCTGGCCATTTTTATATGAAGAGTAGTAAGCTGCACAATGCTAAAATTCTTAAGGTCTATCTGTGCGTATTCGTCTGCTTTACAACCAAAGCCGTCCATCTCGAGGTCGTAAGTGATCTTACAACTGAGGCCTTTTTAGCAGCTCTTAAACGATTTGTAGCACGGCGCGGATTACCTAAAGAGATTTGGTCTGATTCAGGTACCAACTTTAAAGGTGCTCACAATTTATTACTACAATTTAAAGGAATAATAACAAGTTGTCCAATTTTAAGTAGTAATTTGTCTGATAATTTCATAGCATGGAAGTATTCGCCACCATTGAGTCCACACTTCAACGGCTTAGCCGAATCAGCTGTAAAATCAAGTAAATCTCATTTAAAACGTGTCATCGGTGACCGTCATTTAATTTTTGAACAGTATGTAACTATATTTACCCAAATAGAATCAATTCTGAATTCCAGGCCTATATGCCCTTTATCTGAAGATCCAAATGAGCTCACTGCTTTGACCCCAGGTCATTTTATAATAGGTACTCCTTTGGTATCAATACCAGAGCCTCCAATTGAAGAAAAAATGACACTTAAGTCTCGTTGGAGTTTAACTCAATTTATAGTAAATAACATATGGAAACGTTGGAGTCAAGAGTATCTTCATACCTTACAACAGCGGGGTAAATGGCAGTTTTCAAAGCATAATATATCTATAGGAGATTTAGTAATAATAAAGGAAGATAACTTGCCCCCATTACAATGGTGCTAAGGTCGTGTAACTAATGTGTTTCCTGGACAAGACTCAGTGGTGCGTGTAGTAGAAGTAAAAACTAAAACTGGAATTTATAAGCGGTCTACAGCTAAACTCTGTCCGTTACCTCTTGATTAGTATGAACTTAAACTTAACCTAAATATGTTATAGATACTTAACATAACTTAAACTAAACATCATTTCGTTACTACTTATCAGTTCCATGAATATCTTACGGTTTACACAAATGTTAACAGAGTGGAGTTTTATTTTAGTTTATTTTTTTCTTAACTCAGAGTCATTATTAACTGCTTTCCTATCGAGAGTAGTTAGAAGTTTATTACTATAATTTTATAAAATAATATGTAACAAAATAAAAAATACAGTCCATTTGCAAGTTTTTATCAGTGTGATGCAGCTATCATTAACCTACATTGTCTAATGCAGACAAGTTATTAATGTCATTTCAGTGTGCAAGGCTTGCTCATTGAAAAAAGGGGTCTTCAACCCTTTTTTGGGGGGGTGTATGTTAGCGCCAAAATTAAAAACAATAAATTTACACGAATGCGAACGCAACCAAAATGTTTATAGATGTGGGATGAATTCAGCCCTTCCCTGCTTCCTTCCCCCTCCACACACCTCACCCCGCGGCGCGCCCGGTCGCAAGCGCACGAAACAACTCGCGACATAAAAAAAATCATAAAAACAATCAAATAAGTGCCTGTGCTACCAAATCCAGCATCAGCGAGCCCTGAGTCCTCCACCCCAAGTTTTCCAAGTAAGTAATCCTTCTTCTATCAAACACTACCACCTTTATGCAGATGATTTGCAGCTGTACCTATCTTTTACACCCGGGCAATATGCAGATGCGGTCTCTAGAGTGAACGATGAATTAGAAAAAATCTCAAATTGGTGCACCGCATACTCCCTTATGCTCAATGCAAAAAAGACCAAATACATGATAATTGGGTCACCTATAAATATGTCAAAACTTAACAGTGCAGAAATAAATATTGTCATAGCATAGTGGGGAAACTTATCTTTGACAGCAACCTCAGGTTTGATGGCCACATAACCGAATGTGTCAGGAACTGTTTTTTTAGATTGAGATTTTTACTTTATAAAATAAGACCTTATTTGTCTAAAGCTCTTAGAAAAGCAAAACACTGATTTTGTCTAAGTTGAATTACTGCGACACAGTATTTGGGCCATGCCTACTGGCAAAATCTGCCAAGCTCACTCAACGAGTGCAGAATGCATGCGCACGGTTCTGCTACAATGTTCCTCCTAGGTCACATATCACACCGTACCTATATGAATCAAAGACTTTAAATATGGAGGCACGCAGAAGGCTACACTTGGCATCCATGCTATTCGACGTTATTGACAGTCAGAAACCTAGGTATCTATGGGATAAGTTGGAGTGGGCACGGGGTGGGAATGGACGAGGGCGGAGAACCTGCACTGGCGTCTTTCTAACTCCTAGGCATCGTACAGTCAGATTTCGGGGCTCATTCAGATTTGCTGCCACGCGGTGTTGGAATTCGTTGCCCCCTCCGTTGCGCGCCCTGAAAACAAAAAGTACATTTAGATTAACCCTAAAGAAACACCTCTTATCATCTCAAATCGAAGAGGCGGCGCACATTTTCAAGTACTTACCAAAGGGTATTGCGCGTCGTGCACGAGAGCACAACCATAACCCCCCCTAGGTAGTCGCTTTCGTCTTGCTACCGGTCCAGTGAGTGGGAATAACCTTTAGGCCACGCAGGCCTTCACGTGGCATGGCAATGGGGTCCTTCCATGCGGTCTCCATGTCAATTTCAATTTCTCACAAAATTTTATTATGTATAATAGGTAATCAGGTTAATCGAACGAAAATCGGATTGGTGTCAGTCAGTACTGTCAGTGTCGGTCGAGTTGCCAGATAGATAACTTATAGAAAAAAAAAATACGGCTCTGGTCTTTGTACAGCCACCGGCGTTACACCGGCGCTTTGTATAGCCTGACCAGAAATATATGGGAACTGAATTAAGGGCGCTTCGAATCTACTTTATATGACAACACTTTGTATAATCATACCAGCGTAGATAGGCAACTGAACATAAAAAACACCATATTAAACCACTTTTATTTACTAAAACGAATAGTTCTCGGTATTTTTATCACATAAAAATTTCACTTGGTCGAAAATTAGATAACGCGTCCACTTTGACACTAATAATAATGACAATTAATGACATGTCAATTACGATTTGAGGTTTCTGTTGCCAGTAAAAGAAATTAGTTCCAGTTGTTTTCCGCAATATGGCGAGGTCCCATATATTCCTGGTCAGGCTATAATGAGGGATTTTGCTAATGTCAAAAATTAGTACTTAGAATTCCGACCAAATCTACCTCAATCTTGGTCAGGTAGTTTACTAAGGTTTTTTGTTTTTGTTAATGTGTTATAATGTTTATGTTTAATCAAAGACGAATGGCGCCATCTATGTGTTGTGTTGTGTACTGTGTGTGATTATCTCTTTTTTAAAGGACTTGTCCTCTTTTTGTATGAAGGCTGGTTTTTTATTCCAAGATATCACTAACCACCAATAACCGATATTTATCTTTAAGCTACAAAATACGAAATACGTTACCATAGAAATCAGAATTTTAAACGCCTCCATTTTTGAGAAAAAATATGTTTTGTAACAGACATAATCCATTGATCACTTACTTGTATTTCCTGGCTGTATGGCTATGTACCATTGCTTTTCCACTGGTGGATAAATACTACTAGGTACTACCACAGGTTATATAATAGGTACTACTGTCAATGGTATGTCAATTTTGTTGTCAATTTTTTTTCATGCGTTGCATGCGTTAATTGATATAGGCGAAGGTGCGGTTTCTGTACAGACAAAGAGAAAAAATAATTTCAATTTTTCTCTAAATCGGAGGCCTTAAAAATTATATTAATTATGCAGAAAGGCTAGTTTTTGTGAATTCTTTAATATAATATTTAGTTTATTCTGGTTAGAAATATTGACGAATAAAAAACCACTAATGGACAAGTCCTTTGTTACACTATGCCCGAAGGTTCCCGCTGAAAATCAGTGTCGTGACAAAACCGGTTTTTGTCACGACTTATACTGAGCGGGGACCTTTTTGGTACACTATCCTAAATTCATAAGTTTTTTTATTTTATTTTCTTATTATTTTCGCCAGTTGTTTATTTGTTTTTTCTTTACTTTGTTGTGCCAAATAAA